>JAJHPC010000010.1:2425000-3029384 GCA_024447665.1 Juncus inflexus
ATTCACAATTTTTATTGTCTAAAATATAAAAACATGTTAATTCTAAAGATACATAAATCTTGACCACTTATTACTAGAGAATCTTTAAAAAAAAATACATATTTTGATCCAGTTTTTTCTCTCCAATTAGGTATTAATGCTTTCTATGTTTATACATAACGGTGTGAAAACCTCCGTTTAGAGATTAATTGATGTGAATAATATCAAACCGCTATTTTTATGTTGGATAAAGCATGGTCCAATATATGTTGAACCATCCCCAAACCCTAAATGTTGCATCTTCTATTATCATGCTTTACTCGTTCATTCTAATTTCACCTAACACTATTTTTTCTGTGGCATTGCATCCCCGGATCATCTTAAAAGTGATGACATGACACTCTATAGATGTACATTAGTAAACTTTTCAAGAAAGTTGAATGATCATACATGCTAAAAATATCAGTGTATGAATTAAGAGTTTGCACATTCACAATAAATCGCCGACCTCTCATCCTTCCATCTTCACACATGAAGCATTGCCCTGAGAAACTGTATCCTTCCTCTTTTATAGAGTTATACTTTCCATCTCTTCTCAATATTATACCTTCCATTTCTAAATGTCTAACTTAGAGCAACCCTCCTCTCCCCCCCTCCGTATCTACTTCGTACCGCTCCCTTCTCCTGGCCATGTCATCCCAATGGTCGACATTGCAAAAATTTTCACCATGCATGGGGCTGAGTGCACAATAATCCTAACACCCCTTAATGCCTCACGTTTTTCCTCCACAATAACCCAATCAAACATTCGCCTTGTTATATTTCAATTCCCATCAGATGCCGTTGGCCTCCCAACTGGTTGTGAAAGCACTGATGTATTACCATCTCGTGACCTTTCTGGCCATTTTGCTATGGCTGTAGATCTACTAGAGCAGCCGTTCCATGATCTCCTCCAAAGGGACCTCCCGGATGCGGTCGTATCAGATGCCTTTCTCCCATGGACTGCCATTGCCGCGGCTGAGCTAAAAATTCCGCGTTATTCTTTTCCAGGAACTGGCTGTTTTGCCTTATCTGTTGAACGTAGCCTTCTTATAAATAGACCTCAACAAAATGTCACTTCTGACTCAGACATGTTTCTCATCCCAGGCTTGCCAGATGAAATTTACTTAACCCAGTCTAGACTCGCTGAGGCTACTCTTCCAGGTGAGCACCCAAAAGAATTCTTTGATCGAGCTCGAGAAGCAGACAACGCCACAGTCGGCTGGGTTGTTAACACATTTAGTGAGCTTGAATCACAATATATCAAGCATTTTGAAAGAGAAACAAATAAGCCGGTGTTTGACATAGGACCAGTTTGTCTAAGCAGCACAAAAGAAGATGAAATTATTGAACGTGGCCGTAGTAAGGAGTTGACAGGTGATTATGAGAGAATCCTAAAATGGCTCGATGAAAAAACTTCTCAATCAGTGGTATATGTATGCTTTGGTAGTCTTTCTCGTCTACCTAAATCACAATTAAGAGAAATTGGATACGGGCTTGTTGACTCGGGTGTACCATTTATTTGGGTCGTAGGAGGAGGCGAAGACACTGATGAAATTATTGATGAGGTCGCAATAGCAGCAAGGAAAACAGGGCAAATAATTAAAGAATGGGCTCCCCAGTTTGCAATCTTAGGACATTCTTCAGTGGGGACATTTATTACACATTGCGGATGGGGTGGTGTGACTGAAGCTGCCTCTCTAGGCAAGGTAATGTTGACATGGCCATTGTTTGCTGAGCAGTTTTATAACGAAAAATTTGTTGTGGAGGTTGCAAGAATCGGAGAAGCGATGGGAACAGAAAAGGGATATGTGTGGGGGCAGGAAGAGAAGGGAGGAGTGGTTCTGACGAGAGAGAAAATAACAAAGAAAGTGAGGTGGGCCGTCGGGACCGGAGCTGATGATGTGAGGAAGAAAACATACGAAATAGGAAAAAAAAGCAAAATGACGGTCGCGAAAGGTGGATCTTCATATGAGAATGCAGAGCGTATGATGGAAAATATAAGGGGCAGCAAAAGAGATCGGAGTTGAGGTGGGCTCGTGGCCCTAAAGAGATCAAAATAATAAGGAATGAAAAAGTTATAATAATTTATAGCATTACCAAAAAAAGTTATTTAGAATGAAATAAGAGTATTCGTATTGTTATAATTGACAATTTAGACAATAAAATATTTATAATAAAGCTTGGGTTAATAAAACTTCATATGCCATCAACCTAAAAAAACAGAATATATCATTTATAATTATTGTGCCAAAATTAACCTCAATTGTTTAATTGCGACTCAATTTAACATTCAATTTCCCCTCAATTGTGCATAAAAACACCTACTAACCCAACAAGAAGAAGAAAAGAAAGCTTTTATTGATCATACTATACTGATATGAGCAAAATCAGTAAGCAAGGGAAAACGGCATAGATTTATTTTCCCCTTGTATTTTCTTTCGTTGTTCTTTCTGCGGGCGATCGAAATGAGAAGTCAGGAGTGAGTATCGGCTTCGTTATATTATATGGTTTAAGAATGATAAAACGGTCAGCTTCTACATAAATTTACTTAGGACAATCGTTGGATTAAATTGGGTTCTTGGGTTGGGCCTTGAACTAATTCTTGCTTGATTTTTCTATTTCATTAGTGAAATAGTTTGCTATAGTTGGAATATATATATATATATATATATATATATATATATATATATATTGCAGCCATGGATAGATTAATTTTTACTTATTTAATGTTTAAACACATTTTGTTATATACTTGTATGAATTGATATTTTCATTTTCTTAGTACCAATATATCACATTTTCAATAGCCATATGACTTGTTGAATGTTAGTTCACCTTCTGGAGACTTTTTTTTTGAAATGGCCAAAAAAAAAAAATAATTAAGGGAATGGCCAAGTTTTAAAAATATTTGCAAAAGTAGCCATTTCGCCCAGCCACCGGGCGAAACACGAGCAGCCATTTGCGTTCTTGGGCGAAACAGAGCAAATCACGTTACGAGCGAATTTACTTAATAAAACCCGTTTCGCCCCGCAGTTGGGCGAAACAAAGCTTTTTAGTATCGGTTTTTATAAATAACCGTTACAGAATAAACAATTTAGTATCGGTTTTTTAAAATAACCGTTACGAGAATCAAAACACTTTTAGTATCGGATTTTGGAAATAACCGTTACAGAATGAGACTTTTAGTATCGGTTTTTATAAATAACCGTTACTGGAATGAATACTTTAGTATCGGTTTTTATAAATAACCGTTACGTAATCAACACTTTTAGTATCGGTTTTTATAAATAACCGTTACGTAATGAACACTTTTAGTATCGGTTTTTGTAAATAACCGTTACAGATCGGTCTTTCGCCAGTTCACCTGGGCGAAAACAGCTCAGTATAATAGCAAAAAAAATGTATGCTATGAAAATCCTTGAAATTTTTTTTTTGTTAATATTGTTAGAAAAAGAAGAAGAAGAAGAAAATATAATTATTAGAAGCAAATTTGTAATATTTTCTCTAGTTTAGGTACATATTTATTTTTGAAATTATTTATTTTTGAAATTAATTTTTGTAGTTTAGGTAATGTATATATTTATTTTATAAATTATTTTTCTTGTTTAGGATTATTTATTTATATTTTTTTTGTTATAGATATATTTTTTAGTATATTATTTATAGTTTTATTTTTTAAAAGTTTAAAAAATCAAATGTATGCTATGCATTTATTTATTAAGTGATTTGTTTTTAAAAGTTTACAAAGATGTTTCGCCAAAGAACCGGCGAAAGACCGATCAGTAACGGTTATTTATAAAAACCGATACTAAAAGTCTTTATTTCGTAACGGTTATTTATAAAAACCGATACTAAAATTATTCATTCTGTAACGGTTATTTATAAAAACCGACACTAAAATTTTTCATTCTGTAACGGTTATTTCCAAAATCCGATACTAAAAGTGTTTTGTTCTGTAACGGTTATTTTAAAAAACCGATACTAAATTGTTTATTCTCGTAACGGTTATTTATAAAAACCGATACTAAAAAGCTTTGTTTCGCTCGTAACGTGATTCGCACTCGTGTTTCGCCCGGTGGCTGGGCGAAATGGCTACTTTTGCAAATATTTTTAAAACTTGGCCATTCCCTTAATTAATTTTTTTTTTGGCCATTTCAAAAAAAAAGTCCCTTCTGGAGTGAACATTTTTTTTAAAGCTAATACATGCTTATGATTTTTGTTTAATGGAATTAATTATAAAAAAAATATAAAATGAAGAATTCTAGATTTTGAATGAACATTTCTAACTTGATATATAACTGCTCTAAATTTTTATTCGTGACATTTCCACAATAAAAAAAATAGTCATGAAATAAATTCTTATTTATTTTTCCATATACTTCTGGTTATTTATTCCGTCAATTATTGGGTTGATCCTGGCGCTCTCCTTAAAAATTATGTCAAAACAAGAGATTGAGAAATATCTTTAATGTAATATTGAACTTATGCGTAGATACCATTTTCTTACTATTAGAGCAGTTGTAGCATTTCTGATACGACATATGTCAAAAGTGACATATTTCTTCATTACATTTTGACTTTCTCTAGTCTCTCAAGTATTTATTTATTTTTATTTTTTTTGAATTCTGACCGAAGGCTCAAAATCTCACTGAGACTCAAACTCGGGACTTGCTCTTGTTCTCCATCCGAGCCAGGCATCTTACCAGCTACGCTGGTAGTGTTTCTCAAGTATTTAAACTAATAGAATTAAATTATTCTCAATTTTGAGGACTAAATTTTGATGTATGAATTCATAATAAATAAGTTCTGAGGACTAAATTTTGATGCATGAGCATTTATATTTATAATCAAGAAGACTTCATACCTTATATGTGAAAAAAAAAGATGCAAATGAATTCATAATAAATAAGTTTTATTGATAAAACACATGAGCACATTATAGATGAACTCCCACACAAAATGAAATTAGAAACGATGTGGAATATTCTCGTTTGGATCTTGATGTTCTTATTGGTTTCATTGTTTGGTGTGGAGACTTCTGGAAATTCTGGATACCGTAAAAAAAAAAACCCGGCAGGAGATAGGAAAGTTCTTCATATTTGCTTGTCATGGTTTAATTCCTTAATTGATAATTGGAATTGAAAATGTGTTAATTTTCTCATATTGTTTCCTGAATTAGGCGTTAAATGGGATTGTCATTCATTAGGTTATTTTATTGTATTAGGTATGACTATCATATAAATAGAGGGGTAGGAGAAGAGTTTTATTCATTCCTACAACTACAAATAATTGTATTGTATTTCTCTTTCCTCAAAATATAGGAAAGTGTTGAGTGTCCGCCGCCGTGGTTTTTACCCTCTTTAGGTTTTCCACGTTAAAATCTTTCTGTTCCTGTGCCTTGCTTTCTGTGTTTGCTGTTGCGTCTCGGTTCCTAACAAGTGGTACCAGAGCCAAGGTTCGAAGAAAATTTTCTTTGGGTAAGAACAAGGAGGCTATACGTAGACGAGTGAGAGACGAGAGCAAGGTGTCGGTGAGTCTCTTCGATGGGTGAGACTTTAGCTACTGGAAGATGCAAACAAAAGCATTGTTATACCAGAGGGATCTAGAAGATGCGCTACTGTGGCAGTAAGATCACCAACGAAGATGCATGGAAGAAGATGAATCGCAAGGCTCTAAGCTACATACAATTATCGCTAGCCAAGAACGTGGCGTTCAACATGGTGAAGGAGACGACATGTTTTGGAATCATGAAGGCACTATCCAACATGTACAAGAAGCCGCCTTCATTAAACAAGCTGCACCTGATGCGCCGTCTTTTCTTCCTAAAGATGGCGGAAGGCGGCTCTGTGGCCGAGTATCTGAACGCTTTTCAGGTTATTTCAAACGAGTTAGACTCGTTTAAATTGAATATGGATGAAGAGACGGAGGCTCTTATGTTGTTGTCATCATTGCCGGAGAGCTGGTCAACGACGGTAGACGTTATCGGCCGAAAGGAGGATCTGACTTTTGAGGAGATACGAGACCGCATCTTAAACGAGGATATTCGGCGAAGGGAGTGAAGTGAAACCTCGGTTTCCATGGGTTTAGCCTTGAATGTGGAGAGTCAAGGTCATGGAGGTTAGAGAAACAAAAACTACGGATGATCTAAGTCTAGAGGTCACAGCGAGTTGGGTGTTGGAACGGTGGCAGAACGGGCCACATGAAACGCGATTGCAAATCCTGAAAAAAGAGAAAAGGGCGGAGACAAGTTCCGCAATGCCACCAAGGAGAATTTAGATGAAGCACTCATTCTGTGCACCGACATCCCTATCGAGTCATGAATTTTGGATTCAGACGTATCCTTCTACTCTACCTCACAGAAATATAAGCTCTTAAGTTTTAAATATGGAGATTTCGGAAATGTTTACTTAGCAGATGGAAAATCGCTATGCGCATAGGGCATGTGCGATGTCCAAATAAAATCAAGCAATGAATTTAAATGTGGGGAGTTCGGCAGATTCCGAGTTTAGAGAAGAACATGATATCCATTAGGCAAATGGATAGTGAGAGATACAAAACCGTGTTTGGGAACGATTTGTGGAAGATTGTAAAGGGCGCCATGATTGTGGCGAAGGGTAGAAAAATGGAAACTCTCTATGTGACGGACAATAAGGAAGATTTGTTAGCGGTTCTGAGAGCGACAACCGACCCGATGTTGTGGAATAATCGGTTCGGTCATACCAGTCACGAAGGACTGTAAGTGCTAGCTTCTAAGGATTTTTTTTACCGAAGGTTAAATCGGTAGAAATCGGAACTACGTGCTCGACAAACAAAAATGGGTAAGTTATTCGAATGTCGGACGAGAACTCAAGACAGGGAATCTTGACTTGGTGCACAGTGATGTGTGAGGACCGGCTCCGGTCCAGTTTTTCGACGGGTCACGCTACTATAAGGATAGGTTTGGGTCAAATGGCGAATCTGAATCTAATGGTAGAGTTAACCGAAATTCCGTTGCGGGAGAAGTCCCGAGAGAGTTCAAGGTGATCGAGTTTTCAGTCGGGGAATCGACTGAGAATAAAAATGAATCTGTGACCGAAACTGTTCTAGACCAAACTCCAGAAACTCCAGTTGTAAGAAAATCAAATTGGACTATCAAACCCCCAAACCGTTATTCACCATTAATTCACTACCTATTGTTATCTGATGTTAGCGAACCTGAGAACTACCATGAGGAGGTAGAGACAGGAGATTCGGTCAAGTGGGAGCGTGCGATGAGAGATGAGATTGAGTCTCTCTGAAAGAACATGACTTGGGTAATAACCTGGTTACTAAATGGCAAGAAGGCGTTACGAAACAAGTGAGTTTATCGGGTAAAGGATGAACTAGATGGCAACAAGCAGTACAAGGCTATATTGGTAGAAAAGGTTCCTACAGAAAGAGAGAGTTGACTACACGAAGGTATGCTCGCCGGTGGTGAAGCTAACAACCATTCATACGGTGTTAAGTATTGTAGCGGTCGAGGATTTGCATCTCGAGCAGATGGATGTCAAGACGACATTCCTCCATGGCGATTTGGAAGAGGACATCTACATGGTGTAGCCTGAATGTTTCGAGACCCCAGGGAATGAGGGTTAGGTGTGTAAGAGAAAAGCTTGTACATGAAGTTTGATAAATTCATGTGTGACAGTGATTTCCGGAGAGGTGATACTGACAATTGTTGCTACTACAAGAACAATGAAGATACATCCATTATTTTATTTTTGTATGTAGATGATATGCTTATTACAGGTGCAAACATGAGCGAGATCAACAAACTCAAGAAGGAGTTGACGAGAGAATTCGAAATTAAGGATTTGGGGGAAGTAAGTCAGATTCTTGGGATGCGGTGAAAGTAATAATGCCTTAGGCCAAACTGTTTTGCCGTGTGTGAAACAGATTATGTATCAGACATTATATTTTGTATTAGATCTTTTATCTCATACACTTTTTCATATAATAATTGTGCGTAAAGGTTGTTAGATTATTAATTAACCATGAATATGTATGTCTGTTAAACGTCATCAGAATATGTGATTCTGATAGGAAAACCGTAAAGCAAAGTGAATACAATTGTAAATTATCCCTAGTCATATATGAGATGTTTGTAAGATAAACATGTTTGAAAATCTCAAATCATATATATAGTTACTAGTATGTCATTTGGATGATGGTCACGTTTTACTGATCATGGATATTAGATATCAATTAATTAATATAAATATATGTTGGAGAACATGTATTGGATCGACCCACTATAAGAATATACATGGTATATGTCACTAGTGTTTTCTCATCATCTAATGTATGAGTAATCCTTTGACTTGAGTTCATCATAGATTCCTGCATATATATCTTTATACTTTGACATAGTCAAACGTTGTCTTTAACCGGATAATTATAAAAGCTATGATCAGGTATTTAGTAAGTCGTGAGTTGGAATGTGAATGATCAAGATAGAATTTGCTACTCTTGAATACGAGAGAGATATCTAAGGGCCCCTTGATAAATTGATACTGAAGGAAAACACACGGCCGTATATGAAAGAATTTGATGGTGTTATGCTCGAGCCCAAAGTGTTTGTGACCTAGATGATGGATTGTAATAACGAACATATTATTTATTCTAAGATATTTCATATAATATGTGCGTATAGGTTATTTTAATATAATTAAAATAGACCATGAATATGCAATTCAGCTTTATGTCATCAAAGTGTGTGACTTTGATAGTAAAACTATAAAGTGTTATGAATGCTATTCTAAATCGTCCCTGATCATTTATAGGATATGTGTGGAGACAAATATACTTGCGGATACATATAAATATATATTTATATACAAGCTATAAATGTACACCAGTATATTAGTTGATTTATGATCATGTTTTACTAATCATGGATAAATAGTTATCAAGTCATTAACATAGGTATATGTTAGAGACCATATACTGGACTAACCCGCCATAAGAATGCTGCATGTTTTACGTCATTAGCGATTCTTGTAACATAAAGTATTTATAGTCCTTTGACCTAAGATTGTCTCGGTTCCCAACATGAGTAATTTTATACTTTAACATAATCTAACATTGCCTTTATTCGGGTAGTCATAATGGTTATGATTATGTATTTAATGAATCATGTAGAGGGATGAGTGCAATCAAGACATGATTTGTTCCTCTCATAAATGAGAGAGATATCTTTAGGCCTCTTGATGAATTGAACTGAAGAAATGTATGGTCATACTCAAATGAATTAATAAGAGTTATTAATATCATTTGTTCTTGTTCAGTTTAATTCGGGATCAAGAAATATTAATCGATTAATATAAGGATGGCGTCTTACATGCCTTATGATCGATATAGATATCGCATGACAAAGGGACTAAATACATGATTGTTGATTAGGTAAATCGGATCACCGATATTCACTTAAATTGGGTAGTCATGATGGCTTGCTAGGGTCCGCTCATGATTTATAGACTGTCAAGTCTATTGCCAACATTAAGTGAACCTACATGGTCACACGCAAAGAACAAACTGAAGGAATATGATTCAAAAGTTGTATCAAAAGGCTTAAACTTAAAGGATGCGATCCAAGAGTTGCGTAAAAAAAAAGTGCGACCAAAGGATATGATCCAAAGGTTGCGAGCAAGAGTTGTGACCAACAGGTGCGACTAACGGGTGTGACCAATATATGTGACCAAAAGTTATGTCCAAGAGATGCGATCAAAAGATGCGATGAATGGATGTGATCCAGAAGTTGTGTCCAAAAGATGCCGTCAAGAGATGCGATCCAAAGGTTGATTCCAAGAGTTGCGACCAACGGGTGCGACCAAGTATGCGATCCAAATGTCACATCCAAGAGTTGCGTCAAAGAGGTGCGACCAAAGGATATGATCCAAAGGTTGCGAGCAAGAGTTGTGACCAACATGTGTGACTAACGGGTGCGACCAACAGATGTGACCAAAAAGTTATGTCCAAGAGATGCGATCAAAAGATGCGATGAATGGATGTGATTCAGAAGTTGTGTCCAAAAGATGCCGCCAAGAGATGAGATCCAAAGGTTGAGTCCAAGAGTTGCGACCAACGGGTGCGACCAAGTATGCGATCCAAATGTCACATCCAAGGGATGCGTGAAAAGGTTGTGTCTAAAGAGTTGCGGCCAATAGGTGCGACTAAAGGTTGTGACCAAAAGGTCCGACTAACGGGTGCAGTCAAAGGGTGCGACTAAAGGGTGTGACCAATGGATGTGATCCAAATGTCACATCCGAAAGACGCGACGAAAGGTTGCCACCAATGGATGCCACCAAGAGGTGCGACCAATGGGTGCGACCAACGGGTGTAATCGACATGCGGAACCAATAGGTACGACCGAAAAGGTGCAATGTGATGCATGTGTCTTCATGAATGAGTGCATATCATGAATTGCCTTTTTTGAAATGGTGCATGCGATGCATTATTTCATGTAAAGGTGCATGTGATGCATTATTTCATGAAAAGTTGCATGTGATGCATTGAATTTATGAAAAGATGCATATAATGAATTAATGTGTAGAAAAATATGTGTTGAGAAAGTTGACCAGGTGTTTACCATGTTGACAGTTGACTGTTGACCCACTGTGTTGACTGTGTACTATTTTGACTACACTAATTTACCTCTTGACTGTTGACCATTGAATTGGTCAAAGTTGATCATGACCTAGTCAAAATAATGACCATTGACTGGTGACCTTATCAAATGTTGACCAAATCAAATATTGATTTTTGACTTGTCAAATGTTGACAATAACGACCGTGCCCCGAATTCGCATTCGTAAGCCTATATATATATATATATATATATATATATATATATATATATTTTATAAATGGTTAAATAATCGAAACATAATATGATTATGTTTATATTTGATATATTTGTTGATACGTGTTGATATAATGAAAGAGTTCATTAGGCATAACACATCCATCATGGAGATGAAGGAGGAGTTCATCGTCCATCATGAATACATCATTAAGATGACAAGTTCATTTTTAACCACACATCATGGCGATGAAAGAGTTCATCGATTTATATATATGGAGATAAGATTTTCATATACAATCTAAGAAAAATTTTATGGAGATGAAATATATATTAGGAAATCTTTATGTTAGTTCATAAAGATCAAAGCCATGATATATCATCGTTATTAACTTTATTCTATTGGTACATGTGATGTTCTTTGAAGATTGCATAATAACATATAATATTAAATTCAAAATCCCTCTAAATAATATTAAGTCATGAAATGCCTTCAATAAGTCTAAATCTCTCGATACTCTGATTGATCCTGTATAGGTCATGCCAAAGCTGGGTATGTTCAGACAATCTTAGGAGGAGAGAATGAGGGAAATGGGAGCCAACATAGGTCATGCCAAAGCTGAGTGTGTTGGGTACTATTTTGTATGACAAAAATGAAAGAGTGCAATTATATGAGAGGAATTATATACATCTTTTGTGAGATATAATAAGAAGAGTTTTCTTATGCAAGAAGAGAACAAGCTACTAGCATATATATTGTTCTTCTTCCCGTTTTAAGAAGTTTGTTCGTGTGGACACCGGTAGAGGTGTTCGTACTTTCGGCGCTTGTGATCTATTCGGCCTAAGAAGATGAGAACGGTTTGTTGAGAGTTTTTGTGGAGACCGATTGTGTGTGCGGTAGATGACTTCCGTACGATCCGACCTAGACGGCCTAGACGGACGGAAAATCGGTTAGTACGGTAATCGGTTTAGAGACGCATGGACAACACGCATAGTTTAAGCATCACGGATTAAGCGTAATCCGAAAGGTATGTTTAAGATTTATTTCTTTGATTTAACCTATACGCACGGATCCTCGGAATGGATTTTGGACGAATATTTTTGTTTTCCTCTGCGTTATGCACGTCCGAGACCTAACAGAATTAGCATGTGTTGTTAATATTTTTTAATTTATTCAGTCTAATTATAATTCAAGAGAAATTAGATTTATTTTTCATTCCAAGAGAAAGAGGGCGGTGCCAGAGTCGTAGTGCCTTTCATGATCAGATCCGCAAGAGATGCAGGGAGATCGTTTGGAGACGAATCACGAAACCCTACAAACCGAATTTGCCGAATCCGAGGTATAAATTAGATTTATTTTTTCATATTTGATTGATAATATACGGATTCTCGGCTAATAAATAGGTAAATTTTTAATTCCGCTGTGCTTATCAGATTGCGCGTTTTCTTTCATGCGGAACACCCGAGATCGAGCGGTGGGGACACTGATCTTGTCACAAGAAAAGTACATCAAGAAGTTGTTGGAGCGATTTCGAGTGGATGAAGCCAAGCCGAGAAGTACTCCATTCTGTGCACATTTCAAGCTCTCGAAGGCGCAGTCACTGAAAATCACGGAGGAGAAACAACAAATGGCAAGAATGTCATACGCGTCCGCAGTGGGTAGCCTTACGTACGCCATGGTGTGCACAAGACCCGATATCGCACATGCGTGGGAGTTGTGAGTCCATTCATGGCGAATCCCGACATCGAGCATTGGGAAGCGATCAAGTAGCTACTGTGATTTATTTGAAGGGCACTTCAAATATGGCATTGTGCTACAAAAGGGATGGCACGATTTTGAAAGGGTTCGTAGATGCGGACCTAGGAGGAGATGTGGATAGTCAGAAGAGCACTTCCGGTTATGTCTTTACAATGAGAGGTACAGGTGTGAGCTGGATGTCAAGATTGCAGAATTGCGTGGCGCTATCAATGACTGAAACGGAGTATGTGGCAATTTCAGAAGCCGGAAAAGAGATGACATGACTCTTGACCTTTCCAAGAGAAATTGGAAAAGATCTAGGATGTAGGAAACTCTACACCGACAGTCAAAGTGGCATGTGTCTCGCGAAAAATCCGGTGTTCCATTCCAGAACCAAGAACATCAAATTCAAGCATCACTTTATCCGAGAACTTGTGAAATACGGTACCATATCATTAGACAAGATCCAAGGTGTGAGGAACCCTGCCGATATGTTGACCAAGGATGTCCCCATCGACAAACTGAGACTGTATACTGCCTCAGTGGGGCTGGTCGAGTGAGTCAGTAGTAACATGTCGCCTGGCTCAAGGAAGATATGGGAGAAAAGAAGAATTGATTCAATGCAAATGATTTGTGTCTTTATGAAGTCTCTAAGTGAAGGATTATTTGTTGTGGAGATTTCTGGAAAACTCTGGATACTGGAAAAAAAGGAAACCCGGCAGGAGATAGGAAAGTTATCCATTTTTGTATACCATTAATTAATTCCTTAATTAATAATTGAAATTGAAAATATATTTATTTCCTCATATTGTTGTTTCCTGAATTATGCGTTAAATGTGGCAGTAATTCATTGGGTTATTTCTTTGTATTGGACAACTTTTCTCGCTCTCATGCGCACACAACATAAAGAAATCTAGTAGAGAAACTATGATTTGGATAAGAATGAAGATATCAAAAGATATTAGTTGGTTCTTGCAACTCATTAGTGCGTGCAATTAAGTAATTCCCAAAAACACATAATTTGTCCATTCTGATTTGATTATAAGTTGGATGAAATTGATATTCATGCGTACAACCAAATTAAATCTGCTCATGAAATTTTTTGTGCTTTGCCATGTTACCATTTAACAGCAATATCTATTTTTGGTAGGATTTGTATTATGCCCTTTCCTCAATATATCAGTTTTATCTTTTCAAAGTACTTTTTGGAGGTAGAATGGCACTTCAAGACACAAATATTCATGGAGAAACATTTGATCACTTTTTTCCTCTCCTGGGTTATAATTATAATTTTATTTTTTGTAAATCTAAGCAGATGGGATGTGCATGTATGAGTATTTTATTTTTTTTAAATCAAAGCAGATGGGATGTGCATGTATGAATCATTTTTTTAGTTAATCTATATCGGAGGTACAAGGTTGATTACATAAAGTTAGTTGAGGAAGCAAAATAGTGATAGAATCAAGTATGTAATTGAAATTACAGCAACTACAATTACATCTACCCTCTTATATCTTAATTCATCGAATATCAGTTCGAAACTATTTTATAATATTATCTAAACATGTAGTTACAAAATGGTAACAACTTTATGTACAATTACTTCATTCATATTCAGTATGCCCAAAAATATATAATATGCTAATAAAATATCTTTCAAGTTTTGTCCCACTAAAATTAAAAAAAAAATTTAATACAATTTTATAACATGATATATGAAAGGCTACTTCGAATACGTATTACAAAATTTCTTTCAATTTTTTATCGTGAAACGAATCTTGCTCTTCTTTTATCATCATATGTTTTATTTTCTCAAATATTGAATTCTTCTAAAATTTACACAAAAAAGTCCAACACAAGTGATTGAAAGTTCTTGAGTATAATAGTAAGATTAGGAACCAACATATATTAATATTTGAGTCCGTTTTTGCAATTTTAATATGATCGATGTCATAATTGACATATTTTTCCGATAACCTTTGATTTTCTCTAGTTTCTCAATTATAGTATTAAAACTAATAAAATCAAATGATTTTTAATTTTCATGATTAAATTTTGATATGCAAATTGAGGTAACACTGAGCTGTCATATATATAATAAAAGAAGACCTCATACCTGATACGTGAAAGAAACACCAATCACATGCATTGTAGTAAAAAAGTTTCATTGGTAAAATACATGAGCACATTATGAATGAACTGAAAGCAAAATGAAATTAGAAATGATGAGAAATATTCTCTTTTGCATCAGCATGAGGGTCCAATAAAACCAATTCATCACAATCTGAGTTGTACCAATACTAATGGTAATACTGACATTGTATCATATAGGATATAGTGATACAATCTAAAATTTTATTTCTTGAGTTACATGTAAATAAATCTGGAGTTATTTTAAAACTGATAATTTCAATTATATGGAGTTAAATGGAAACAAATCTCGTGTTAAGTTAATATTGCTTTATAACTCACAATTTCAATTATATCCCTGATTTCTTGTGGATAAATAAATGCCATGAGAGAGAGTTCAGATAAACATCAATGCTATCTCATTTTATATATATTTTTTTTGGGGGGAGGGGGGGAGATGGACATGATAAAAGCTAGAAATTCCGTGCCAAGCTTACTTGCAACTTTTCACAATCCCTGAGAGAGAGAGGATTTGATTTTAAGGGGCCTTAATGTGGAGAAAAGGTTTTCAGAGGTTGTAGCCATGGTGTTCGACAAAATGCCTATATGAGATGAGCCTAATATATTTTTGTACAAAACCCCTGACTAGACAATGAAAGTGAATAGCATCAAAAAAGAAAGGGTCATTGTTCTATCAAATTGTGAAATATAACACGTGTGCAGATGGATTTGCAAACAAGGGTAAATGGAAAGAGTGGAATGTTTAGTGAAAGAAAGCTCAGAAAGAAAACATCATTGCTTTCTACTTCTTATCTAGTAGACTTTCCAACACGGTTGAAACTTAGGGACACCAACCAATACTGCAATTCTCTTTAGAGTCAAAACTCCTCTTTTATAAAATGATTTCTGAGGGAATTAGGCCAGATGTCGTGACTTATAACACACTTGTAAATGGCTTTTGCAAACAAGCGGCAATGAGAAAAGCAATGAATTTGATGAGAGAGAGAGAGAGAGAGAGAGAGAGAGAGAAGTTTGTTGGGCACACATGGTATTTTGATATTTTGTAGGGTACAGAAATTGCATTCCTTTGCCACAGTCAATTAAAAGGTCAATTAAAGGGCATTCGTTTCTATTCGGTCTACATTTTCCAAGTACTCCTTACTATTATAGAGGCATGTTAGAGGGCACATTTCATTTCATTTCATGAGAGAGAGAGAGAGGAAAAATTCATAAAAATAGAAAAACTGGTAAAGAGAGCTCAATAAAACATCAAAATAAAATCAAAATAAGGAGAATATTTGTTTTACGCAAGAAATGCAACCCTTCTCCTTTACCCGGGCTTGGGATCGGCAATGTTACACATCTAATGTAACACAGGCAGAGTTTAACAACTCAAATAGAACGCTTTTTTTTCTTTCAAAGAAAATATCATAAAGTTCAAGAAAAACAAGATGTCAAATATAATGAGAAATTAAAAAAATCTCAATTGAGAAACCCTCGATGCAAGAAACCAAACCATGATGAGAAACCTAAATGCAAGAAATCAACACTTACAATAAGTTTCATGTACAAACCTAATTGAGAAACCAAGAAATTTCAAGCTCAAATCAATTACAACAAGCTCCAGTCCTAGATATAAGCAATGAAAAAACTAAAAGACTTGCTAAGTAAAATTGGGATGAATAAGTAGAAAGCTTGAACAAATCCTAATCAAGTAATACGGCATTACCATGAGATTGCAACAATTGTACAGATCTAAAAGGATCTAGATCAAAAAATAATAAAATAACATAAACGAAACAGGAGAAAGGAAAGCTACCTACAGATTTATGCACTGTCGTAAAACAAGAAAAGTAATGAAAAAAAGAGGAAGAAAGAAATGGAACCCTACACAAAAGAATATATTTCCTTTACTAAGATATACCAGAAAATCCTGAAATCAATGTACTTTTTTTTCAATAATGATCCACGTAAATATATCCAAAGACTTCAATTCATCAATTTTAACTCAATTAATTCTGTAATTAACCCCCAATTTAACTAAAATGAACCTCAATTGTTTAATCACAATCAATCAATCCATTAATTATTACCCTCGGTTTTGCAATAAATCATCAATTAACCGAAAAAATAAGAAAAAAAAGAAACTTATGGAGCCAAAATCAGTCTAAGAAAGGGAAATTGACATATATATACCTCTTGATAAAGCAAATCTGAAACAAGAGAGTCATATAAATAGCCTTAATTTCTTCTCCTTTATCGTTCGATCGGCGAGCGGTTGATAATAGTAAAAGAATTATTTTCCCTTCTTATTTTCCTTTGCTTTTTTTTGGAGGTGAGTCAGGATTCTGGGAGCAAATTTTTGTGTAGAGATTAAATTGGGTTTCTGGGCTGGGCCTTGAATAAATTCTCTCTTGCCTGATTTTCTATTTTGTTTGTCCAATAAGGGTTAAGAAAATCTTTGTATGATAAAAATTTATTGTTGAATGAGCTGTGTGCCTGTGCCATAAGATGTTGAGAGAAAGAATCATAGTAGAACAAACAAAATTTTGGGTATTCATGCAAAATCTTAAATCTGCCAACTGAATCTGAAAATTAGGTTTGATTTGTATTTGGGCTTGATAATGACAAGATGAGAAATAATGTCAGTCCAAAGCCCAAGAAGACATTCTTTTTTCTGAATGAGTAGCCGAAACGGCTACATGAAATTTTCATTTTTGAAAAAAGATGCTTACATTGCCATTCATTTATCATCGGCCCCATAAACCCCTTCCCAATTTGCCCTAATACATAGACTAAGAAATCCCTATCCTAGCCTATACATAAAGCCCAAAAAGACTTAACTAATAGAATAATGTTTCGAAATGCACCATTTGAATTTTGGGAAAAAAATCTGACGTTATTCACGGTAAACCCATCTAGCATATTTGATATTTAATAAGTCTCTCAACCAACTAAATGGGTTTGATCCTAGAAAAAATATATTATTATCTCAATTCAACTTGATAATCATCAAGTTGTTAATCTAAACATATTCTTCTGTTTTTACATTATAATATAAATTGTAAATATCAGCATTATATCAAAATGATTCACTTTGGACTTCAATGGATACAATTTGACTTGAGCGTATTGGTGAAAGAAGAATATACATATACAATCATATTTTGAGTGACAACTTCGTAGTGGCGGAGTTGACCGCTCTAAGATTTTGACAGATTAGTATATATCAGTTGTGTTTTAATAAGAAAATTTTGAAATATATGTGTTTCAATATCCCCCCTCTTCAAATTTTTTTTTTTTTTGCACAGTATTAGTTAGTATGGAGAGATTTTCCTACCCGTCCAAAATATTCAGTTAAGTTATACCACTCCAACTCCCCCTCTTGTCTCCTCTCGTAGAAACGCACATGTCGATTCATTATATATTGTTTTGCTTTGTATACACAACTAGGAGAATTTCCGCGCTCCGCTGCGACTTTTATCATTTTTATTGTTTAATAATTAATACGTTAAATTTATCTTATAAATTAATAATCATAAAAAATCTATATAAATTATCTCAATAATTAACTTATAACAAGAATAAACAATGAATAATTCATATTTTTGTTAGAAATTATCTATGAATCAAATAAGATTTATACAAGTTATATTAAAAAATATGTAATAAGATTTATACATAATTGTGCGTTCGAAAATATAATCATTGAGATCTTGAATCAAAGATCTCATCATCCTTGTTATATTTTTCATTTTTCACAAAAAATTAAACTACTGAAAAATCATATTTTGAAAGAAAATGTTGGGAAAAAATTACTTGAGCTAGACACATGGAGCCCATATTCTTTTTTTTGAAAAATGATTTATTTATTTATTTTCTTTTTTTAAATTATTTAGGGAGAGAGAAAGAGAGGGCTCACATTTTTTTTTGAAAATTATTAATCTATTTTTTTTTTGTTTACTTGAGGGAGTGAGAAAATGAGTGACACATGTGATCCACATTTTTTTGATAAATTATTATTTTTTTATTTTTATTTAGGAATGAGTCATAATGACATCTGATATTGTGATATTCAAAGACACGAGATAGTGAAAGTCATTGTGAGAAAACATAATAGTGCGTTCGAAAGTATAATAATTGAGATCTTGAATGAAAAATCTCATCATCCTTGTTCTATTTTTCATATTTTCACAAAAAATTGAGCTACTACAAAAATCATATTTTGAAATAAAACGTTGGGAAAAAATTACCTCGGAGAGAAAAACACATGGAACCCACATTTTTTTTTCGGAAAATGAATTATTTATTTTCTTTTTTTTAATTATTTGAGAGAGAGAGAAAGAGATGGCCCCACCTTTTTTATTTATTTTGGAAATCATTAATCTTTTTTTTTTATTTGAGGGAGAGAGAGAAAGAGAGTGACATGTGGGTCCAGTTTTTTTTTTTTGAAAATCATTATTTTTAATTATTTTTATTATTATTTAGGAATGAATTATGTGTAGCGAGTATTCAGTGGTTATTGCTATTATAACTCACAACACATAAGTTGCACAGTTTAGTTTTCAAAATAATTAATTATATTTGATTTGACGTTTCACACTAAATCAGAATAGAACACAGAATACCGAATTTAGAGCAATCATATTCTGACACTATTTAACTACACAGAAACTACACAAAAACAACTATAAAATATCAGAAACTCTAAACGATCGAACGGTCCATATCGAACCACATCACCCCATCCAACGTCCCAAAATAGAAGTGACGTGGCCTCTTGAAATCACTTACTTCGGTGCTAGAATTGGGGGGGGGGGGATGAATTATTTTATGCTGTAAAATGTGAAACAACAACCATTTATACACTCTTTTCATTTTATGTTCAAAAACAGCCCAAACTAAATGCATCATGTCAGTTCTCTTTTTCGTAAGGGCCGATTCATATTTATTCTCATTCGCTGATTCATCGATGTGTTTCGGCCCTTTTGGGTTTTCATTGCTGTAGATCCACATCGATCTAGGTTCAATTGTAGTGTGTTGGGTTTTCACCGTCACATTCTCAATCCTCTATGTTTAGAAGTGAAGATTCACGAAACAATTCACTAACCATTAACTAATTTTTCATTGATTTTGGATTCCATAATTATGTAAATTATGCGGAGCTCACAATTCAGAGATAAGCTAATACAAGAATTTAGTAAATTATTTAGTAAAAGTAGATTTTTATAGCCCTAAAACAGTTCGTGCTTTATATGTGCACGAAGAGAATTGGCAGTATTATCCAATTAAGAAGATCAAAGTTTATTCTAATTTGAGAATTTGGAACAACAAGATTACAGGACGTAATAAAATTGAACATGAAAGTATGGACACGTCAAGCAATAACCTGGTCGGCCATTAATGGCCTCAAGTGAGTTAAATCAACATCACTTTTCTCAAATGAGAAAAAAGTGACCTTGACCTAAAGCTCAGCTGTCCACCTACTAATCACTTTTAGAGTTAACCTCCAGTTGTTTCAATCTCTCTCTCTCCCTGACGAGGTTGACTCTAATTAAGATCTTTATTTCATCACCAAATCCTCTTTGCATAATCAAATGTATCTTTAAACTTTATATTTTGACCATTTCTTCCTACCTTTATTTCATGTCAAATAATTAAAGGACCATGTTAGAAGGCTGTCAATGAGATACATATAAAACAAGTTTTACTGATAAACCTTTTTTCTGGTACAAAGATAATTTGATTATTTTATAAGTACAAAAAGATAACTTTATTAAAAGTGAAATAAATTGAATAGAAATGCTTGCGAATCATTTTGTACTTATCAAAATACAATGACATATTAATATAAGAACTAGGAGGTATAAGTGTATAAGAACTAAGAGGGACAGTGTCCCTTAGATTTGTAGTTATATATATGGTTATATTACCTTATACTACTGTCTTTTGGGATACATTTAGAGATTACATATTTTGATCCCTTCTTAGGGGTGGCAAGGATATTATCCGAATCGAACCGGTACTATATCTAAAAATACCAGATCCAAATAAAAATATTCGGATCCGGTCAAAACAGTATCCAGAACCGGATCTGTTTTTACAGATAAGGATCCGAATATTATACTTCAAATATTAGGTCCGGATTCGGATGGATCCGGATATTTTTTTAAATAAAACTAAATAATATATAAAATTCAACATATTTTTATGATATATAAAAAAAAATATAATAATAAGATTGTAAATCATAAAATAGTCATACAATATATTTATACCGTTTTAATAACCAAAAAGTAATCCGAAACTATTGCACCTCCAAACCCAAAAAAGACATGTATTGTACCCCTCTCCCAATGAAACTCTCTTCCCTATCTACCTGTGAAACCCTAGCTGCCGAAACCTCCGATCTTCGGGGGGGTGGTCTCTTCGGCACATCTCCTTGCATCCTCATGTCTCTTCCCCTCCCACAGCCTCCTCTCCCCTCTCTTCCCCATAAAAATCCTAGTCGTCAAAAAAGGAGCCGCCGATCTAAGTGGAGGTGGCCTCTCCGGTGCCTTTACCGGATTCTCGTGGCTCCGCCCCTCCAACAACCCCCTCGCCCATCTCCCTTCTTCCCTACTCCGAGTCCCCTTTTCTTTCATGTTCCATGTTTTTCCTCTAAGTTGGATCTCGCTTGGAGTTAGATCTCGATCCGTGGATGAATTTGATCTTCTTCTATGTGTTGTGGGCTAGTTGGATCTTTCACGAGACATCTCTTTGAGTCCGAAAATAACAAGTTTCGCCCATGGTGGTCTTTCTCTATGTGGAGCAATGATGCGATACTCTCTTTCAGTACGCTTGGTGACGGTACCTTGGCGGCCCTATGAGCTTTGCTTGGTAGATTATCGCTGAGCGACGATAATTATTGACATCAAGCCTCTATGCTCGACGCTGATCATGGCTCAAACGGTGCTATCTCCCTCTTGGGAAAAATCCGAGACTGTACCTCTATTGATGATTTCTTCCTCTTGGGGCGGAACCGAAAATCGTAGCTCTATCGAAGTCATCTTCCAATTGGAGTGGAACCCTAGCCCGTACCTCGTATTGGTATCGTCTTCCCCTTGAGGGTGAAACCTAATCGGCTAGCATTCATGTGAAGGGGCTTCTCTCATCTCGTTTTAAAAGCTTTCATGTAGCTTTTGCACTGCTCGTTCCCGATGATCCCTTCGCGAGGTAAATGTGTAGATGGATAACAAGTTATCGGTCGTTGACGATGAGATGACGCACAAGTAAGCTTCTTCTTCCTTGTGGCTAGAGCCTTCTTCCACTTGGTTGTCTCTATATGAAGAGACAATATCACATGAGAACGCCTTCTCTTTCTCTCTCTCTCTCTCTCTCTAACAGTGGCATGGTGCTCCACCGCGAGTTGGTGGTGTTACTTTTTCTTTTATGGTATTTCTTGATGGTGACTAATGAGGAGTTGGATCGCTATTGATGTAGGATTAGTGCCCTATGCCAAATGTATTTGTGCTAGGAAATTGATTATGTATTAAGACATTATTATTTATTCAATAAATGTTGTTTCTTATATATCTGTGTGTATGAGTTGTAAATGTAAATTTCTTATATTAACCATGAATGTCACTTCGGGTTCACGTCATCATAATAAGTGATTTTGATAGTAGAACTGTGAACCAATGAATGACATTCTAAACCGTCCCTAGTGATATGTGGAATGTTTATAGAGATAAACATGCTTCAAGTAAGAAGCTACATATCTACACTAGTATATTCGCAGATCGGATGATTATGTTCTGCTGATCATGGACATAGAGATGTCAAGTCTGGAATATAGGTTCGTGTTAGAGAACACGTGCTGGACTGACCACACTATGAGAATATACATGGTATATATTATTAGTGATTCTCATATGAATAGTGTATTTGTTCCTATGACCTGAGGTCACCATGGATTCCTGCATGTAGAACTACATACTTAATATGATCCTACGTCATCCGTAACGGGATGATTATTAAGGTCGTCATTAGGTATGCACGAATCATGACGAGGAATATGAGTGAACAAGATGGGATTACTTCGTCTCGACAAGAGGGAGATATCACTAGGTCCCCTAATGAACTAGGACTAAAGAAAATGAATGGTTATGCTCAAAATGGATTAACATGTGTTGTTAATAACAGCAATCAAACGGACCATTGTTTCCATATAAACGTGACAATCAAATGAACTAGGACTAAAGTTAAGAGTTGACTTTTGGCGTGACAATTTGATTAGCAGGCTAGAGATCAATCAATGGAATTCTCATCAAAATTTGAGAGTATAGGATTCGAGAGGCAAATTGTTGGAAATTTTCTTTTAATTTACTATTTTATATTTTTTTTCTTTATCTTGTAATGCTACTTCTTATTAATATAAGTAACAATAAGTAATCGCTTACTGAGCATTTCTCAACAACAACAAAAATAATCGCAAAATATATGTATTCATATTCATATTCGACAGACTCGAACAATATCCAAATCCATATGATATCCAAAACGTATTCAGATCCGTATCTGAAAAAAAATGTGGATACAAATATGATATGAGCACTATCCGAACCTGATCCAAATCGTTGCCACCCCTACCCTATCCCTTCTAGAATTTTTTTAGGTTTGTTATGTCTTTCTTATTGATGTTATAAATATCCGATAATGTTGGAGTAATATATATTTTGCTCATCACCATTGGAAATGGGAAATATAGGGGTATACTTGAGGTTGCGTTTGGATTGCGGTAATATTATATTACCATGGGAATGAAATTGGGAATGAAATGTGATTGACATTCCCGGGAAAATAATTGATGGGAATGTGATTACTACATCATGGGAAAATTATAGTTTGGATCAAAAGTTTAGATTTGTTGGAAAGTGAATTTTTCTTTTTCTACCCATTTATAAAATGATCAATATACCCTCAAAACTTTAGCATCATAAAATAATTATATGTATTATTTTTTTTATAAACTATAGATATTTCTAGTTTTATATTATTTATTTTTTAATATCAAAATTATGTCATAATTATAAATTTTATATTATTTTTTAGTTAATATAATTTTCACTCTCATAAATAATATAACTATATATCATTATAAATTTATTCATTGCTTTTTTCTTAATTAAGTATATATTTTTCATATTTTTTATTTAATAAAATATAATTAAAACTTTAATAAAATTATTATTATTATTATTATTATTATTATTGTGAAATTTCTAAATTGTATTTATGTTTTAAGAATTAATGAAGAAGGACAAAATGTTTCATGGGAATGTGTCAAATCATGAGAAAATAACTTTCTCACCATGTAGAATTCCGACGCTCAACCAAACATAGGAATGAAAAGTTTTTGAGCCTCATTCCTATGGGAATTACATTCCCACCCACATTCGCACAATTCAAACATAAAAAGAATAAATTAGAGACAGCGATTTTACTTAATTTGTAGGGGTTTAATTTGTGAAGTTTCTTAGGAAACTCCATGCAGTTGTCCAAATTGGTAACGTGACACTTATAAAGTGGGTATTCTGTTCTTATGTGACATCCAACTAACTAGTTGAAAATTAACTTACATTAAACATGGTTTCATTTTGCTCTTTTTTTTTAACAATAGTCCGTAAGCATACACAAACACAACACACGCACACATTCACACACTGAAAAATCACATCTAATTTTGTTTGAAAATTTCTCTCAACCTGTCTAAAAGATATCATATGCAGGATTAGATCATCTCATCTATAAAAAGATAGAATTAGTACCATAACCGCCTATCTCCTCACTATGACTCATATTTGACTTACATCGAATTGGTTATTTGACTGTAAAATAATAACTAACTAGTAATTGTGAAACAAGATTTCACATGACAAGTGGAGTAGAAGATGAGGCATATATATGTAACACAATTTTGTATATTATGTTGTAGATAATCAAATATATGCTTAAATGACTTACAATATTGGAGCTTTAGTGTCTCAATGAAAGTGTTATCATCCAATACCAAAATTGATTTTAGGGTGTAACAAAACCCAAAAAAGTTGAAGAGGCATACAATTAGCTTACATAGAAATTACTCAATACTGTCATTGAGGGATATTTGGAACCATGCCCATGAATTGAGTAGCTCTACCAACTAAATAGTGTGACACATGGCAGGGTTGATGTGGTTAACTCAGTCAATCCGTATGATATTGTCAACCCTATAAACTGTTTCAAATATTTATATATTGTTTCTACCTTTCCCTAATTCCATATATATTCTTTTGAGTCATATATATACTATTTCACAATTTTTATATATTATCTTTTATATTCTGATTTGATGATTTTATATACAAATTTTATATGTATGTGATTTTTACATCATATACTATTTTTATATTTCTACATTGTTTTGTATACTGATATATATGATATCTTCTTAACATATATTTTAATGATTTATATATTATTTTGAGTCACTCATAGACTGTTTTTACACCTATATATATAATGTTCTTAAAAAACATTTATATCCTATTTTTATACATTTATTTATTGTTTTTCTCTTTTTGTACTTAAGAAAAGAAATAAGTCGCGCACATAGCTATCTACTATCAACATTGCCCAATATCAGTCCTCATGAAATCAAAGAGTAAACTATTTAATTTGATCAAGTTTCTGCACATAAGTTTCAAAATTAATTAACCATACTAAAACCCGTGATCTTGGAAGTTGTCGGGGATTAAATCAACTCTTTAAATGACGATCCCAATTAACGGAAACATTATAACATGAAGCTATTTTTCAATTGAGGTCCTTTTAAAAATAAGTGTTTGCAAGTATGTAGGTTTTAGGGAGGGCATAGGATTTTAGCCAACACCATGGGTGAAAATTATGCAGAAGAAAAAAAAAAGAGAAAACAACTTCATCTAATTTCTCTAAAGATATATGATAGAGAAATTGCAAAATATATTTTTAACAACAGCTAAAAGCAAAATTGCTCTCAAAAGCACCACATTCTAATTTTTTAGGGTTTAGGGTTTAGGGTTTAGGGTTTAGGGTTTAGATATTACTAAAAGGAGGACTAAATTGAAATTTGAACAGTACAAAACACTGATAGTGTGCTTGATTGATGACTTCCTAATTGATTGCTTAAAATTACGTTGTTGGGCAATGAACAAGCAACACCCCTCCCAATGAGATTATGACACATCAGCTAATTTGATGACATGGTTTATTCTAATTGGCTATGTTCATCATGGACCCGTGCCAACTAATATGGTGGTTCAACTACCTGAACTTAACTACTACCTACGGTCTATGAGTAAGAAGTACACTATGTCTGATCTATGGTAAAAAAAGAAAACTCATATAATTTACATAAGAAATTGTATACAAACGCAGCAGATCTTGACCCAAATTTTGAGAATGAGATACATATAACTTGCAAAATATATAACAAAATACAACAGTGTGTGTATATATATATATATATGTACATTAAAATTTCAAAATCTAGAGGGACGGTTGTCCCTCTAGTTTCTATTAAGTTTCGTCATTTTATTTAAATAATCAGACATATAATTAAATTCTAAAAGATAGTATAATAAATGATTTCCTTTCTGTGGGGGGGGGGTTATAAAATGCTTAACTATATTTTGAGGTTCAATCATATAGTTGTACTATGTACTATTAAGTGAAGAAGACGGTGATTTCCTTTCTGGGGGGGGGTAAAATGCTTAACTATATTTTGAGGTTCAATCATATAGTTGTACTATGTACTATTAAGTGAAGAAGACGGTCAATATGATGTGATACAAGTAATTTAGGCGCAACAAATTTGAATAAATGCAATAGGTCCTTGACTCCTTGCTTCTTTGTTTGTACAATTGATTTTGAATTTACATGCCTGAACTTCTTCTTATCAATTCAAATGCTAGTCTATAAAGAGACTGTCATTTTATTCTTTTTTGTTCATATCATCTATATACATACAGTTTTTTTTTTTTTTGACAGAACTTGAGCATATAATATGTTGCTTTACAGTTGTGACAGGTTAACTACTAATAAATTAACAAATTCTGGTGAAAAAAGTTTATAAAAGTTTCTAATTCTATGACATCGTACCGAAATAAATATACTACTGCATGCAGCATGATGTAGCGGTAATGTGGTTCTTAGTTTAAGGCTGAAGTTTTAAATACGGTATATTATTTACGTTGTACGAGAGGACAAAACACATTTTTATTTCTTTTAGGCTAATTACTTTTTTCTGTTTGAGGCCCGCAACATAGTTACTTGATGAACATACAAATTTAACATTACAACACAAAGATCTTGGGCAGTAGGAGTAGGACGGTCTTCATGAAACCATGCATGACAAATTTGTATACTTTCAATGGAGAAATGCAATTAGTCTTCTTCTTCTCCATTAAAATAAATAAATAAATGGAAAGCACGATATTACCGGAGCCATATATGTTCGGGGAATTTGTCAAAATAACTTCAAGATATTTTCATTTGTAAAAGTAAACTTTCAAGCACCGAAATATATTTTTTTAGGGAAATGATATTTTGAGAGCATATTTCTTATTTTGAGAGCATGAATACATTTTGAGAGCACTTTTATTGCACACTCTCAGCTCTCAAAATAAGAAATAGGCTCTCAAAATATCATCACCCATTTTTTTACTTTTAGGGCACCGGATCAATCGGCACATGTCTAGGTCGAAGTTGTCTTCATAACCCTATCCTTGAGCATTTCAATTTAAGGTTTCCTTCTTTTGTTTAGTCATTTGCGGTTAATGTTATAAATATTTGGAAGCAGCTACAGCATGATGTACTGTTTACGACGGAATCTAATAATAGTATATATAATTTATTTTATAATAACAATATATACATAACAATATATATAATTTATTTTCTAAAAACAGTATATATATAAAAAGTGAAAGCAGTATATAAAAATGGGAAACAGTATATAAAATGGGAAAACAATATATAAAAGTTAAAAAATAAGAAATATACAAAGAATAAATAACAGTATATTAAATGACAAAACAATATATAAAATGAGAAAACAGTATATAAAATGAAAAATAACAATATATCTACAGTGCGTCGTGTTTGCACATTTCTCTAAATTATTTTATGTATTTCGAACTTTTTTTTTAATGAAAAGTCTGAACGTAGAGCATCGCCTACTGTTTCAGAATAAAAATTTATTTGTTTTCTTTTTATTTCGAACAAGGAAAGTTTGAATTTACTCTTTCACTTTCCATTACCCATTTTTAAGGGGGAATTTTGTTTTGGACATAATGGTGAATCAACTGTGCCAATTTATTACACTACAGTATTTGATGGCTAAAATAATTGGAATAATGATATGGCACAATAAGAATGTATGTATATCAATTTTTTTTTAACAGTAAAATAAAGGAAATTGGAATGATGATATGTATATTAATAAGAATGTATGTATATTAATGAAATATAATAATTGGAATGATGATATGGCAGAATGAGAATGTAAAGAAATAAAATTTGCAACTTACTACCAAATGATAAACTATTTGGTAGAGCTAGTCAAGCATGAACATCAACTAATAACAATTGCTAGTGAAAATAGTTAAACATGAATCTCCACAAAAAACTGAAAGTATTCAAAAATAAATGTTTTTTTTTTTGAAATCTTAAAAAAATATATGTTAAATCAATAGTTCAAATTTTGTTATAAATTATCACGACATAATGAGTGAGATAAAGGCATGCATGGGGTTAATTTTACACTGTTTTATGTTGGTTTTAATGTTTGTTTGTGCGTGACAATATAGGTTTATTTAATATTGATAATAGTCTCAACAAACTAAATAATGAGCGGCATTTAGCAATACATTATGATTACCTAAATTAAATAAATGCCGATGATTCAATCAAACTCAACTTACAATCACATATTGTATCCTTTTGTTGCAAGGTCTATATCAATCATAAGGCATGTTACATGTCAACCCTAGATTGATCAATTAATATTTCTTGATTCCAAATTTGTTGAATTTAACACGACATTAATAACTCCTTATTAATTTATTTGAGCAAGGTCATATATTTTTTCCATCAAATTTACCGAGAGGCATATAAATATCTCTCTCAATAGATTAGAGAAACAAATACCATCTTGATTAAACTATTCCCTCACTGCGATTCATCATATATCAAATTATAATCTTTATAATCATCCGGCTAAAGGTTATTTTAGATTATGTTAAACTATAAAAATAGAAAACCGAGATAAGCTCCGGTTAGGACTGCAAGTGCTTCTGTATCGAGAATAATTAATGACATTAACCATATAGCATTCAAATGATGGATCATTCCATTATATGGCAGCTAGCATATACATATGTTAATACTTAATATTTTTTTATTAATGATCAATAAAACGTGATCACTAGTCAACTAACATACTGATGTATACTCATAGCTTGTCTTGCAAGTATGTTTCTCTCGAGAAGCATCCTTTCATTGATCAGGAACAATTTAAAATATCATTCATATACTTTAACCTTTAATGACATAAAGTTTAATTATATATTCATAATTTTTATTGACTGTATACTAAATTAAGCCATATACACATATTAAATGAAATATCTCTGAATATATATAATGTTTTGTTTAAAAGAAAATATAAATTAAGTTCACAGATATATTGGCGTACAGCATTACACTAACACTATTTATATTTTAGATGTTAAATATGCAATACTAATCTCAATCCAACTTTAGCCCTAAATATGAAAAATCTAGAAGCAAGTCAAGGTTAGCAAAATATCTTGACTCTAGAATCATCTATTAAAATATTTTTGTTATAGATAGGTGAGTCTCTAGAAAATTCTATAAAAATATCTTGGGTCTAGATGACTATATACTCTAGTATAAATAGGAGTCTCATTCTCACCATTTGCATCAAGTCACAAATCAAATCCTCTCAAATAAAAAGTGTAGTGAGTGTTGTACCAGTCTAGTTGGAGGTTTGATAGGGGTAATTTACATAGAAAATTATCGTTTATCTTGTATCTTACTTTATGCACTTTTATTAGTTATTTTAGTAATTTTCTTATGTTTTAGTTAAGAATCAAGTTATTGCTACTGTTCACTTGTGTTTCAGCAAACAAGTGCATAACGATGAAAAAAAACACATTTGGAGCAAGAGGTGATGCACCCTGAAAGCCTCACCCGCTACCCGTGAACCTGCTGATAGTTATTTAGTATTTTGGGCATTATTCTCTGTATGGAACTTGGGCCAGGACATATGAATATGCGTTGGAAAGCTAAGTGGAAGATCTACAATGTTCATCAGGCCCAGAGAGCTAACTTGTCATGGAAGTCAGAGTAATTCATGGATCTTCACAGCTGCTCAATTATGGCAGATTTGGAATGAGAAATTAATGGAATAAATTAGATCTTTTCTTGGCCGAAAAGAAATACCATCTTTACAAGGGCCCCTTAGACTATATAAGGAGTCTCACATTTGTAAGAAGAGACAATTGAGCCTCCACACAACAATCCACTAAATATTAATAAGCTCGCTCCCGCGGTGAGGCTTCGTCTCGCCACAATCACAACTTAGCTAGGAGGTTTATTATAAGGCAGAATAGGGGAGCGGCTACAACGCAAAAGTATGACTATATCTCGGGTTTAATCTTTCTTTATCTTTGATGTATTTCGGATTCTTATTATCACTGTGTATCTTTATGCATTGTAAGGAGGACCCCTTCTAAGGTCTAGATGTTAGTAACTTAGTAATACTTGATTCAGTTTATCATTATCCATCTTGTTGTTGTATTCTTTGCTGTGATATTGTTTATGTATTTTAACTCTTACCTTGAGTGTGTAGGCCGCACAGTTTTAGGTACTTAGGCAAGTAGGCGAAGTATCGAGAGCAAGAAGCCGAAAGCTAGACCCGCGAGCAAGACTTGGACTGACGAGATATGAGAGTAGCTGGGACATTCGAGGGGAACAAGGAACGACACAGATCTCAAGGGGCTCATACCCTGGATGGGTATCCCGGGGGTACGAGCACATTGATTCACTACGAGGGTCGACTTCACGATACAATCGTGGATCCTCCTCACAAGAAGAGACCAACAACAAGGCGAACCATACGACGCTTCTGATTCCGGAGGACAGGTGAGAGCGGCCTCCGCGTAGAATATGAGATGAGAGTCTTCTATGTCACGAGAAAGAAACACGGTGGTTCGTGAGGAGATAACAAACCGATCAGGAAAAATCATCGAGCCCTATAACCCTTCGTGCCAGACCTCTCCATCGTACTTCATCCCGCGCACATGGTGACAGGGCGTGCGTCGATCAGGACACTTCTTTACCTTTATTTCCTTTCTTTTATATATTTTTCTTGTACAACTAACCAACCAACCTTAACAGATTTGGTTTATATTACTCACCAAAACCTAGGCCGGTGCTCCACCTTTGGCCTCCCTGTGGATCGAAAGCCCAGCTAGCTACAATGCGAGCTTGTGAGGGCGACCAAGAAAGCGAACTGAGGTCTATAAATTTTGAATTGGGACTTGCTTTGTATCTATATATACATCCGTCAGCAAGGTTATATAATATAGAAGTAGTAGATGTGTAATCTTGGAGGTTTAATAATTGAGTAGAAGACATGTATTGTAATACTGTTGAGAAAATAATAAAGAGTTTTATTCAAATATCATCTCTATACTCTACAAGCTGGTATCAGAGCGAGGTTGACGGGTCGGCATTGTCGAAGTCAACGGTGAGGGTTAGAGTATAGTCCCAGAAGTTTGCGAGTAGTCCAGTAGTCCGAGTAGCTGTGTATTGGCATTTTGTCGGAAGAGTTGCCCGAAAAGAGAAGGCTTACTGACGCCTGGAGACCAAGTCGCGCCCATGGACTTCAGAGGTTCGACTGCTGGTTTGAAAAAGTTGAACGGCAACAACTACATATTGAAGGCATGCATAGAGTCCTACCTGCAAGGACATGATCTATGGGAGATGGTAGGTGGATATGAGACAAATCCGCCAGAGGTCACTATGAAAAAAGTGACGTTATCCGAAACTGTCAGTGACCCAAAACTGACAGAAAAGAAGAAGGCTCCATCCACGGAGAACGAAACTCTGCGGAAATGGCGTATCAAGGCCGGAAAGGCGGTACTCAAGACCTCAGTCGAGGAAGATCTGCTTGAGTACATTAGAGAGGCGGTGACACCAAAAGCTGCTTGGGATATACTTGCGACGTTATTCTTCAAGAAGAATGACGCCCGCTCCAAATACTAGAGAAGAAGCTCATGACGATCTCAGAAGGGAGTATGACAATCAGTCAGTACTTCATGAAAGTAAAGTCCATCTGCAACGAGATCGAGCAAATCACCCCTAAAGAGAAGATAAGCGAGTAACAGATGAGGAGGATAATAGTCAACGGTTTAAAACCCGATTATAGCCGATTTATGGTAGCAGTCTAGATTGGTCAACTCCACCAACGCTACTTGACCTAGAGAATATGCTCGCTAACCAGGAGGGTCGAAGCCTCAACAAGACAAAATGACGAGACGTTACTCTACAGCCGGAGGAAGGGTCAACTTGAACAAAGGCCGAGAATGAAACACGAAAGCAGGCTGGCTAATAGAGGAGTCTGAGTGAGGAGACTAAAACTTCTGGGGGAGCTCGTAGGCAAAGATACGGCAAAGCTCAAGATTGTGAATGCTACAACTATGGCAAGAGGGGACACTTTGCACGAGACTGTTAGTCTAAGAAGAAGGGCCAGTGGAATGCAGCAACCTAAGAGACCACCAAGGTGCCAAGAGTCAGGATATTCAAGGTAGTGAAGAAGAGTGGGTTGTTGATGTTGCATTCGCAAATGCGGTCACCTTGATTGAAGAGAAGGAGGAGAAGGAAGAGGTTGCACTGACGGCAGTAATCAAACCGGGGAGAATTGACGACGAGAGTGACTGGATCATTGACTTCAGTTGCTCAAATCACATGACCGGCAATATCAAAAAGCTAGAACGCTTACCGGAATATAAGGGAAACTAAGTGATTGTGACAGCTAACAACTCCAAGCCACCAATCAGCTACGTCGATAGAACGGTAACCTCTCCCCACATAAGTCCGAAGGAATTCCAACTGCAAGGAGTCTACAATGTTTCAGGCATGAAGAAGAAGAATCTATTGTCAATATCGCAACTGAAAGCGCAAGGAAATTACGTAGTCTTCGGACCACAAGAGGTGAAGGTGTACCGCAATCTCAAAGCTTCGGGAACACCAATAATGGAGAGCCGCAAAATGGAGCCAATCTACGTAATATCAACACAATCATCCTACATAGACAAAACTCAAAGGAATTATACAGCGGATCGTTGGACGCACTGGGCACGTAAACTATCACAAGCTAAAGATAATGGTTGAGAAGTCGATGGTCAACAGTCTTTCGGGAGTAGAGGTGAGGACCTACACGGTTTGTGCCGGTTGCCAATTTGGGAAAGCTCGTCAGCTTCCCTACCAACAATCCAAGTACAGAACTAAGGAACCTTTGGAGCTGGTGCATTCAGATGTCTTCGGTCTGATTAAACAAGCATCTATAAGTGGATCAAAATACATGGTGTCCTTCATCGATGACTTTTCGAGGTATGTGTGGGTGTTCTTAATGAAAGAAAAATCGAAGGTTTTATCAAAGTTCAAGGAGTTCCATGAGAAGGCAGAACGTAAACTCAACAAGAAAGTATGGTGCCTTCGTACGGATAATGGAAGGAAATATGTAGAACAAGAGTTTGATGCCTACCTGAAGGAGCATAAGATTCGAAAGCAGTTAGCATGCCCCAATACCCACAACATAATGGAGTAGCCGAGAGGAAGAACCGACATATTTCGGAGATTTGTTGGAGCATGTTACATGCCAAAAACATGCCAGTGAGATTTTAGACCGAGTGCATGAAGATAGCAGCACATATCATCAACCGACTTCCACAAGAGAAGATGGGTTATGAATCGCTATTCCAAAAGTTCTGGAAACTCAAAGCCCAAGTTAGTTATTTCAAGTTGTTCGGATGTGTGTGCTACATATTCGTGATTGATCATTTTCGGACCAAATTTGACAAAAAGGCAGTTCAATGTATCTTTGTCGGGTACGAGGATGCATGAAAAGGATGGAGGTATTGTGATCCAACAACAGGGAACATCCGCACCTCAAGAAATGTGATTTTTGATGAAGCCGTATCATGGTCACCAACCGAAGGCGCGATCCAACCAAATTCGGAGGATCTTGAGGTGCAGCTGGATGAAAGGACCAACAACCAGTCCAAAGAAAATGTCGAGACACTGACGCCTACAAAGAAAAAGGAGAAAGTCCAAATGTCCCGAAGACCAAGATTCCGTGGAAGATTGAACTACTCGAAGGAGATGATAGTACGACTCTAGACCTAGCAGAAGAGATGGAAGAAATGCCCCCGCTAATAAGGAGGCCATCAAGACTAAGGCGTCTGAACCCGAAATACGCAAACGCCACAATCGATGAGGAGGACTCAATTGAAGAGCCGACAACTTATGAAGAAGCAGCAAAGAGCAATAAGTGGAAAGAGGCAATGGAGGAGGAGATGATGGCTCTAAGGCAAAACCAAACGTGTGAGTTAGTGCCACAACCGAATGGAGTAAAATCAATTTCATGCAAGTGGGTGTATAAAGTGAAGACCAAATCAGATGGGTCAATCGAAAGATACAAGGTTCGACTCATTTCTACGGGCTAGATTATGATGAGACGTTCAGTCCGGTAGCAAAGATGACAATGGTATGAGTCCTCCTAACACTTGCGACAAGCAAAGGATGGAAGATAAGGCAGATGGACGTAAAGAATGTTTTTCTGCATGGTGAGCTTGATCGAGAAATACGTGAATTAACCACAAGGATTTGTGAGTAAAATCCATCCAGAGTATGTGTGCAAGGTCAAGAAGGTGTTGTACGGGCTAAAACATGCCCCGAGTTCATGGTACGAAAAAATAGAAGAGTTTCACATACAAAGTGGCTATATGGCGGCGACAGCAGACTCGAGCCTATTCACCAAGAACATTGGAGGCAAACTCGCTATAATCTTGGTGTATGCGGATGACCTCATCTCAACCGGTCATCTCGTAGAAGAGATTCGGCAAACGAAGGAGAACCTGTCTATCCGGTTTTAGATGAAGAAACTCGGAGAATTAAAGTATTTCCTGGGGCTCAAGGTAAAGAAGACGAGTAAAGGTGTGTTCCTCTGCCAACAAAAATATGCAAAGGATCTTCTAGAGGCATACAGAATGTAGGAGAGCAAGCCATTGTCTATGCCGATGGAACCAAATGCAAAACTTTGCGTTGGAGAAGGGAAAGATCTACAAGACACTTGAATGTATCGGAAAATGGTGGGAAGTCTCATCTAACTGACTCTTACCAGACACGATATAGACTTCATTTTTGGAGTAGTAAACCGTCATATGCAGAACCCAAAGAAGACACACTTGGAGGCAGTTAGGCAGATATTTCGATACGTGAAGGGTACATTAGACTATTGTATCATGTACCTTAGAGGTGAAGAATGCAAACTAGCTAGTTATTGTGATGCTGACTATGCTGGAGATTGTGATACAAAGAGATCAACAACTGGCTAAGTCTTCAGTTTGGGATTAGGAGCAGTGTCTTAGTGTAGCAAAAGATAGCCTACTGTATCCCTTTTCACGACAAAAATGGAGTATAGAGCAACACCTACTGCTACTCAAGAAAGCACGTGGCTAGTCCGTCTACTAAAGGAGCTTCACTAGCCAATTGACAAAGTAAGACTCCACTGCGACAACAGGTCGGTAGTGTACTTGGCAGAGAATCCGATGTTTCACGGAAGGACTAAACATATTGAAGTGCACTACCACTTCTTATGAGAAAAGGTCCTACAAGAGATTCAAATGAAGTTGACACTGATGGAAAAGCATGTCATTGATATTTTCACGAAGGGTCTCAACACAATGAAGTTTGAGGAGATGCACACTCAATTTGGAGTGCTCAATAGATCAGCGATTCAGAAGACTTAGTATTGAGGGGGAGTGTTAAATATGCAATGCTAAGACCAATCCAACTTTAGCCCTAAATATGAAAAATCTAGAAGCAAGTCAAAGCTAGTAAAATATCTTGACTCTATAATCATCTATTAAAATATCTTCGTTATAGATATGTTAGTCTCCAGAAAATTCTATAAACATATCTTGGATCTAGATGACTCCATCCTCTAGTGTAAATAGGAGTCTCATTCTCACTATTTATATCAAAACATAAATCAAATCATCTCTCAAATAAAGAATGTAATAAGTGTTGTAATAGTCTAGTTGGAAGTTGTATAATATAGAAGTAGTAGAGGTGTAATCTTAAAGGTTTAGTAATTGAGTAGAAGAGGTGTATTGTAATACTATTGAACAAATAATAAAGAGTTGTATTCAAATATCGTCTCTCTACTCTACATTAGATAAAAAAATGCGCCACATCATCATTGGGCAATATGAGCCACACCATTTTTGTTTCATCAGAAGAGATGTGTTATTTATAATCATTAATGATGTTGTGGCTCATTTGTTTTAATTAATTTAAAAATAAGATGGCTCATATGGCCAAAAAAATGATGATGTGGCTCGATGAACTTAACATAAAAATAGTGGGGTGTGGTTAATTATATCCAAAATTTTGAACTTAGAATTTATTGATAATAAAAAAAAGAAAATAATTCATTAGGTCATATTTTGAACATTTAATACTTAAATTTAATTATGTACATATATATTTTGTTACATGAGCATATTCTTTTTACACATATTTTTTTATATATTTTACCTTCAAAAGTACTTTACCGAAAATAAAAATAAACTAAAATAACAATGTGGAATTAAAAGTAAAGAGAAAATTTTTAAAAAATTATATTAAAAAATTTAACAAGTAGAAATACAATATTTCATTAAGAATTATTAGTTTTTACATAAAAATGAAAAGTTATTCATATTTTAATAAATAAATTGTTCATGTTATATTATGTTAATATTTAAATATAATTATGGAGAATGATTCTTTGGAATTAGATCGGACAATCAAAAATCACTTTAATAATTCTTACGTGATAGGACATATAATATGAAACATAAATATGCCACAAAATATCAGAAGTATAAACTTCAATATTCTATAAGTAATCATACTATTTAATTTAAAAAAAAAAAATTAGGTGATGTGGTCAAAATCTAAAGAGGATGAAAATTATGGACGGGGATTAATTAACTAAAAAGAAGAATTAGCTTCTTTATTTTAACTCTTGCTTTCTTTATTGTTTATCCACCCATTTAAAGCAACACTACTACACTACTGTTAAGAGTCAGATCTCTACGTTGATTTGTATTTAAAAAGAAAATGCAAGTCATTGCCACACCATTTTATTTCTTCTTTAAACTACCAAAATCACGAATTACGAGACAATTTTTTTTTTCAAATGATTGGCGTACTTCCCCAATAAAAAAATATCTTTTTTCAAGGTCCCAAAATAAATAAATATCATAACAAAAAGAAAAATTAGCAAACATCAAAGGGTGGTAGGACCCAAATGGTGATGGCTGTTTGATAGAGATTCTAAGTCCAACAAAGACAACTAGACACAAGTCTCCGCCTTATTTAATCCACCTCTCTCTTCTCCCTGTCTCCTCTTTATTTCTCTAGCCTTTAAATCCAAACCTCTTTCCCATAAATTTCTTACTTTTATTTGAAATATCAGTTGAATTGTATCTGGTTCTGAAAAAATGGGGAGAGCCCCTTGTTGTGACAAAGCCAATGTAAAGAAGGGGCCTTGGTCTCCTGAAGAAGATGCGAAACTCAAATCCTACATAGACAAAAACGGTACCGGCGGTAATTGGATTGCTCTTCCTCAAAAGATCGGTACGTATGTTCCATCTTTAGACCGACTAAATTAGTAAAATTTGAGATTTACTTTTGTGCATGCATGTGTTAACGTTTTGCTAATTATTTGTCTCACATTGATTAATTACTAATTAGGGCTTAAGAGATGTGGGAAGAGTTGTCGGCTTAGGTGGTTGAATTATCTCCGACCGAATATAAAACACGGCGCTTTCTCAGAAGAAGAAGATAGAATCATTTTGAGCTTATATATTAGCATTGGAAGCAGGTTAGTTGATTAATTAATTAATTTCTACTCATTAATCTTCCTTCAATGGTAAATCATGATTTTATGTAAGATCTCATGTTCCTACTATTCTAACATGTGTAGGTGGTCTATCATAGCTGCACAATTGCCAGGACGGACAGACAATGATATAAAGAATTATTGGAACACCAGACTAAAAAAGAAACTACTTGGTAAACAAATTCCATACCGGGTCAGTTCCGTCAAACAAGAACTTGAGAAGAATTTCGCCAACAACAATTGTTTCGCAACAATTCCAATTGCTAGTGAAGGAAGCACGACTCACAGCACAACAACAAGTTGGTCCGAGATGAACATGTTATCAAATCACATGCCCATGCATAATAGTACGCACCTCGGTACTGGCACATCCGTACTGTATGGTACCGAGTTGGATGAGATGTTTCAGTTCAACCAAGTCAAGTTGGAAGGGTTGGAAGGTCTATATGGTGATATGAATGCATATAATACAACTACTAGTAGTGAGAGTAGCTTGAATTGGAGTAGTAATGAGGTGAGTGAATTGATGAATCCTATTATGGCTCCAAGTATTTTGGCAATGCAACAATATTGTGATGTTTTGGATGGACAAGTACATCTTGGCATGCAATGATAGGATCTTTTGAAACATCTTCAGAATGATACTGAAAAAATTAGCATGGAGTTTGTATAAGAATGAAAGTGAGGGAGAGAGAGAGAGTAGTGTACATTTATGTTGTAAATTTGTGTTGTTTGCTTAATTAATTTCTTTGATTTGTATGATTAATAAACTCATATTTGGATATGATTGGCTTTTTAAGCTCAGTGTGCGGTGTGCAATTGTTTGTTGGTATTTTTTTGGTAGGAGATTTATCTACTGAGAAATCTTTTAAATTAATTAAAATTTAGGAGTCATTTAATTAGAAACTATTATAAGAACTTGTTTTATCTTAGGCTCTTTGTTGATTGAAAAGAAATCTAAACTATAGTGATTGTAGATTCTTTTCTTCATAGAGAAATATGGGAATTATAGTGATTTTAGATTCTATTTTTGATTGAAAAAATGATTCTAGTTTGTTGCTTGGAAGCAATTATGTCTTTGACTCTTTGGACTTTTGGAGAAGCAAAATCCATGTCAAAGGCTTTCTACTACTTTTCTTTTATTTTCTTTTTTCGTTTTATTTTTTGAAATTGTGGCTCTCTTTCTTTGGGTCACAGAAAAAAGGGACCATATGCATATATCAATGTATATCCTTTTGGGGTATTTTCCATGTGATGATTGAGATTTTGAATTTAGCTCAATTTAGACTTTTTGAAGCTTTATTTGAATCCAAGTACTCTAAAATATATCCATGTAAAATCTCTTGAATCCCCAAAAAAAAACTGTTGACTATTGGGCAAAAAAAGAAACAAAAATGGTTGCAAGATTTATATATTATTTTGATAAATTATCACATGATTTAAATTCACTTCTGTAGTCGAAATAACTTTATATTTGCAAAATTCTTTATATTCTGATGATAACATAATATAGGTGCCGTAAATTAATCAAACTCAATCTTGTTTGTGCTTCATAACTAAGCATTCTAGGTTCTAACAACACAATTCTAGAGGAGTCATAACTAGTAGCTTCATGCAGTCTCATCCACTTGAAAATCAGCTTTCATTAAAAGAGAGAGAAAAAAATAAAAAGTAAGAAAACTTTTTTGGCTGCATGATGAGAAAAATCAGATTAAAAGTGTCAAAGTAAATTGAAACTCTTGGTTGGTAGATTAGTGTCTTTTATATTCTGCATGCTTTTAATCCCTCCTTTTCATGAGTTGTCTGAAAATTTCGCTTGTTAGTATCCTCACTATTTGTATTGTATTTTATTTTTATTTTTCCTTATTTCCTCATATGAATTTGAAAGAGTTGAGAAGCTTATTTTTAGATAATTACTATCTAAAAATGGTAAATTCAATCTTAATATAGATACTAGTATTATATGTGTACACATTTCTTATATGTACTCGTAAAAAATATAGGAAAACTATTATTTGTCAATATCAACACATTGTTTTCATAGGACAGTACTATTTAAGACCATTAATGTATATAAATAGAAACATGAAATAGTAATTAAACATCTTTTTCTTTCAATTTCATAGGTTGCTTCTTTCAATGTTAACATTTTTTTAGAGTAGCAATTGTTGTATACTTATTTATTTATTGTTAAAAAGAAAAGTAATACTAATAAAGTTAACTCACAATCTCTAGAGTCACCAGCATTACACTCTATCACTTGGATTTTCAATGTTAACAATACCATTAATACACTCAAGATGCTAACATGAAATGCTCATGAGGTTTCTTATAATCATGATAATTATTTGAGGACCCAATGAAAAAATTCTTTCAATATTTGCGACACAAAAAATTTAATTTTTGCATTGTAACATTTTTCTTAATATGCCACAGATAATTAATTTCATTACTCGTCAAAACTTACTTGCTCAAGTTTTAAAAAAATCTTAAATCTTCAGAGATATCTAAAGTTCGTGTCTCATCTAGTCGTTGTTCTTTTTTTTTAAAATATGCGTGGGACCTAAGCCCACCCTGAAATAAATAAATAAAACTAATTTCCTAGCCTTAAAAAAAATAGAGGAGGAAACTGAGAAATGAACAGGATGTTGACATTAAATAGTGAGACCACATCATATCAATAATGAATTATACTGTCATATTATATATACTTGGATACAGCATACATATACAATCTTGTATATTCGCTGTTCGCATGCCTAGGGAATCTTCATAGACACGATTAAGGCTTAATAATAAACCAATTATGGAATATTACATTTTTATAGTAGGGCCATTAATTAGTTATAGGATTTGGTAGAGAAAAAGGAACTTTAATGACTTGAAAAATATATGTAAATGGGTCCAAATTAAATAACGAAGTTGTGTTGAAATAATGATAATAATATTTATGATTTTTCAATCAAGTCTAATAGTTTTATTGTGTGGTTGACTTTTTCTATTTGTTGAACCTTTTTTTTATATTCAGAGTAACTTTTTAAAGTTAGCTTGTTTGTTGGCAAATCAAATCCTAATAATTGATTGACTACAGTTTTCAACAATAATGATATTTTTATCACTCTATTATTTTTTGAGATAATGTGTCATGCAACCCCAACAAAATCTTAAATTCTTATAAGAAATATCATTTATAACTCATAAAAAACAAAAAGGTAATCTATTATATGTTTATTTCTCTTTTTTTTTTTAATAAAATACGGTAAGCTTACAATCCTACGCGCAAATTGCATTAATTGGCATATTAAGCAGTCTCGTTACAGTATAATTAATGCCAAAAGAATTAAACTATGTTGCGCGGACACTTTAAAAACCTGGCCATATCCGTGTCGGACACGACGCTCCTCGGACACACCATGTGGCGTGTCAAATATTTTATTATTAAAAATCATCATGACACTTGTCATACACGTGCATTAGGCTTGTTAGCGCAACTATTGCATTTTTTTCATCATCCTCGTATTTTAGAGACTAGCTCTTCTCACTTTTCTATTCCAGTAATTATGGGACTACAAATTTAAAGTGAATTTTGATTATTTAGTGTCAAGTTTCCATACACAAACATGTAAAACATCAAATATCTTGTTGTATAAAAGTACAACTTCAAATGTTATATATATTATATTAATTATAAAATATTACGTACAACTTTCTAATTATAAGGTAAACATATTATGTATAATCCTTTAAAATAAAATAAAATTGACATAAGTAATATATACAATAATTAAATTATATATTTTTTTCATAAAAATAATATAATAATAACTATATAAAACGTGTCATGTCCTGATGAATTTTGAGATTCGTCGTGTCCGTGTTGCATCGGACACGACACCCGTGTCCGTGTCCGTGCAACATAGGAATTAAATAATAGAAAAGAAAGTAGAAGTAAGAAAAAATAGAAAAAAAGATACATAAATAAATTTTAAGGCCGGCCAACACAAGAGGTGTTGTCCTACCCGCTAAGCAGCATCACATCGTGGGGCTCGTATTTTCCCATTTTGTTTGAAAAAAAATACTCAAATTATTCTTGTATCTTAATTTTTATCAGCACTTAGTAGTAACTTTTTATCAGTTTTAATGAAAATTTTAAGTAGTCTTTTCGGCTACAATTCAAAAAAACAAAAGAAAATAATTTTTATCAACACATGAATTAGATAAAAGGATAAATATATACGCATGATATTTTTCATCTTTTATAGTGGCATAAATCATATTAATTTGACTTTGTAATTTATATGTGATATTTTCTTATATACAGGGATTCATATGAAATTACGCCAACTTTTTTTTCTCTATACCTACAAATTGACCTCTCCAACTTCTTTGGTTTACCAACTATCGTTTTAAGTCAACAATGTTCCTCGTTTTCTAGTTTTCCACTTTTTTTTTTGTCCAAATAGGCTTAATGAACATAAATAAAAACCTTGCATGCATGCATTTGGATCGCAGTTACATTTCTTGATACTTTGACACATTATAAATTAAGCTTAATAATAATTTTGGATTTCAAAACGATAACTAAGTGTATGAATTATATTTAAAGCATTATTAGATTAAAAAAAAAAAAACTTCTACCCAAATCCAAATGCATTAATGCAAGTGAAGATTTGTATTTAATTGTTGCGGATTTTTTGTGGGCCATATTAATGTTGTAAAATTCTATATTACTTGATGTGACTCTCGTTTCCGCTTCGACTTATGCAATTTACTCATGTTACTCACTAAATATTTAGCATATGGTGAAAAATATTTAACTTCAAAAATATAATAAGCGTTATTTATTATAATGCAAATAATATGAGAGACCTAGATTTGTACTTTCGACTTCAAGTTAAAAGTGCCTCCTTGTTAGAATTATGAGCCCTCAAATTACCGCCAGGACCAGATATATGCCCCACTTTTTTGGATCGTTAATTGATAAATTATTGTTCTTTAAAAAAATTCAATACTATAATGTTAAGAAGTTAAATGCTTTTTGTAAGAACTTTTCATGTATTTTATATTTTATAAAAAAAATATCATATTTTGAGTTTTTTTTTTTAATTTATTCAAAATTGTTCCTTATTTTGAATTTTTTTTTTTTTTTTTTTTTTTTTGAGAAAAGTTTGGAGAGGGCTTGTTCATCCTCCTTCCAAACGTATATTTTCTTTCGTAAAATTTCTGAGAGTAAAACTCTAAAATTACAAAAGAAAAATCAAGAAAAATAAATAAATATGGAGATGATATTTTTATGTAAAATTCTCATTTTTACAAAAATATAGAGATGAAATGAGCGTCCGAAATATGGTTTTGTGGTATGCATCAAATTGCTCTTAGAGGAAAATAATATGGTATCTTTATGGAAGAAGAATTTATAGAGCATTCCTTCTTAATATTATGTATTTGTTTTAGTTAGAGTTTGAGGTAGAACTGAATATTATGTATTACTTCCTAATTATAAAAAATTTCAATATTATGTATTACTTTCTAATTATAAAAAGTTCCAATTAACTGGATATTTGAGTCGTTGACAATAACGACTCAAATATCTAGTTACTTATAAATTTTACTTTTTTCTTAACCTCTCTTGTTTCAATCTTAATTTGATTATTTCTCCTAATATTTTATAAATAATAAAAAATTAAATATTTATAATATTAATTAACATAATAAATAGTATATACTTAACAATTAACACAATAATAATATCTACCGTTTATTATTTCTAACAAAAAAAATTGGAATCTTTAAAACAATGATTAACATATAATTAGTAAAATAATTAGATTAGTGAAACATATTTCATGATAGTTTATTTAATTTCTCTATGTAAAAAAATATAATTAATTATGTTATAATAATTTAACAATTTGTTACATAGACATATATATTTTTTAATCTTAAGATATATAAATATCCTCTCAATAATAATAGTCCAAAATATGTTTTTGAAAAAAAAAAGTACAATGCGATTTGCTCCAACAAACATAAATATAATTATTTTATTTTCACTTTCTCTGGTGCATGAAAGATAATATTCTAATTCTTAAAATTCAGCTGTCAAGTAAAATAATCTTTCGATGAAAAAAATCCGTGTAAAATTTATATTAAAATGTTTTCATGAAAAAATATTTTTGATGAAATCTTTCCCCATAACTTTAAATATTATGCAAATATAATTCAACTTATATGCTATATGGGAAATTTATATTAAAGTGACATTATAGATATAATATAATAAAGTACATTATAATATATGATTTTAAAATTTTAGATGATTGTGTTGTTTGTGATTCAATAAAACAACCATTTATAAAAACATTTAATATATTTGAATGAAATATTTTAGTATTAAAATATTAATATGTAAATTGAGCTCATAAAATAAAAATATAATATAGAAAGAATATTAATTATCAAAAGAAATTGTTTATTTTATAAATAAAAATATACTTAAACATGAATCACTATACTAAATATGATGTATTATTCAATAAAACAACCATTTATAAAAATATTTAATAATATTTTAATAAAATATTTTAGTATTAAAATATCAATATATAAATTGTGTGTGTAAAATAAAAATATAATATAGAATGAATATTAATTATACTAAAATATGATTCACTACACGAAATATCATAGAGATTTAGCCACAGAAAATCCAAAACTTGACATTCTAGCTCAAAGTGAGCTTTGTATAATAATAATAATAATAATAATAATAATAATAATAATAATAATAAATAAATAAATAAATAAATAAATAAATAAATAATATCATAAGCGCCATAGTTTTGACTATTTTTCAATGTTTTAGTTGTGGTCTAAGAATGGCATAAATGAAAATGCTGAAAATGGTGATAGTAAACATAATTTTTTTGGAAGTTGGTTTAAAATGACAAGACAGTCGTAAGAAAAATATTTTAAGTTTAAGGATCTGACTAATTATCTCCCACAACAAATTGAATAATAAGAGCTAAGAGTTATTTTATTGTTTTATTTTGAGCACTAGTTTTATGATTTTATCATAAGACTGAACTTAAATGTGTATAAATATTAGATCCCATTAAGAAAATCATTTGATTGTATTTTATAATATTGCACATCAAATATCCTTTATTGAGGATAACTTTATTCAAAAAAAAGTTTACAAGACTAACAAGAATGTATATTTTCTGTATTGTCAAAAAGTTCTTTGTTCGTTCAAAAACAATGTTACAGTAACCTCAATTCACTCAGAAAAAAAAAATGTTACATTAAAACATGGTATAAGCTTTTTTTTAATTCAACTAACATGAGATAATTAGAGAGACTTTGTTAAATATATATTAATAAAATTATTTTTGTTGGAACTTGAATCAATATTCTCTTGCTATATATCGAAATATATTTATCAATTAGGATACGAGTCATTTATCTGGTATAAGATTAATAATGAGTATTAATTATGAGTTAAGATTAATGATTTCTCAAAAGTTTCATATAAAAAAATCATTTCTCTGAAGTAACTGTACTTTTTTCCTAAATAATATTTTCATGTGTCAGCACTGACATCACATAATAACTAATTTCATGGAGTACGATTAATATATAATTGTTAGGCAACAAATTTTATGTTGATACGGTGATACCACACGTTATGTTATATTTTAGAAATTTATTTTCGCGCAATATATAGCTGCACATAAATGTGCAATAATTTTTTTTGCATGTACCCCTTTTTATATTATTATAATAAGAAAACAAGACGTAACAAATACATAACAATAAAAACTAATGATATACTATATAATTTGGTAAGCTCGACTTACGTGAAATAAGGAAATTGAGAGAAAGTGTTAATCGCTTGTTATCGGTGTTGCAAAAAATTTCGATTTATACCGATTAATCTTTCATTAGTATCAAATTTTTGAAAAAACAACTAGATTTGCCCAAATTTGTTTGAAAAATCTTGCCATATTTGAGCCCCATTTGGGCAATTTTTTGCCGAGTTTTCTAAGATTTGGTCCGATTTTTCTAAAAAAGTTCAAAAAACAATATTTTATTACATGCTATTTTTAGAGAGTAGAGAGACATAGATTATTCATGTCTACACTTAGGGTTAGTTCTTCCACTTTGTGTGACTCACGATTCAAATGACGAGTGGCGATTAAGTTCTGGTGGACGACTGTGAAATGATAATGTTACTTTAACGTGTAATTTGGTAGATGAATTTATATTATTTTTTTATTGAGAAATTATAGTGCTAGTTTAGAATTTTTTAATTAGAATTTGATAATTTGTATTAAAATAATTGTTCGACTAATTGTCGACTAATCCCGATTAATTCTAATTAATTTGATTAATTCCAAATCCCCGACCTTGCCGACCGAGAGTGATTTGTAACTTTTATAACATTGCTTGTTATTCAAATGTGAAATCGGTAGGAAATATGAAGAAGATTAATTACAGAATTAGGATTAAGGAGAGATGCTCGTGTGAAGTTTGTGATATTTAGCTGACAGATACGAGATCGAATTTATATAGAAAAATATTAAGGTTGGGAATTCAAGGCAGCTAACAGAAATTTTAATGAAACCCTTCTTTTTTCAACAAATAAAAAAAAACTGTCTCCCATTAGATTTAGCTAATACTGCTGAACTAGCATATCTAAACTCTAAACTAGATTATTCATTTTGAAAAAATATACACAAGATGAACTATATTAATCCTAAATCAAGTGGGAATATCCCTCTCCAACTAGGGTTTTGCAACTAAGAGCCCTTCACAAAATTCCAAAACCCTAGAAATTTTGTTGCACATGCTGTCAACTCAACATTATTAAAATAAACCTGTCTTAACTAAAATATTAATCACATTGATATTATCATATTGTTAAATGGATTCCTTGCCCTGGAATTTTACTGTTAAAATCCGCTACAGATAGATATCCTAATTAATCATAAATTTTAATTCACAATCCAAATTGTTGAATTTTATTTTTGTCACCAAACTATACACGTATCAAAAATCATATATTTGAAATCTTTTTAGGGAATTTGCAGAGCAAAGCAGGTTATAATTTTGTTTAAAACAGTTTGCTTTTGTTGATTTATTAATTGCTTGAATGACGAATTTCAAATTTTAGTATATTTATTTATATAACCAGACAATAGTCATATGTTTCGAATTTTGTTCTCTCTTAAATCTGTCTCAAATAAGATATTTCAATAAAACCTTATATAATTCTTTTCATATATATATATATATATATATATATATATATATATATATATATATATATATATATATATATATATATATATATATATAGCAGGTGTTCATATAATAATTACAAAGATTGGCATGAAATAGTTTCTCATATATTATATTATTTATCTTAAATCATTAGGTCTCAGTAAAAATATTTTCCCTTCTTTATTCGAAAATCAAAATCCGGTATGCCAACTATTGAACAAATTATTAGAAACCTAAAACAGCCAAAAAAAAAAATGAAGAAATCTCCTGCTCTTAAAGGATGTCCTTAGAATCTTCCGTGAATAAAGATTGCATCTGAAATACTATCATATAACAACAAAATAAAAATATTGTGATTTTAAATTACCACATATTATTTGTACCACTTAATTAATGTACAAAAATATTGTTGAGAAATTCCACTATGAATAAAATTCTAGAGTAGTCTCCATAGACATGAGTCAATGCAAAGACTACCTAAATAATCAAGCTCCAGCTCACATAATCTCACATCACCTAATCAATAATTCTAATTCATGACAGTGACACTCAACATTAAAAATTATAATTTTAATATAACTGGAAAGTACAATTTATCAAGTATTGGTTTCTTTATTGAATCTTTCATATGAGCCCACTTTCAGCTCTCTTTTTTTTCATTTCCTTGTTGCAAATAAAGAGAATTGAAAGAGATTATATAGCATGTTATGAAATAATCTTTAAGTCCATAAAAAGATTTGTATTGTTCCAACTTTTATAACCTCTCTTTTCAATTTCGGTGGGCATGCATGATACTGTCATTTTATAAGGGGAAAACATGACATTACAACAAGATGTTGACAAAGAACTTTTCAAATTCAACAAAGTAAAGCTAAATGTATGAACCAACCAAAAAAGCTAAAAAACAAAAACAAAAAAGTCCAAAAAATATTTAGAATTGCTGTCCAGTTCCTCTGAAAAATGTCCAACAAAATTTACAAAGAATTGATTTTGTACCTTAATTTAAAAATGGGAAAATTTGAACAAAATTTCCAACATATATACCCATGTATGCCTCTTCCAAAAAAAATTAAAAATCTATCAATATTCATCATAACTTTTTTTCATATGCCTCTAAACTGGTATTTTTCACATCTGATTTGCAATTCAATAACTCTTTTTTTCCTGAATCAATTAATATCTCTTCATTTTTTCATGAATAAATTGGTATCTCTTCTTGTTTTGAAATTTCAATTGATGTCTCTTCTTTTTTTGAAATTTCAATTGATTGCCCTTCATTGTGTTTCTTGCTTGTTGAAGCTCCACCTTCAATATCTAGCATTTTGAAAACATTGACATTTTTTTAGCAAATTCATTCATTTTTTTTTTTTGGCTTAATTTCAACACATTAACATGTTAGGTTTACCGCCGTAATACATTTCCCTTACCACCCTTGCCAGCACATTAATTTTTAATGTATATAATACACGTTAAGGTTACTATTCCGTCCTTTTTTCTATTAAATATAAAAGGCTAAAGTTTTGCTGTCAATGAGATTTTGCAATTTGATTTGGTCCAAAAACTCAATTATATTTTTCTCAAATTCTAAAACTAAACCCCAAAAGAATACTCCAAACAAACCCAAAACGGATTTTGAAAGATTGTTAATTTGAGAATAAAGTTGTAAAGTGGGTCAGTTCCGTCCTTTCAAAATTTGTTTCAGTTAGTTTGAGAATCTTACCTACATAATTTTTGTAATGACATTGTAATCAAATTATTTAAATAAATAAGAAAAAAAATTACCTGACGAGTCGTGTGAATCATCTTCTGAACTTTCAGGAGGGAACTGACAATAGGCCAGCTGTATCCGCTCGTGTATTTGCTCCATTCTTCCTGATTCCTCATCTTCTCTATCCATTTCTATCATATCCTATATTCAAAATTTATTTCTAAGATCATTAAATACTTCAATATGATTAAAATGCTTAAAAAGTTGTTTAATATGTCTGGAACTAAACAGAGCACGAGAAATGCTGTTTAAATATTCTTTATGTCGTTAAATTGCTTTGCTTCATATTCATGAGTAAATGTTAGTATATCCATGAGCTGATAATTTATGGATGTAAAGTACAACAGTTTAATGATATAGAAATCTGACCAGCATTTTAACTTTTAACTGTCTCTGTCCTGCTTTATTTTCCTTCTTTTTCTTTTCTCAATTCAAGCCCAATTTTTCATATAACCATCAATTATGCAAGGGACTTCATTTAAATTAAAATACTCACAAGCACAGTGATTTTTAAAATAATCTGTTGTGTTTAATAACAAAATTTAAAACATTTTTTAATGACCTGAGCAGAGAAGCTCTTGAACATAATAGGATGAAACACCAAAGAAAAAAATTAACCATGCCTTGAAAAAAGAAAAAGCAAAATATAATAGAAAATGTCTATGTCTAAAAAAACAAAACAAAATAAAATAATACAAAACATCCTGCGAGAAAAAGCTCTTGAACATAGGATGAAAAAGCAAAGAAAGCAAAATAATAAACCAAAAGAAAAAGAATAACCAAACATCAACAACAAAATAAATAAAAAATCATCTTCAGCGCACAGGCTTTTTTCCAATTTCATCATAATTCACGGTCCTTTTCACAAATTCCCCAACAATAAAAGAATAAAACGTAATAACGACATGGGCAGAGAGGCTCCTGAAGAGAGGACAAAACCGCTGCTTGCAATACTCGTTTTCAGCCAAAAAAACTCCGAGGGAGAAGATCGTCTTGTTCGTTGTGCGCTATTAGCCACATTTAGGGTTTACAGTTTCCACGAGTATTGCAGGCTGCAGTTTCATCCTCTCCTCGAGAGCTTCTCCGCTTAGGTCATTGTTTTTGTTTTATTATTTTATTATTTTATTTTTTTTGTTTATACTTGTAATTTAAAAGAATAACTGACCTGGGCAGAGAAGGTCTTGAAGAGAGGATGGAACCGCTGCCTGCAATACTCGTTGAACAAAAGAGTAAAAATAATTAGAGGGATGACGAATCCGGCCGAGACGGGGGATTCCTTGAGGCCGAAGACTCCAAGCGAGATGATTTGGGTTAAAACAAGGGAGAAGATGGTCGTGTTGTGTACTGTAGGCCACATCAGGCCGCCCGTTTCGTATCGAGAGCAATACACGTTCAGTATCTGCATTAAAATAGATTTATTATTTTAATTTCAATTGCCCATCTTAAAACAACAAATATCAAATCTGCGCTCTAAAAGTTGGTCGAATAGATTACCACGAGCAATATACATTCAATATATGTTTAGAAATATATGATTCCATGTAATTTACCCCTCTAAAAACAACACATATCAAATTGACCCTTTAAAAGTTGCTCATACAATATCCACCCTTCAAAATCTCAACACACTCACGGCCAATTTACCAAAATCTACTTGTACATGGTTGGGTGAATTTGATATTTTCAGCTTTTCAAGGATCTATTCAAAAGATACTTTAAGTCTTTAACTTCTTAAAACCTCATATACAAAAAAGAAACACAAACCCTTACCCGATTCCTGTACACAATGAAACCCACCAAGAAATAAATCAACAAAAAAGTCAGTATCAGCGGCGAGAATATCGAACACATGAATCCCAGCAGGCTGAAGAGAAGTTTCGATATTTCCGTGTGGGAAGAAAACAAGGGGACGAATGTCGGCTCCTCGTCCTTCCACCTCAGCACGTACTTCTTTAACATCTGTTAGTGCTTACGTGTCCGTTAAACTTGACACATAAGCAATGATTTGACCTATATTCTTAACACATAAGCAATGACGTGCTAACTTTAAAAAAAACATTCAACGAAAAAATGTAAATTAAAAAAATGTTTTAAGAAAAGAGAAGAATTAAGAAATTCTATTTTTTCAAACATTTATCATATCATAATTGCCACGTCATTGCTTATGTATCAAGAATACATGCCATGTCATTGCTTACGTGTCAAGTTTAACGGACACGTAAGCACTTTAACAGATGGAAGGACCAAAAATGGCACTTAACGGATGGAAGGACCAAAAATGAACTTATTGAATAGTTGAGGGGGGACTAAAATTGGACCAAAAAAAGTTGAGGGACAAAAAATGAGCTATTTCAGTAGTTGAGGGGGCGAAATTGAACTTTTCATTTTTTCTTTTTTTACTTTTTGGACGGCTTAACTTTCAAAACCTAACACACATCCAAAAACCACCCCAAAAAAAATATAAAACCTCACCTGATTCCTGTACACAACGAAACCAAGGAAGAAATAAATCAGCAAAAACGGCAGTATCAGCGGCGCGAGAATTGAACACGTGAATCCCAGCAAACCAAAAAGAAGTAACTTCGGTATCTCGGTGTGGTACGGGAACGAGGGGACGGAATCCGGCTCCCCCGCCTCGGCCTTCCACCTCAGCAGGTACTTTTTAATGGCGTTCCAGAGTAGGGGGAAGAGTTGCATCAATTCAGTGGAGAGGCTCGCCCAGCCGGAGGTTAACACGTAGGTTATGAAGAATGTCGCCTGAAAGTTAGAGAGTGGTAAAGGAAGTGTTATTATTTAAAATTATTGATATTATTATTATTTGTGATATTTCTCATGTTTTATAAGGCTGTGATATACATTAGGTTTCGAATTTTGCAGGGGTAAACATGAAGTTGTTCCAATTTTTAGGGATGAAAATAAATTATGCCCAAAATATGAAATTATAATCATAAAAATATGGAATACCATGATCACACTACAAAAGATAGAAATATAACATACAACCCTACAGAACACAAGAAAGATGAAATATGATGCATTAACTACCCTCATTTCATCACTTATCACAATTGGGGAAGAATACCCATCAATCATTTTTCCCCATAACACAGGGGCATAACTAATATTTTGACCATTTCAAGGGGCAAAAAAACAAAAATTCACCTGACCAGGGACAGCTCTCGTAAGCTGAGTAGTAGTAGTAGGAGGAGGAGGAGGAGGAGGAGGAGGAGGAGTAAAATAAATGGATAAATTATGCCTAAAATTCAAAAAAAAAAATCATTTACCTGACCAGGCACAGCTCTGGCGAGCTGCATCGGAATATCCTTCGGACTCGACAACACATTAATCTGGGTAATAACGGTGCCGGACAACACATTCGCGAAGAAAACATTCCAAACGGTAAAATACAACACTTTAGAAACCGCGCTCTTCTTTCTCGTGCTGTGAGAAACGGGGCCTTCTAAGGCTGATAACAGCATCATTAATGGGGGAACGGAGAGCAGGAACAGCATGAGGATCACGGATGGGAGGTATCCAGTTATGACTTGGCTCATGTATTTGCTGAAATGAATTGGAAATGTAAATAAATGTTACGTAGATAATAAGGTTTTGTTTTTCGAGCCAAATTTATTTAGAAAAATATCCAAAATTTTAACAGTTCATCAATATTAAGTTTATATCTGCGTACGAATGAGCTAGGACTAGAGGTAGTTAGTATTAGGAGATTAGAAGGAATAGAAAATCACAAATGACGTCGTTTCACATGTTTACATACATGTATATAAACATATAATTCAAAAACACCACCATACTCCCGAATTCCAAACCCCAGACATCGAAACAAACAGAAATAACAAAAACAAATCCTTACTTTTTCACAACCCCTTTGAACTATAGGTAGTCAGTCCGTTTACACTTCAAACTAGATTCGAACGACCATAAACTCACAAAAGCAATTTCATATGTTTATAGAACTAAAAAAAGAACCTCACTTACTTCTTCAAAACCCCTTTGAGAAACGGAAACTTCTTCTGCAGACTGTCCAACTGTGACAACCCCTGGACGAAAGTCACTGGGAACAAAAAGAGCAGCACGCAAACGAGGGAGACGAGCAAGGTGCCGATGCGGCGGAGCCAGAGCTGGCGGTAGGGCAGCCAGAGGTTGGACCAGTACACGTCGTCTGGCTCCGGCGCGGGCGAGGGCACGAAGGCCATCGGGGTCGAGGTTTGGAGGAGGGACGACGTGATGAGGGCCGCGTACCGGGTTTTGAAGAATATGAAGGCCGACCCGCACTCCTGGTAGAGAGAGAGTGAGCGAGAGTGAGAGGATTGTTGTTGTTATTATTATTTAATTATTATTATTTTTTTTATTAATATTATTTAATTATTATTATTATTATTTAATTATTATTATTAAATAATTATTCTTATTATTTAATTATTCTTATTATTTAATTATTATTCTTATTATTTAATTATTATTCTTATTATTTAATTATTCTTATTATTATTATTTAATTATTATTTTTATTATTATTATTTAATTATTGTTATTATTTCATTATTAATATTATTATTTAATTATTATTATTATTATTATTAGTAGTAGTAGTAGTAGTAGTAGTATTTGATTATTCTTATTATTTAGTTATTAGTATTATGTATGTGTGTGGTTGTGTGGCTGATTATTGCTGAGTATCGGGCTTTGAAGAAGATAAATGCAGCACAATATTCATGGTTGATTAGATGGAATGATTAAGGGATAAATGCACGGTTAGTCCTTGTACTTTAATTGGATTTCAATTTAGTCCCTGTACTATTGATTGAACTGCTTATATTTAATTGGGTTTAAATCAATAATACAGGTACTAAATTGCAATCCAATTAAAGTATAGGGACGGACTAATCATGCATTAAGTCCTATAATTAGGGTCTGTGTAATTAGATGGTGTTCTATTTTAACTTTTTTCTTTTAAATTTTGGTTTTATAGGCTCCAATTGTCTAATTAAACGCGAAATGCCTTCTTGACTAAATAAATCTACGAAAATGAGGGAATAAATAATTAATTATTACCTTGTGTGGACTAAGTACTTCATCTTTTACGGTACCGTCTGAAATGGCACTGTCAGTTTTTTTGACGTTCGGTTTGACATACCGAACCAACTGAAATGAATTTGATGAAGATCCACATAAACCACATCTGTATAAACTCGCCTTGAGTTTTTTCTCTATTTTTGTAGGCCTTACATGCATGAATTTCCTACATACTTTTTCCGCACCACTCTGCAAAAAAATTATTTAATTATTTTAGTCAGTCACCAATTAATATTATGATTTCAAAAGAAGAATAGAACAGTTTACTCTGAAATTAAATATTAAGTGTTTTCAGAGAGGTGGAGAAATTTGCAAAATTGCCCCCCAAACCTTCAAGAAATTGCAGAAAAAACCCCTCTCTTCAAAACTGCAACGAATTTTCTTTTCTAATTGCAGAAAAAATCCTCTCTCAAAAATTGTAGTGGAGACAGTTTGTGTTACAAATTGACAAAAGATTGGGGCTTTTTCTGCAATTTATTCATTAAATAGGGGCTTTTGCCAAATTTACCCTCAAGCTGAGTAAATAACTATTTACACCATGTAATTATCAGTCAAGCAAACTTCATGAAGAAATTCGTGCCAGTATCATCAAATATTACTTCTTTAATTAACTATACTCAATTGTAACATTTGCACTATAAACCTTCATGCTATTTTGTAGCATTTTTTATTAATTATGTCTAATATATATATTTTTTTTATAATCCATCTTTCTTTAATGCCTCACTCAAATCATCAAAAAATCATATAAAAAAAATTCAGAAAAAAAGTTCAAAAATAAAAGGGGCTCCAAAATCTCACCAGCATTTTCTGAACCTTGCCGGCTTTATAAACCATCTGATGCGACAAGTAACTCGACGCATAATACTTCGTGAAGAAATTTGTCACAGTTTCATCGAACGATTCTTCCTTTGATTTCGGAATCCCGCGCACCAAAACAGTGAAGTGGCTCGGTTTCGGTGCCGAGTGGGTTATGTGGATCAGCCTCATTCTTGAAACCCTCTTGTACTCCTGACAATTTAATTAATTAATTGATTAATTGATTGATTGATTGGTTAGGTGGTGGTGGGATTGAATTAAAAGTCATGCAAAATTGTAAATAGCATATATGTTTAGGCACTTTTTAAGGAAATTAGGGCATTTAGTGTTAGTTTTTATGTGAATCGGCTTCGTTTTTGAAATCATCTTCTACTCCTAACAATTAATGATGCAGTTATTTAATTGATTAGTTAGTTAATTAGATAATGGGATTAAATTAAAATTCATGCAAAATTGTAAATATCATATATGTTTGTACAAAATGGGAAATGTTATGGATACGCCTGGCAATGTTTAGGTATTTTTCTGAGGGGTAGTTTAGGTATTTTTTAAGGAATTTAGGGCATTTAGTGTTACTACTTATGTAAGGATATACACCATTTTTACTCACTTTTGCAGGGGTATATTTGATATTTTGTTGTTTTGTAAGAGTACTGCAAAATGTCCAAAGTGCAAACATTTTTTTCTAGAAACAAAAATCATAAGTCAGATGGATTTCTACTTACATGATACAGAAGAACGCAAGCTGAGATGGATACGATATATAATGAAAGACAGTGCACCCAAAGCCTGTAAATAAAATAAATATAAAAAGTTATAATTATAAAATAGACATCAAAAGTTGGTAAAATGACTCATAAAATTAACATCTGTATAGTTTATACCAAGTATTTAGCCTCAATTAACCCTCAATTGTGCAATTAAGCCTCAAATGATATTCATTCTATGCAATCTAGCCTCAAACGAAATTCGTTTTTTATCCAAATTAACCCAATTAATTTTATACTATTCAGTCTAACCAAAACAATAACAAATCTTAACTCGGAATCCATAGTAGAAAAATGCAAAATATTAATCAAGATTATTACTTATATCAGGTATTTAATTTACCATCTGGATTTTGGAGGGACATTTCCAATGGTGAATCTTTCGAGCGAATTATGAGGAATCTGGCCGCCTTTTTGCCCAAAGTAATTAAAAGGAAGAATCCCAAATACACATACAACAGCCGCTATAGAGAAAATACGTATACTGCACAAAAAAAAAAGATAAAATTTTGAAATGAAATTTCAGTAAAAATGAGGGACTATTTCCAAAATAAATATAAAGGAAATTTTGTATAATGCATGAATAAAAATTAGACAAGAAATTTTGGCGAAAAAGAGGGACTGTTTCATAAAAAAACAGAGGTTGTTGTTAAGTTATATATGTATAATATTTCCAATTTTGTAAGGGTATAAATGAAATTGCTCTAATTTAAAATGCTTGTGGATTATAAATATATTATCAATGCTTCTGTTCTGTTTATTAGCTGAAACTTGTAAAAGTGTCAATCAAAGGAAAAGATATTAATTTTGTATCCAAATATTAGCCCCTTTTTAATTTTGTCCATTCTCAATAAGGTAGAGGCTTTTCTGCAATTTAAGGATAACACAGGGGAGTTTTTGCAAATTTCCCACTACATATATACAGCCGTATAAAAAAAAATATGCAACAAAAAGAAAAACATCCATACCTAAAAGCAGAAATTCTTAAAACACAACACACCTTCATATGAATATAATTTCAAACATTATTAAAAATTCATAACTGAAACCAAGGATTCTAATAAACACAAAAAACATCAGTATATTTTATTATATCATTACGCAAAAATTCTTAAAACATCAGTATATTTTGGTTTTTTTACTTGCAGCGTACTAAAGATTAACAAACTTCAAACCCAAAAAAAAGTAAAAATATTTATAAAAAAAACCTGAAAACAAGAATCCTGAGAAACACAACAGCATCAAGCCCAGCGACCGCTAAAATCTCGTCCTCAGTACACTGTAACGCCTTTAATATCCAGCTGGGAGACGGCACGAATCTTTCTAATACATAAGCTCCTCTCAGCCGCCTGTGCTGCTCCGCGAGCCGCCTCCCGAAATAAACATTTGCGTTGCCGGGTTGTTTTCTTAAGATTGAGTACAGGAATAAAAGGAGAGCGCATATGCCGATGTTTATGCCTGCTGATGTCAGCAGAGCTGATACTTTCATTTTTTATTTGGAGGGGATTTTTTTTTCTTTTTGTGTTGGGGAGGGGGGAGGGTTTGGGGGGGGGGGGGGTGCTATTTGTTTTGCATGTTCTGAAAAGGAAAAGAATGAGAAGTTGTGTTAGTCAGGGAAGGATATTAGGGTATATGTTGTGATTAATGTGCATGCTGAAATTAATTATCTGATGTTTATTCCTGCTGATGTCAGCAATGCAGATATTTTCATTTTTTTTGTTTTCATTTGGAGGGGGTTTTTTGGGGTATTTTTTGCTATTTGATTTGCATGTTCCCGAAAAGATTGAAATGTTGTGTTAGTTAGGTTGGGGAAGGATTTTTAGGGTATATATTGTGATTAATGTGCATGCTGAAATATTGAAACAATTATATTTCCTTAATGTTTCCCTTTTTATCTTTTTTTTTCTGAATATGTTGTTAAGTAAATCTTACAAGCCCTAGAAATTAATTAATACAAATTTCCTTAAAATGAATAATCTGATGTTTCGCCGAAATTTTCATTTTTTTTAAGGGATTTTTTTGTTATGCTATTTGTTTTGCATGTTCTGTGTAGATGTAAAGAAAAGTAGGATTTCGTGTATCTTTTATAGTTGATGCATGGTGAAAGTACTTAAATATTTCCTTTTGATTTATCCTCTTTTTTTCCTTCTTTTTTCTCAAATTGCTGATATTTTCCTTTTCTCGTTTTTTTTTCTTATTTTTTATCAATTTGTAGATATTTTCTGAAGTAAATGCATTATGCATGACTAGATTAATACAAATTTCCTTAAAATGCACAACCCGATTTTGTGTATCTTTTAGGATTAATGCATTGTTAGATTATAGATATTCCAATATTTTCTCTTTTTTTTTTCTTTTTTCCTCAACTCAATATGTTGATATTTTCTCTGTGCATGTAGAATAAGAGGTGTGAGTGAGATTGGATGTAATTTGATAACTAAATGCATGCATGATTAGATTAATTGTGTTGTAAGCTTAATGAAATTAATTAAATAATTCAAGTTTCTTTCAAATGAAGGGGATTTATAACAGGATATGAGCGCTAATAATAGCTGTTTTTTTACCTAATAAATGCATTTATTCCTAGCATGAATTGTTGCAACTTGCAATAATAAGAAATTAATGCTAAAACAAGAAAAAAGATAGTAATAATCTCGTTGACACTTCAGGAAATTTTGCCTTAAAGACCACTACGAGAGTTCCAAATTGCAATTTCAATGCTTCCATTTTGGTACTAAAATCATTCCTTTTTTAACCGAATCCGAAATTAGGACAAAAAGTACCTCAACTACACTAACGAAAAAGAAAATCCTTTTCAAAAATCTTGCAAAATTAAAAATAAATAAATAAATAAATAAGCACTGTTCAAAGACCACAACTTTACTAAAAATCTCGCCAGGTAAATGATTCAAACGCATATACTAAAAAAGAACAAAAACAAATCATAAACCAGAACCCTAAGTACCTCAATTGAACAACTGCACAGCCAAATCCCAAAATGCTGATCGACCCAGGAGAAAAAAGCGCCTTAATCTGACAGAAATGTCTTCAGGAAGCAAGTTTCTTCACAGTGGAATTGTGAGGAGGATTGAATTTGTAGTGGGGAGAGAATGGGGATGTGTGGCGGATTTGGTGAGAAGGGAAATGGAGAAAGTGAATAGTGAAAGAGAAATGAAGAAGAAGAAAAAGAGGAAAGAGTCGAGAGAGAGCAAAATGTCAGAAAGAATTGGAATAATTACAAATACAGCCCTGAAATATTTTAAATATAATTTAGGGTCCCTAAAAGGAAAAAATATTATGGATTTTTTTTTGGAAAATAGAAAACAAAATATACATAATATTTCTTCCTCTTAAGGTGAAGAAATTTTTTTTGAAAAATAAAAAAAATATATAGCCCTGAAATATTTTAAATATAATTATTTAATACCCTAAAAGGAATAAATATTATGTATATTTTTTTGGAAAATAGAAAACAAAATATACATAGTATTTCTTCCTCAAGGTGAAGAAATACAATGTATTTTTTTGAAAAATACAAAATAGAATATATACATAATATTTCTTCCTCATAAGGCATTAATTATATTATGTATATCATCTTTATCAGTTGATCCGTATGTTTTACATGATCTAAATAAAAATTTGTAAATTTTTTTCTTAAGAAAATTAGTTAAACAAAACAGAAATAATATTTTTTATACTTTACAGGAATTTATAATACTATCTATTGTCAACCAATTAGCATATTTCACTTGATTTAACTAAAAATATGAATGCACTGGAAAATTAAGAAAACCAGAACATTTTTTTATAAATATTAATTTTAATTAATCTTCTTTCAGAAAAAAAACTTGAGGACAGTTTAAATAAACAGAAATCATTTCTTTCACGTGCTAACAGTCTTCTTTCACACACAACAATCTTACAACATTTTAACATTTTTCAGGGCAGAAATGCAAATATTCCAAGACAAAATTGCAGCGAAAGGGATGTTGTAATAATCAATAATGACGAGGTCCCGACAGCAAACTTTACAGTTAAGGCGGGGCGTGGCGCGAGTATTGAAAACGGACACGTGTCATGCATCCGTTGGATTTGGGCGGTGCCTTAACAGGTGGGAGAGTGTGACGCTCTGTCGGCCGGTATTCAAAACAGAATATTGTATTGTATCATTTTTGTACAGAATATATTGTGTTGAAAAATGAAATGTTTATTGGAAGATATTTGGTAGTATGTACTATGTAGAATAATTGAATAAAATCTATTAATAATCTGTATTGAAAATGGAATATTTTCAATAGAATTAGAATAGTATTCTATCATTTTATTTACAAAAAATGTTCTGTGCTGAAAATGAAATGTTTAATGGAAGATATTTGGTATGGAAGTATGTAGAATAATTGAATAAAATCTATTAGTAATCTGTATTGAAAATGGAGTATTTTCAATAGAATTAGGATAGTCTTCTAGCATTTTATTTACAAAAAATGTTCTGTGCTGAAAATGAAATGTTCAATGGAAGATATTTGGTAATATGTAGAAAATATTTTAACACAATATTTGATAATCTGTATTGAAAATGGAATATTTACAATAAAATTAGAATTTTCTATCATTTAAAAAAAATTTGGCTGAAATGAAATGTTTGAACTAAAATATTTGAAGTAAAATTAAGGAGTTAAATTTAATTTTTTTAATTATAAAAAACAGAATAAGAGACAAAAGTTGAGTTTAACTACATTATTTCACTATTTCATCTCATAAATATTAATATTTTTCTTTCTATTCATTATATATATATATATATATATATATATATATATATATATATATATATATTTGTTTTTTTTAGATATAGTAAAATATTTTTCTGTACTCTTTCATTATATTCGATTGTTACTCATAATATGAACATGGAAAATCTTGAGGCCAACAACTTTGGAAAATTTGTGATGATGTGACGTGTGAATTTGCATCTTTGCTTGATTCAAATTCAACCCGTGCCAATGTCATGATAAATTTGAGGATAAAGCTAGTAATGAAATCACGGAGTCCCGCAAAACAAAATTAGAAATTAAGGATTATTATATTATTTCAACACTCAAAGTTGTTTATTTCTTAAAAGCAACCTAAGCTTGTTGTGTAGATATTTTGTTGTGTAGAAAGCAATCAAAAGATTTGATAAATCACATAATAAATTTAATAGATAAATTTTATTTGATCATGCTGCCGGACCCACTTTGAAAAAATCAGTATATATAAAAATAACATATATTTAAGAAAAGAAAAAATATACTTGACCTCTAGAATCACCACCAAGAAGTGATATTCCTATTCATGTTTTAAAAATCAGATAGTAATTGAAATAAGTGATTATTATAAATTAATAGTTATTGAAATTATAACTATATGTTGTTATTTTAAAATGTTATATGGTTATTAGAAACAAAATATATATATATATATATATATATATATATATATATATATATATATATATATATATATATATATATATATATATATATATATATATATATATATATATTAAGATGATTGACCACTGTAACTATATTCTTGGTGGTAATTCTAGGCGTTTAGTAACTAAGTCCTTCACAGAAAATAATATATACGTAGAAGAAAATAATGCACAGATAGATAGAAAAACAAAATATAAAATGTCAAAATATTATATAAATCATCAACAATACATATACATTATTGTAACGAACATATAGGTATTAAAAAACAATGTATGACAGCATATTTAAAAAAATAGAATATGTTTTTGAGAGAAAAGTCCAGTTTAGTCTCCTCAATTTATTTATTTTTATTTTTATCTGTCATTTAACAACAAATGATCGAAATAATAAAAGTGATTTGGGATAATTTCATATATAAAAACTCAAAATATCATATTTGTCATTATAAAAACTTAAATATCATATTTGCCATCATAAAAACTTAAAAATATCATATATGTCCTTACAAAATCTAAAATACATATTTACCATTACAAAAACTTAATATATCAAATTCGCCATTAAATTTACTCAAAATTTAATACCATCTATTTTTTTCGTTAAAATTAACAATCCAATCTTATAATTACCATTATATCCCTAAATTCATTTCATGAATTAGATTCATATTATCTCTCTCTCTCTCTCTCTCTCTCTCTCTCTCTCTAGAGCTCTTCATGATTTAGATTCATATATAAACAAAAAAAATATTTCTTTTAATTTGAAGTCAAAAGAATTTGATATGAGAAAAATGAATTGATTATTTTTTTAATAATTTTTTCTCTCGTGTCAAATTATTTTGACTAACAAATTGAAGTGAAAATTATTTTTGTTTATATATGAATTTCAATCATTAAGAAAGAGAGAGAGAGATCATCAAATGAATTTTTAATATGAAATATAATTCATCAACTAAATTTGGGGGTATAATGGTAATAATAAGATTGGACCGTTAATTTGAACGGAAAAAATGGATGATTTTAAGTTTTGAGTAAATTTGATGGCAAATATGATATATTAAGTTTTTGTAATGGCAAATATGATATTTAGAATTTTGTAATGGCATATATGATATTTTTAAGTTTTTACAATGGCAAATATGATATTTACGTTTTTATAATGGCAAATATGATATTTTGAGTTTTTGTAATGGCATATATGAAATTATCCCTATATATATATATATATATATATATATATAGGGAGATGCTAGAAAACATACGTATGTTCGAACATACGTTTTTTTAAAATACCCGTAAAGTGGTTATAAAAAGTAAAAATTCAAATTTCAACCGATATATTGTGGATTAATTTTCACAGGAGTCGAATAATATATCATTGCCATCATGTATCATCAAACTATTATTCCGATATATGTTTTGAATAGTCTTGCATATATTTTGATGATATATGATGGCAATGATATAATATTCTAATTTTTGTGAAAATTAATCTCCAACATATTCATAATATATATATATATATATATATATATATATATATATATATATATATATATATATATATATATATAACATCCGTACGGTTGAAATTTTTATTTTTTTTTTTTTATTACGTATTTTGGGTGTGGCAATAAAATGTATGTTGTGCATACGTATGTTTATAGCCACACCCTATATATATATATATATATATATATATATATATATATAGAGAGAGAGAGAGAGAGAGAGAGAGAGAGAGAGAGATGATGGCTAAATAACTTGTACATGCAAAATTCAGATTTTGCTTGTGACCAAAATACTACATATATCATCAAAAATTTAAATTTCAACCATACGGATGGAATATATATGTTTTGAATATCTTGTAGATTAATTTTCACAAGAATCGAAATATTATATCATTGTCATCATGTATCATCAAAATTAATCAAAATATATATAATACATATAGATATTTTGATGAATTTTGATGATACATGATGACAATGATATAATATTCTGATTCTTATGAAAATTAATCTACATCATATTCAAAACATATATATTTCATCCGTACGGTTGAAATTTGAATTTTTGATGAATTTTGGTCACAAGCAAAATCACAAGCAAATTCCGGACTTTGCTTATACAAGTTGTTTAGTCATCATATATATATATATATAAGTATTTTGTGGATTAATTTTCAAAAGAATCAAATAAATATATCACTATCATCATATATCATCAATACATGTATTTATATTTGTAGAAACATGTTATAAATATATATACATATTTTGATGATATATGCTGGTAATGATTAATTCTCCGATTCTTTTGCAAATTGATCCACAATATATTCAAAACAGATATATTTCATCCGTACGATTGAAATTCGAATTATCAATTTTTAGAACCAATATTGTCATCGTTGTCCAAATAATATCGTTGTCAAAAGAACTGACCTATATATATATATATATATATATATATATATATATATATATATATATATATATAGGGAGATGTTAGAAAACATACATATGTTCGAACATACGTTTTTTTAAAATACCCGTAAAGTGGTTATAAAAAGTAAAAATTCAAATATATTGTAGTCTAATTTTCAAAAGAATCGAAAATATTTATTATTACCATCATGCTTTATCAAAAATTATTAAAATATGTATACATAGTTTTTACAAATTATTTTTCTTATTTTAATGATACATGAAGGTAATGATATAATATTCTAATTCTTGTGAAAATTGATCCATAACATATTCAAAACATATATATTACATCCATACGGTTAAAATTTGAATTTTCGCTTTTATAACCAATGTTGTCGTGTGTTGGCCGAATAAGCCCGTTGTCAAAAGAACCTTCATATATATATATATATATATATATATATATATATATATATATATATATATATATATATATATATATATATATATATAGAACTTCAAAATTTGGGGGAGGCGAGAGTTGCCCTTGAAAGTAATAATGCCCTAGGCCAAACTGTTTTGCCATGTGGGAAACGGATTATGTATCAGATATTATATTCTTATATTAGATATTTTATCTCATAAACTTTTTCATACAATAATTGCTCGTAAAGGTTGTTAGATTATTAATTAACCATGAATATGTATATCCATTATAATTCACCGGAATATGTGATTCTGATAGTAAAACCGTAAAGCAAAGTGAATGCAATTGTAAATTATCCATAGTCATATATGAGATATTTGTAAGACAAACATATTTGAAAATCTCAAATCATATATAGTTACTAGTATGTTATTTGGATGATGATCACGTTTTATTGATCATGGATATTGGATATCAATTCATTAATACAAATATATATTGGAGAACATATATTGGATCGGCCCACTATGAGAATATACATGATATATGTCATTAGTATTTTCTTATCATCTAATGTATAAGTAGTCCTTTGACTTGAGGTCATTATAAATTCCTGCATTTATATCTTTATACTTTGACATAGTCAAACGTTGTCTTTAACTGGATAATTATAAAGGCTATGATCGGATATTTGGTAAACCATGAGTTGGAATGTGAATGATCAAGATATAATTTGTTACTCTCGGATACGAGATAGATATCTCAAGGCCCCTTGATAAATTGAGACTGAAGAAAAACACACGACAGTGTACGAAAGAATTAGCATGTGTTGTTAATATCTTTTATTTTATTCAATTTAAAAATTCAGGAAAGAGAATTGATCATAATAAGGATGATATAAAATCATGCTTTATGATCAATATAAATATCGTTTAACAAAAGGACTAAATACATAATTGATGTATAGGTTATGATGACGTATCATTCATTTAATTTTGGTAATCATAACATCATACTAGAGGTTATTTATGATTTATAAACTTGAAGTTTATTGCCAATATTAAATGAACCTACAGGGCACACAAACAGAACTAACTCGGTTGGACACAGAAAATCGAAAGGAAGGTGAAGATGTGTGAGCATTAGATGTTATAAATAGATGAAGGGTTCGTCTGATTAGGTCAGAAGATTCAGACCACACCCTAACCGTCTATTGAGAGAGAGAAAGAGAAACCGGATTTAGTAATCTCGATTTCTCTGCCAACAAGAGCAGTTCCCGTATGGATACGTATAGAGGGCGGTCCCGGAGTCGTAGCGTCTTTCGTGAACAGATCCGCAAGAGACGCAGGGAGATCTTTTGGAGATGAATCTCAAAGCCCTACAAACGGGATTAGTCGAATCTGAGGTATAAATAAGATTTATTTTTCTGATTTTATTGATAATACACGGATCATCGGTTAGGAAACGGGTAAAATTTTAATTCCTCTGTGCATCTGAGAATACGCGTTTTCTTTTAGCTCTCTCTTGTCTCTATTAAGATTTGTCATTGTCCACAAGTCATTATATGAATCGAAGTATATTACAGAAAAGTTAGGGCTTGTATTAAAAAACGTGGTATAGTACTCGCTCCATATTTAGTTACAGAATAGAGTAGCAAAAGATTCATACTTCCCCTGTCTTAACTGTATTCCGTACCTCCATTTCCATTACGCACGTGACATCCGTTATTCAACTGGATCCAAAAGTATTAGAATCTATATTACGCGGACGCTCTCCGAAATGAGCCGTAGGCGTGTCGGATACGTGTCGGACACGGACACGGCTCGGACACGCCTTCGACACGTGTCCGACACTTCAAATCGCGTGTCCGACTATTTTATTGTTAAAAAAAATATGGACACGGCTCAGACACGGCAGGACACGTTTTGGACACGGCGGGTTTAAAAAAATAGTGTACTTAGTAACGGTTCTTCAATAAAAACCATTACTAAAAGTGTAATTAGTAACGGTTTTTATTAAAGAACCGTTACAGATTTGTTGTCCACAATCTGTAACGGTTTATAATAAACCGTTACAGAATTTGGACTATTTAAGCAAATCAGTAACGGTTCTTTCGTAACAACCGTTACTAATGGTGTAATTAGTAACGGTTTTTATGAAAGAACCGTTACAAAGTGCTTAAATAGTCCAAAATCGTTACAGATTTTAAAAACCGTTACTAAATTTAAAAACCGTTACTAAAGATCCGATAATCCATTTCTCCTCTCCCCTTCTTTCTTCTCTCCCCTTCAGTCGCATAATCCCTCTCCCCTTCTTTCTTCTCTGAGTCGGCGCCTCTCCCCTTCAAACTTCTCTCGTGCGTGTACTGCTTGAGGTTCTTCGTGCGATAGACAGGGCAACCGAGTTCTCCTCGCGACGATCGGCCGACAGGAGCTTCGTGACGATCCTCCTTCTCCTCGCGACGATCCAGTAACGATCCTCCCCTCTTTGTGCGACGATCGGCCGACAGGAGCTTCGTGACTGTACTGGAGCTTCTCTGAGTTCTCTTCTCTCCCTATCTCAAGTGACTGAGTGAGTGATTTGGATTTGTACTATCACTATGAACTATGAACTATGAACTATGAACTATGAACTATGAAATATTATATGAGATATGATCATGGCCGGTTTATAATAAATTTAAAACACACAACGCAAAAAAAAAAATTACATATGGATCTGTAACGGTTTTTATGAAAGAACCGTTACAGATAATGGCAATTCTGTAACGGTTCTTTGATGAAAACCGTTACTAATATACAATATGTAACGGTTTATAATAAACCGTTACAGATATTGGCAATTCTGTAACGGTTCTTTGATGAAAACCGTTACTAATATGCATACAATCTGTAAGCGGTTTATAATAAACCGTTACGGATATTACAATTTCAGTAACGGTTCTTTGATGAAAACCGTTACTAATAGTGTATTTAGTAACGGTTTTTATGAATTAACCGTTACAACTTACAAAGTACTCCAAAATCGTTACAGATTTTAAAAAACCGTTACTAATCAAGTTATTATCAATTTAGTTTATGTTTTTTATATTATTTATATTTTTTAAACATAAAATAAATATATTATATTATATATATATAAAACGTGTCGTGTCCGGAGGTTTTTTTGAGATTGCCGTATCGCCGTATCCGTGTCGTGTCGGACACGACACCCATGTCCGTATCCGTGCAACATAGATTAGAATCCAACGTCAGCTATAACACTACGTCACCACACCTGACCTTTCTTTCTGGCAGCTTCTCATTTCTCTCTTTTTTTTTTTTCTGTTGGGAAGTCGATGTCTCCGTTTTATTCGAATTATATAATGCACTGGACATTTCCATTTATATTTGAATGCAAATTACCTCATGGACATTAGCAAAAAAAAAAAAAATTGACTACATGAGTCATAAATAAAAAATAGAGTATTTCTATTTAGCCCCACATATGCCACATTTTTGTCTCCGTGACATCACGTGATATCATCATTCCTGGTGATAATCGGTAAAAAAAATCTGATAATGGTTTTTGATTTTTTTTTTTTCAATTTTTTCTGCCATTTTAACTTTGGTACTTTCCAGCAGTTATTTAGCGGTTGAGTTTGGTAGTTTCAAACATTGATCTTACAATTTACTGTACCAATTAAATAAATCCCGCATTTTTTTTCAAAAAAATTCAAATTAAAATAGTTATATACACGCGTTTGGCCGATTACCACCAGTTATTGGGAGAAATCCCGCCCATGTTTTTTCAAAAAATTTCAAAATTAAACCCCCATATATAAGGTTTCTCTCTCTTCTAAAGATATTTCACGAAAATAAAAACGTTTGCTGCTGACCACTCGCCGGCAACCTCTCCAATGACAACGAGTTCTTCCTAGTGATAGTTAGGCGGTGATTTGTCATCACCATTGAAAATAACTACTTAAATAGACAAAACCGCCACTCATATTGAAGTTGGAGGTCATTCATGAGCTCAATATCCCACGAAGGTCTTGTAGTCTCTCTTTTACCTCATCTTTTGCTCGATTCATCTATTTTGTGATATCAACATGTTTTTAAGCAAAATCTAAATTGAGTTTTTCTTCTTTTTGATGTTGAGTTGAAGTTGGGCATATGTGGGAAATTTTTCATGATTAATTTAAAAAAAATGAAAAGTTTCCAAAATGTATAAATTTTAATATTTTATTCAATTATTATTTTTGAATTTTATTAATTTATTAATTTATAAGTTTTATTTTTTCTATTCTTCATTTATTTTCTATTTTTCTTGACTATAATAGGTAATATTTCTGATTTTTCCTATATATTTCCAGTTGTGGTTTTATTTTCTTCTTTTCTTACATTATTTATTTTATTTGTGATTTAGTTTTCTTAGTTAAAGGTAGTAAGTGCTGCAGAAAAAAATTCATTCTTCATATGTGTTGTCTCTAATTACCAGTAGTAATTGAACCAGATCTAGCACTACTTTTTAAAAAAAATGTTCAAAATTAAGCTATTTGTGGTTATTTTAAATGGTAATGTTAGAAAAAGATATATTTTAATTGCAGGTTGTATTTTGGGTGAAGAAATGGTGATTAAAAGTATGTTTCAAATTTTTCATATGATAATTTTTATTTTTATTTTCCTATTTTTAGTGTTGTTATTATTTTTTTATATTTTTTTCAGCTATATATTTTTTTATTTTTCATGTTTTTATTAATTTTTCTAATTTTCTTCTTTTTTTTTTTTTTCTCCGTGTTCATTTTTATTAATATTATTTGAAATTTATTTATAAAAATAATTTTTTAATAGTTATTTGATTTTTATATAGATTATTTGATTTTCGGGAATTAATACAAGAAAAAGATTTGGATGTTTGTATAAATTAGCTCATGGAATATTGGATGTATGGGGACTTTATTTTCATGACTAATGTATTTGTTAAAAATGAATGTACATTGTATGAATTTCATTTTTGTTTGTTTCTCTATAATTTTGAATGTAATTTGTAGAATTTTTTTATTAAGCATTCAATAAATTATCATTTGGTTTTATTTTGTGCATAGTTGTAATTTTATTGATATTGTTAATTGATAAAATTTATAATAATTATTAGTATTCATATTATTTTCTATTTATTTTCTAGGAATTGTAGTGATTACCACCAATAATATGTAATATATGAAATTAAATCATGCATAATAATAAATTTATCTATTTTTTTTAAATTAATTGTTTGCATTAATTGAGAATGCGACTTTTGATACGAAAAAATGTCAGATGATCAAGACACATTTTTATTATTAAAAAATTTCATTGAAAAATTCTAAAACCACCTAAAATATTAGCAATATCATTTTTGTCTCAATTACAAGTACATATCATTGAATAAAACCACTTGTTAACCAGTCCACCTATCCATACCCATGTGACATGAGCATGATGTTACAGTCACAATTTTGGAGCATCTTTGGGCCAAACATAATTTTTCCCAAAAAATTTGGGAATTTATCATAATTTTGGAAGCATGATATTTATATCCAACACCAATTGTTAGATTTATTTGACAAAAAATATTTATATTGAATGTTGACCACTTTGGCATATTTTTAATTTGTAACTAGAGGCACCTTTGCTCAACTTCGGAATGATTTTTTTTACCACCTCAAGTATGCGTCGGTTTGGCTGGAATCGTACGGTGGCGGCTTACGTTTTGGGGCTCGTAATCATTTACTCTCCCAAAGATAAATCCACTTCTTGTGAATCTCCGGCCAATTATCTCCGCGGCCTTGTTTCCAGTCATGTAACTCTTCATCATATACGGGAGCCTCTTTTGGGGGGGGGGGGGGGGATTTTCTGCCGATACCCGAACTGTCGCATCACCCTCTGAGGGCGGACACGCTCGACAATCCACATATAAATCAACGGCAAAGAGAGTAAGCATGTATCTTTTTTTTCACCACAAATGGGTGGCAGTCTCGGGCGAATTTCTTCGTACGGTGCCCAATCCACCTCATCTGCTGACTGACTGTCGAACAAGTCCCGACGTGACAGCAAATGAGTGTACATCCTATCGTCTCTCCTAGTAGCACCAATAAATAGCATTCCAACCGTATCATTATAATCCGGATTTTCGTACATATTCACTCTTTCGGGGGTCAACGGAACATCCGGTCGAAGAGCAGGAAAATGCATCCACGCACATAATTGTAATAATAACACGCAACCCCCCATATTTTTCAGACTTGGGCCGGTGCTTTTACACAGCTCTCGATACAGATAACCAAGAACCGCACTCCCAAATGCCCACTCGTGCAAATTTTCCATATCTTCAATAAACACTAATGGCATGAGGGAATATGAATCTCCATTTGAGTCGGTAAATAAAACATCGGTGAAGAATGCTATGATATAAGCTCGACAATATTGTTGCACCCTTAAGAGTGGGGCGTCATTTTCCAAATAGGAAATTTTTTCCATAAACCATTTCTTATAAACTAAAATCTTGCTTTTTCTTTTGTCACCTCTGAACATATTTACCGGTGGGGTTTTCCCGAGCAGTTCCGTCGCTTTATCTACCCAACTAATATCTCCAGTATTCAAACACAACGGCGTACCATCAACCCGCATCCCCAACAAACATGAAACATCATCCAAGGTGATGGTCATTTCCCCGTGTGGCATATGAAACGTATGTGTCTCCGGTCTCCACCGCTCCTGCAGAGCACTTATCATAGTAGCCTCGATAGGAATATGACCGATTTTCTGTGTTTGTAACAAACATGCATTCAAAAAATATGGCTCGTACTAATAAATACATATATAGAATCATATTTAAATACATTACCGATGTGTGATGCTGCCTTTACCGATAACCCCCCGGCAATGTACTCGGCGTTTTTTCCTCGAAATTTCTCGTTCTGTGTCTGTCTTGTAATACATTTAGTGGACGATATGTCGGACGTTGGGGCTCAACCATCGGAGCCTTCCCTTTGTTCGCCCGATTATGCCCGCCCCGACTTGAACCGGCTCCAAATGACATCTTTTTCCAGAAAAAACTATTTTCTTGAAATTAAAATAAAAAATTCTTACATGTTTGTAAAAATATTTTTTTCCCCTAAAAAAATTTTCTACAATATTTTTTCCCTACTAAATATTTATTTCCCCTAAATAAAATTTCTAAAATATTTTTTCCTCTAAAAATTTTTTTTTCCCCTCAAACAATTTTCTAGAATATTTTTTCCCCTAAAAAAATTTTCTAAAAATTTTTTCCTCTAAAAATATTTTTTACCCCTAAAAAAATTTTCTAAAATATTTTTTACCCCTATCTACAAAATATTTTTTTCCCCTAAAACATTTTTCTAGAATATTTTTTCCCTACTAAATATTTTTTCCCCTATTAAATATTTTCATAAATTAAAAAAATACTATATAAATTATACATACCAAATAAATCTAATATCTTCTTCCTTCACCTTCACCTTCACATTCACCTTCTTCTTCTCCTTAACCTTCACCTTCCTTATTCATATTTCACATATTTGAAAAAATAATTATTAATTTTAAACAATAATTTCAAATCAATCAAACAAATTACTCTAATAAATTAATCTAACTTCAATTAATTCAAACTTATTTCATCCTAATTTCAATCAATTCAAAAAATACCAAAACCAACACCTAAACCTAAACCTAACCTCAAAATAACTCAAAATAAAATAAAATCAATTACCTTTCTCTTTTTCTTCCTTCTAATTCTTCCTTTCTCCTCCAATTTTTACTTTTTTTGGAATTTTTCCGCTCAAAAATCGCCCAAAAAATCGGTTTTTTCTTTTCCCGTCGGGTTGAATGTTTTAATGGGGGGAGTGGAGAGAGAAAGAGCAATAAAAAGGGAAATTTTTGGGTTTAATAGCCTGTTCCGCCACTGAAAGTGGCGGAACATGTAATTAGTAACGGTTTTTCCTAAAGAACAGTTACAGAATTGTAAAAAAAAAATGCATATAAGTGGCGGAACATGTGAAATATGCAACTGTTTCGCCACTACTAGTGGCGGAACAGAGGGTATTTTCACCTGTTCCGCCACTTATAGTGGCGGAACAGATGGTTTTTTCTGCGTTTTTTAAGTCAGATTTAAAGAGTTCATTTGGCCTGCTCCGCCACTACTAGTGGCGGAACAGGTGAAATATGCATCTGTTCCGCCACTAATAGCGGCGGAACATAGTAATTCTTCAATTTTTACGCTAATTGCCCATTCATGAGCCATGTTAATCTTTAAGTGGGGATAAAGAAATATTTTAACATGTTCCGCCACTAGTAGTGGCGGAACAAGATTTTTAATACTAATTAACTACGTTTAGTGCGTCAAATGGACCGTTTTTGGCAGAAGTGAAAATCTATCTGTTTCGCCACTACTAGTGGCGGAACAGAAGTTGTTCCGCCACTAATAGTGGCGGAAATGGTAGTTACCACATTATTTTCAAAACAGTGGCAAGTATTGATTTATTTTGGGAAATAATGGTATAAAAAAAAAAGAGTCATGTATATATGGAGGAGTCTTTTAAATATAATGTCTTGTCTAATAAAAATCTTACGTCTATACATTTTATGATTTTATGCAACACAGCTTAATTTGTTATTTTACTTAAATGTATCCCTTTTACTTATATAATTTTATTAATATTTTAAATTTTCACTTATATTATTTTTTATTTTTTATCTAACTAAGAAATTAAACACGATTTTTCTTAGAGGGTGCACAACAAAATTTATTAGTTCCGCATGTATTTGATGGCAATGCTTCATCTAATTTTTTTCATCATATAGTTGAATTTTGAAAACTTTCATTGTGTGATATGAAAGTCCAAGAGGTGATTATTCACATTGCATTATGTCGGTCAACTCCTATTTTTCTGCCACATGAATCTAAATATAATTTAATATATTTATTTCTAATTTCACATATGCATTACTGAAGTAAGTTTATTGTGTTTCTTTATGTCTCTTTTCAGGTGAACATAACGGAATGTTAAATATATGTTCAGGCCGAAGCGAAGAGAGGATAAATTCTAGTTATAAATAACAGTTGATTGTGACCGAAATTTGCCTATCAAGATTAAACAATGAAAACTAAGAGTAGTTTGATTTTATTGATTTCAATAATACTATATAACGAGAAACTAGAGAAAATAAAAAATTAAGGAGGGATATAATTTTTTGGACTTAAGGGGCGTCTACTTCGCGGTAATATCATATTTTGGGTTGATTGGAATTGTCAAAAGGAAGAGTTGATTGAACATTATTATGGAATTTATTGGAGAATTTGGTTAGTATTTTGGTTAAAAATGTTTTGGTATATAAATATTATTATGTACATGTTTTGGTTTATTTTGAATTTTGTAGCTAACTTGAAATTGAAAATATATATAGTATGATTGTGGGTCTTCTTTCTAATTCATTGTAATCATGGTTGTTAAAATCCCGATTCAACTCCTAAAATCTTACGATTCTACGACTTTGAATTGAGAAAACAATTCGACTTCCACTTACAATCTTATTTTGGCAGAATCCCGATAGAATCTCGATTTAACATGTAGAATCTTGTAGAATTTCACTTTCATTACGATTTTACGATTCTATACCAGACTTGCAGTTTATGATACGTGATAGTCGTGAAATATAAATATAATGCAAAAAAAATATTTTTTGACTCAAAATAACTTATTTAGGATACGCATATAACTACTAAAATAAAGATAACCTCTATATTTCAAACATTTAATTAAATCCTAACAATAACAGTGGGTCATTATGCCTTGGTCCCGTGAGTAATTAAGTATATTTTTGGATTTATATTACAAATCAAATTATGTACAATATCTTAGTAATCAACATATAGCATATACAATATTTATTATTAATTTTGAGTTTCAACAATTTATACATTTAATGTGTATATATATAGGAAAAATGAACTGAATGTTAACTTTGTTATGAATTATTGAGAATAGAATGACTTTAAATTTGTTAGTGCACTAAACAATTTTATTTTCATGATTTGCTACAGGTTGATTATGCTTATTATATGTTTGTTCCGTTATAAATATTATTTTTTTGATTACTAGGCAACCTATAACTATTATTTACATTCCATGATTTTGATCTTGTTCATCAATCTTTTATATTTCAATCAAAATAATGAGCTTTTATTATTTGATATTTATTTACTTACAAAATAGTTTCTTAGAACATTATTTTTTAGTCAATTTATATTTTTTGTAGAATCTTACGATTCAAATATGATTTTACGATCCGATTCGATTCCACCCCCTCCACGATTTAAGGTAAAATCCCGATTCTGACAATCTTGATTGTAACACTGATTCTCAACTGGGAAAACGAAAAGATTGTTAAAAATGACTGCTAAACAGAAGACACAAGGTGTCCCATATAGTGTCTCACACTATATTATTTTATAAATTAGGTTATTTCCCGCGCTACGCGTTGTGGGTTCTTAAAATCTTGTTATGTACTTTAACCATATAAAAGGATTACATTGATTATTAAGATTCACATTAAACACAATAAAAAATTTCTTATGTAAAAATTATAGCATGAGGACAAACAAATTAAACTTTACAAATCCAAATATAATGTTAGAAACCATAAATAAAATGATACATAGATCGAAATTTAAATCTTGGTCACATATTCTAACATTGCACGCATATCGATTAGCTAAATTGTGAGTTTGCAAGACTCTATCAACATAGTTTTTATGAATTAATCCCCAATATATGTAGAATGAATTTGCACTCATCAAAGGCTGAAATGTTAATTTCTCTCATCTTATTTTAATTGTTTATCTTATATGTTAGCAAAACATATTAGAATAATAAAATATAAAAGTTGAGGTTACAACTTAAGTATTCACCGGTCATCTTTCAAGGTGTACAATTTGATGCAGGTCATATATTGACATAAAATGTGAGCAAAAATAATAATCATGAATTGCAAGAAAAATGTGTATTTTTTTTACTAAGAGAACTGTGCATATGAAATGACGGTTCTCATTTGATCCGTAACATAACGGAATACACCACAAAAACAAATCAAAATATCTCTTTCATAGTTAAATTTTCAAAAAATCAAAAAGATAAAAAACAATAAAAGGCTTATAAACAATCACATCTCACATAGAGGTGGCAAAATCTGACCCGACCCAAAAAACCCGCCCGACCGACCCGAACCCGAACCTGACCCGATCCGAAGATGTTGACAAGTCAACGACCCGAAGCCCGACCTGACCCGAAATCCGAATGGCCCGAAACCCGAGCGGCCCGAAACCCGAATTACCCGAATCCGAATCCAAACCCGAACCCGAATGACCCGCCCAATTTTCGAAACCTGAATAACATGTAATGCAAGATGAATAACATGAAACTGAATATTTGTGTGCTGATTTTGCCATAATTATTGGACTTTCTGTAATTTTACATTGAAAAAGTTGTATATCTACATGTGTTATGTGTATAATGATGATTTTTTAATTCTCACATCTTATGATATTAAATTATTAATACATTAATGAATTAATATTTTTTAATAGAAAACTTAGTTTGTTATAGTAAACTCATTTTGTATAAATAACACATAACTAATAACAACATACAAAATTAATATTATATAATATCGTGCAATAAACATGTCAACAACAAAATTAAACCAAGTTCGATTTTTTTTATTTTTTCTGATTTTTTATTTTTTTCGATTTTTTTCATTGCCCCTCTTAAATAAAAAATATAGTCAAAAATATCATATATAATAGATATATCCAAATGTATATGGTTATATTTTATTTGAATCTTTCCATATTTTTATAACTTTTAAAAAAAAAATTCATTTTATTCCATTTTTTTATTTAAAGATAATACTTTAAAAAAATCAGATTCTCCGATTCGACTCGGCCGATTCCAATCAGAGTCGGACGATTCTCACTACACAGACAGTGAACGAGTTCGATTCTGATTCCAATTTTAGGAACTATGAAAATTAAGTTGAATTTTCGATATTTCGTCTATCTATATACAAACTTGAATTGCTCAAAACACGGACCAAACTTTTTCGGAACACAGATCCGAATTACCTAAAATACAAACCCGAATGACCCATAACCTGATTGACCTGTAACCCGAACCCGCCTGACCCATAACCCGAACGACCCGAGACCCGAACGACCCGAGACCCGATCGACTCGAGACCCAAACGACCCGGAACCCGAAATGACTTGACCCGAACTCGGCCCAACCCGCCCATTTGCCACCTCTAAATTCTCACATATGAATGGTTCACAATTGGGGCCTACGTGGCCCCTTGATGAAATCCAAACCCAACTGCCTCTATATGGGGGAGGGGGTTAATTATGAAAAATAATGATAGATTAACAAAACCATAAAAACCCCAACGAAGCGTGGGGAAATTCCCAAGTATAGTAAGATTGGGATAGTAACCGTCTCACTTTGTGATAAAATTTATTTTGGAGGAATTCAATAACAGATAGTTTTCCACATACAAATTATTCTTTTAATTAAAACTATAAGGCTATTTATGGATTTTAACGGTTAATTGCAATTTTTCAACTTCAGGTATTTTTTTAATATTATATCTATTAAATTTGATATCGATAAAAGTTCAAATCTTTTTGTACTTATTAGCATATAGCATATTGTAATTGTGACAATATTCTTGGGCATAATTAGTAGAAAATAAGAAATAACCATACTCGCTTGTTATATTTTGAATTAAATTATTAAAATTTATTTTAGTGAATATTATAATTATAAAACATCTATGAAATTCCCCCATATATAAATGAGAGAACAAAAAAACAAACACACAATTTTCCATTCATTCAAGTCCCAAAAAAGCAAACAAACAATTCTCCATTCATTGTGATAAATTAATATGAATGCATGCCATACCATTTTTACAAACTCATTTACAAGTAAAAATGCATTCAAAAAAACCATAGGTTCTTCGACACATAAAATACTATACGGTATTCCAAGGCTCACAAAATTACAAAATATTTACAAACCTCAAATATCGTCAAACAAAAACAGGTGCGCCATAAAAATAGAGCATATGCTTCTTTGCTCAATTGCCCCCAACTCTCCAACCAAATCCAAACCTTGTTTATCCCTCCCTAATTTCCTTGCTCTCAACACTTGTTCCTTCACAACACCAAGCCTAACCCTCACAAATTCCTAAAGAGCTTTCTCCAATTCTTCCCCACCAAATTCCCCCAAATATTTCGCTAAAACACAAGAGTCCAATATAGACATGTTTGTGCTTTGCAATCCGTGCGGGTGGTCGGATGGGCCGCGTCTCCTATTAAAACGACTTTGTTTTGGAAGTGTAGATGGGGGAGAGGGGAGGAATCATAAATTGTGTTTATGAAAGGATCGGTGTTTCTTTCATGAGATGGAAAAGTTGTCTGGATCATACTTTTTGGGATTCTTTGAGCATTTCGTTTAGTGCGTATTTGGTCACTTTTTGTTGTGACATAATTTCCCTCAAAAACGAAAAGAGTTGGGTTTTACTTTATATAACTTAGGCACAATTTCATGTGTGACCCTGCAAAATTTTGAAATATCACCTATAGCCGTATAAAATGGAAAAATGTCATGAATACTCTTACCAAAATGTGTTCATATATTTTATCAATGAAACTAATTAATTGTGAGTGCATGTGATTGATATTTCTTTCACACCCATAACATGTTCATGTATTTTATCAATGAAACTAATTAACTATGAGTGCATGTAATTGGTATTTCCTTCACATATTAGGTATGAGGTCTTCTTAGTTATAAATATATTAATGACTTATTGTTACCTGAGTTTGCACATCAAGATTTAGTCATGATAATTGTTCTCTAAAACCAAAAAATAAGTTTCAAAGAGAATATTTCACATCATTTCAATTTTCAATTTGCATGTGTGTTCATCCATAATGTGCCGATGCATTTTTATCAATGAAATTTGTTAAACTGTAAATGCATGTTAATGTTGTTTAGTTTTTTTCACATATCAGGTGTGAGGTCTTTAACTATAAATAGCTGTTCATTGTTACCTGAGTTTGCATATCAAGATTACATAATGAAATTACGAATATTTGATTTTATTAATTTCTATACTTTGTAATGAGAAACTAGAGAAAGTAAAAAACTAATGGAAATTATTGTCAGACATTGCTAATGATAATTATGCCAGAGAAATCTCAATGTAATTTGAAACTACTTTCCTTATTTAAACTTCATACATGTCATATTTGGGAAGCAAATTATGTTGCTATGTAAGGTCTATAATATATTACACTCAAGAAATTAGACAACTCTTTTTTTTCGAAATATTATGCCCGAGGTGAAAGAAATTAGGCAACTCTTGTTTCGGACTTATTTTCAAAAGGATAGTAGAAACTAATAAACAAAATAAAATGAAAATATACGAAGGGATATAGCTAGAGTCATTTCATGATTAGAATTTTCGTTGGACAAATTCAGTGATAATAATTTGGTGTAGTCTTACATATATCAACTACAAATTTTAGTGTTTATTGTTTTTTAAATTACAATTGTTATTTTAATCTTCAATCTATTGAAATTGATGTTAGTGAAATTTTAAATAATATTTATATTTTATTTGCCTACATTTCCATTTTTATTGAGCAAAATTGGCAGAAAAGAAGAAATAATTGTAAGCTTGTTACAATTTCAACTAACTTAATTCAGATTTAGAGAATATTATAAAATAATTATATTAAAACTGAAAGAAAGCATAAAAGCAAACAAACAATTCTCCATTGCAATAAATTACTATGCATGCATGTGATAATCATTTTTACAGATCTCATTTATAAGAACAAATGCATTTACGAAATCACAAGTTCTTCGACTAGAAACTAATATAAATTACTATGCATGCATGCGATAATCATTTTTACGGATCTCATTTATAAGAACAAATGCATTTATGAAATCACAATTTCTTCGACTAGAAACTAATATGAGCTCCATCCAAATATCAACACATCAAGTATTTTACGATATTTGAAGGCTCACCAAGACAAAACTACAAAATATTTAGAAACCTCCAAATTCATCAAACAGAAATAGGCGCGCCATCAAGGTACGGCATGCTTCTTTGCTCAATTCCCCCCAAATCTTCAACCAAACCAAAACCTTGTTTAACCCTTCCTAAGTTCCTTGCTCCTTCACAACACCTCTCTCAAACTCCTCTAGTGCTTTTCCCAACCCTTCGACCCCAAACTCCTCCAAACATTTTGCTAAAACATAAGCGTCAATAATAGACATGTTGGTGCTTCGCAATCCATGCGGGGTTGTCGGATGGACCGCGTCTCTTATTAAAACGACTTTGTTTTGCAAGTGTGAGTGGGGGAGAAGGGCGGAATCATAAATTGCGTTTAGGAAAGGGTCAGATGTTTATTGCATGAGATGGAAAAGTTGCTGGGACCATACTTTTGGGAGTTTATATATACATCCCCTCATCATCCCCCAACCTACCGTTTACCACTGGTAATGAGACCCACTTATTTTGAATATAAGTGGGACCCGTTTATCAGTGGTAAACGATGAGTTAGGGGGATAGTAAACGGGGGATATATATATTTTTCCTACTTTTGGGATTGTTTGAGCATTTCGTTTAGTGCGTGTTTGCCACTGTTTGGTCACTTTTGTTGTGACGGTTTTCTGAAAAGTGAAAAGAGTTAGGTTTTACTTCATATAACATAGGCACAATTTCATGTGTGACCGTGCAAAACTTTGAAATATCATCTATAGCCGTATAAAATGGAAAAATGTCATGAATATACCAAACTGTGCTCATATATTTTATCAATGAAACTAATTAATTGTGAGTGTATGTGATTGATATTTCTTTCACACTTATAACGTGTTTTTGCATTTTATCATGTATTTTATCAATGAAACTAATTAACTATGAGTGCATGTAATTGGTATTTCCTTCACACATTTGGTATAAGGTCTTCTTAGTTATAAATATATTAATGGCTTATTGTTACTTGAGTTTGCATATCAAGATTTAATCATGAAAATTGATAATAATTTTATCACGATTTGATACCCAGTTTGACCCCTTTCGGAAAAATTGACTTTTGGTCAACTCGACGATTTCTCGGATTTGATTTTTCGTCTTTTTATGAGTTTTGTAGGTTTCAGCTTGGATAGTCGGCGGATAAGAGTTATAAGAATTTTGGAGAATCGTGTGTAGGATTTTCGCGGAGTTTGTAGAAAATTCGGCTATCCTTGGCCCAGGATTTTCAGATAGGCTCGTCATTTGGAGTTGACTTCTCACCACGTCACCCAAATATCAGTTTCTTGGTCTTTTTACCTGAAAAATCACATAAAAGTGTATTAAGAGTTTAAAAAATAATTTTTATTAATTTTAAACATTTTTTTTAGCATTTTATGTGATTTAATGATGAATTTTATATGATGAAAACCTTAAAAATGTGTATAAAAATACACATTACATTGATGCATATGTATTGTAAGTGGATGTCTTGCTATATTTAGGTGCTTTTAGCAAAACTAGATCTTGTGGTCCCATGAATTCTCCATGACACATTTAGATAATTTGTAAGGGAGTTGGTTAGATCGCTAACTTAGCTTTTGCCAAATTTTACCCCTATTCACGCTACTGTTAGTTTCAATATTATACAATGAGAAACTAGAGAAAGTCAAAAACTAAAGAAAAATGTGTCAATTATGAAATCGCTCATGATGGAAATAAAAATGCTGGACCTATGAAATTTCTCAATATTTTAAAAATATTGATGGTATTAATAAAATAATATCAAATAAAAAAGAAAAGATGTATTTGAAAGTATTTGACAAAATTTAATTATAAACTTTCATATATCAAGTTATAATTTCTTATTGAAAATTTCTTTTAGAATTTTAATGGAGAAATGTAAAGTTGTTGATGTTTTGATCTTCTCTTATTTATAAACTTTGATCTCGATAAAATTTCAAAAATGTCTCTAAATTTGGTATTCTATTAGCCCATACAAGTCCAGCTCTCTAGTCTCATAAATTAGAAAAAAAGAAAAAAATTACTTGTTACATTTTCAATGTAATAATAAAATTTAGTAAATATTATAGAACAATTATAAATTCGGAGAGCAAATATGCAAACGAACTAAGTAACCATTCATTGAACAATTAAATTCGGTTTTGCTGGTTTATATTGAGTGGATTGGGCTGGATGGGCCGACGATGCATAGGAGGTGAAAACTCCGGACAACAAGAATTATTTTCTAGCTGGAAATTCATTCTTTTCATTGAACATACATGTCATATTTGAAAACAGTAGCGGATCTTAACCAAAAAACTTAAAATAATTATAATGAAATACACATCAAAAATCCAGATGGAGCAATGTATATATGACTTTCAATTTTACACAAAATATAGTAAAATAATCCATATATATGTGCTGCTACTTCAAAGGGGGCCGCTGCCTCCTGGTCCCTATAGTTTATACTCAAGAAATTATTCAATTTCTTGTATTGGACTTATTTTCAAAAGGACTGCAGGAAATGATCATACAATTTATAATGAGAAAGAAAATATATAAATATGGACACGATGCTGCATGGAAAATATAATATATATGATTTATGTTAACAGAGTCAATAAACATACTAATCAACCCAATGATGCTCTTCCACGTGGATTCAAGTAAATATGAGTAGAAGCTGACTGTACAATTATCATTCTTAAACAAGGATCCGAAACTCAATTCTTAATCTTCTCGTTGTGATCGCCATCAAATAAGAAATAAAAAAAGAGAAGAGATGCTCTTATTAACCTCTCGTCTCCGCCCGACACTCGTCGGTGACAGAACGACGGAGTTGTACTCAAGTTCTTCCACTGCATTAGAGGCCGATCGGAGAATCAAGGAGGAAAGGTGAAGAAATCAAGGCAATTTATGATTCTGTTGTTAAAGATCTTCTTTATCATGAGGTATTTATTCCATTTTCTTTTGTTTATACTGATTTTGGTACCGCACAAGTTTGCAATAAAAGTCATCTTTTTTCTTCTTGTGTTTGTTCGGTTAATTGGCGTTTAAGCCTTGTTTTTATGGGTTTATCGAGGTTTTATTTCACAATTGAGGGTAAATTGAAGGTGATTGATAAATTGAGTCGGGATTAAACAATTGAGGTTAACTTAGTTAGGCTTGGTTGAGGGAAAATTGAGGAATTGAGATCCTTGGATATATTCACATGGGCCCGTTCTGCAAATTATGGAATAAAAAAATAGTGGAATATATAATAGCTCACTATTATGTTTTATTCCAATAACGTTCTGCTAGATAACTGGAATAAAAATTTAGTTTAAACAATATAATAATAACTAATGACCAAAATATCCTCATTCTTTAATTTGATTAATGCAAATTTTGATGAATACAATTTTTCTAAAACTAAAAAAAATACTAATAAAAATAAGTTCCTCAACTAATTAAAATAAGAAGTACGAGAAATCGAAATAGAGAAGAATTGAATGAGAGAGAACCTATCGTTAATGGATGTCTTTTAAGAAAAAAAATGAGTACAATAACAAGAAGTTGTTAAATGGAAATTTAATCATGGTTTCATGATAAATAAGGAGAAAGTATAAAAATATTTTTTTTCTGGCAATAAAAATTGTAGAAAAGAAAAGAAATATGAAGGGAGGGGGAGGAGAAATAAAATAAGAAAAGAAGAGGATATGACTGCTACGTAGGATGAAAGTTGGAATAGAGGAGGGTATATTTGTCATAAATTATAGTCTATTTCATGGATTATAGCAATTTCATGCCTATCATAGAATTGAGAAATTCTTCTCGTCCATGTTTTTATTCCAAGATATCTCATTCACGTTCTCCTAAAATAGATCCTCTAATTTACTAATTCACTCTATTTCATATGTAAAGAACATATACGACATGTGTAATATTTCCGGTCCCAATCCCGGATAAAGGAGGAGGGGTTGCATCTATTATGTTTTGATGTTTTAATTGAGTTTCTATTTTTTTTTTTTTTGATTCTACGGTGGCTTTTTTCATCCTCATTTAGTTCCAGAAAAAACCCCGGCTAGCCGGCTAGCCGGGACTCGAATTTGTGATATCTTCCTTACTCGAGTTCTGTGTGTGTGCCCAACTGCGCTAGCAGTTTTTTACTTTAATTGAGTTTCTTATCCCTCTCTTTGCCAATTTTCTGTATATTATGAGTTTCTCTCTCCCCTTTTCATGTCATTTCCCCCCCTCTCTCTCTCTAGTGAAATGAAACTATGGAAGGGGCCCTTTTTCTAACATGCCCTTTATTGTAAAGAGACTAAAGAGGAACTTGAAAAGTCTGACAGAATATAATTTTTAGTTGACTCGGTTAAAGGAACGCAGCAATTTCTGCATCTTACAAAATCTCAAAATATCATATATACCCTACAAACTATTTGCTGTCTCTGCATCAAATTCTCTAGTCTTTTTCATTTCCCTTTCTTTGCAAAAGCCATCCAAAAGTGTGTTATAAGTCGCACCATTCCGCTTAATTCCCGCAGAAATCATGCCATGCATTAATATTTGTACCCTTTATTATGTTTAGACTTGAATTATTACCGCAGATGTGTTGAAATTTGTACATTTATGGTTCACATTCATTTTGTCACATCATGTCCTTACTTGGCTCTGGATTATGATTTGTGGTTCACATTCATTTTGTCACATCATCCTTAATTGGCTCTGGATTATGATTTGTTGAGTTTCACCTCTCTTCTGTCTATCTAAATGAATGTTAAGTGCAGATTACATGCCTCATAAAGAGGAATTTTGACACATCAGAGAATTGCAATATTGGTTTGGAATTTTGTGGCACAATCATGTGTAGCATTGAAAAAATCTCATATCATGTTATTTCCATACAAGAAAATATAAAGCAGTGATTTTTTTTTTTTTTTGGAGCTTTCGTAATCTTTTACTCTCCTCTGCCACTAAATAATTTCTCCAAAATATGATAGCAATGATGTTTATCACTGAGCTTTTCAAGCTCTCATCTCACGTTAATCTGTCACTGAGTTTGATATTTGCATCTATATGTGAATATTTGATATTTGCATTTGTGAAATATAACTCTAATTAAAATATAAAAAATATAACTGTAATATACATCGAAATCCTAGATTTCTAGAGTTCCATATTTGTAAGTTTGGAAGGGTAGATCTGATATATTGAGCTTCTGCAAGATTATATGAAATTTCACCAAAAATAGATGTCAAGTGACCTGATCTGGTGAAACAGAGCACAATTTCGTGAAGATCAAATTGGAAATGGATATTTTCTGTACATGCTCCACTGCTTTCGCCAAAGAGTTGCATGAATCAACAAAATATCTTTGATTTTTCTTATTCATATTCAATTTTCTTTTTTATCTCCTTCCTATTTCTCTACTAGTTTCTTTCTCTCTGTATTGTGCATGTGATATAAGTGCCACAAATTGGTTTCTGATTGGGGCCAAGTAACTAACATCAAAAATCAAGATCCAACAGTATATTTCACACATTTTGAATTTCATTTTGCATGGGAGTTCATCCATAACGTGTTGCATTTTATCAATTAAACTTGTTAGGTCTGAATGCATGTGATTGGTCTTTCTTTCACATAACAACCATAAGGTCTTCGTAATTAAATATATAAGTGCTCCTTGTTACCTGAGTTTGCATATCAAGATTTGATTTGATCATCAAAATTAATAATATTTTGATTATATTAATTTCAATACTATAAAATGAGAAACTAGGGAAAATCAGAAGTTAAGAAAAATATGTCACTTGTGATATTGATAATAACACAAAAAAAGATGCGATCTCAGTATTTCGAGTTGGTACATATGGTCAATATTAATTTCATTAAAAGTCTCAATCTCTTGTAAGGAAGTATGATAGAAACCAAAAAATGAAACGATATAAAGTAATGAGAAAAGAGACTTATTTTGTGATAGAATTTCTTTTATTGGAAATTCTGTGATAAAGATTATTCGGTCTTTCATATATCAAGTTACAAATTTTTATTAAAACCTTTTTTGGATTATAGTGAATATTCAATTTTAGTTATATTTGTTACTTTAATCTTCTTCTGTTCATAGAATTTGATGCCAACAAAATTAAAAAAAAATGTCTCTTAGTTTGTATTTTATTTAGCCTGCTAACATTTTTTTGAAGTTTATCAAGTAAAGAATATCTTATAAGATATTTCTATTGAGATACCCACCAACCACCAGGCTAGATGACCATTTGCATTTATTATAAAATTAATTCATTTTCTTTTTCTTTCTTTCCTTTTTGAAGTATATAAGCAACCCTAAAAATTCCAGTTATGCGTCGTAGAATCATCAATTCTAAAATTAAGATTTTTTTATGGTGATTATTATTATTTAATATAGAACAGACAAACTACTTGTATGATTCTATCGATTATGTGGGTTAAAGATTAAGCCTTACATAAAAACCATGTCTCTTAAATGAGAAGTGAAGCCCTAATTAATCCCAATTTTGCCTCCATTAACCCTCAATTCTGAAATTAAGTATGAGTTGTTCAATTAATCCTATATTATAACTCAATTTAACATATACACTCTAAAACTCAGAATATCAATCAGCTCTCTTAGAAGTTGAGGCTAAAAAATTTCAAATCTTTTGTACCATTAAAATATTCAGAACTATTATGTTGTTATATAAGCGCAGGGCCATAATTTCCTTTAATACATGTATTTGATCATTAAAAAATTACATGCATTTGTTTAGTGTGGGCGATAATCGCTAATTTTCGCTTGAGGTGGCAAATGGGTGGGTCGGATCGGGTTCGGGTTCGGGTCGGGTCATTCGGGTTTCGGGTCGTTTGGGTCTCAGGTTGTTCGGGTCTCGGGTCGTTCGGATCTCAGGTCGTTCGGGTTCGGGTCGGGTCGGGTTTCAGGTCGTTGACTTGTCAACATTTTCGGGTCGGGTCGGATTTACGGGTCAGGCAGCTCTAGCTCTAGTTACGTACTGTGTTTAACTTGTAATGAAAAATCTTTGATTAAATAAATATTTATATATTTTCAATTTTGCGCAAGCTGTAAAAGGAGGCCGATGAGCTCAAAAGTCTCAAATAAAATTTTATATTTTCGAAACCAATATAATTAATATATTATTTTCTAAAATAATATCTTGACATTATAAAAAACAAAATAATATATTATAAAATAATATATAATACTAGTATAACAGTAAAATCAACAGGTATATGGCCATTCATTCATTATATGTAAGTTCAGGTCATTTAGATTCGGGTCATTCGGGTCTCGGGTTATTTGGGTTTCGGGTCGTTTGGGTCTGGGTCATTCGGGTCTCGGGTCATTCGGATTTCGGGTCGTTCGGGTTCCGGGTTTTTTGGGTCTCGGGTCATTCGGGATCGGGTCGGGTTGGGTTTCGGGTCGTTGAATTGTCAACATTTTCGGGTCGGGTCGGGTCGGGTCGGGTTTGAGTTCGGGTGGGTCGGGTCGGATTTTTGGGTCGGGTCAGATTTTGCCACCTCCTTTCACACACGAACCCTGGAAAAGAAGTGCGTGCTATCATTTTTTATTATTGCCAACTTAGGAATTGGGCGTTCATTTTTATATTTTCATTGATACCACAAATTTTATTCGGGACATTGATCCTTCATGTTGTATCAGAAGGAAAAAAATAATAGAAGGTAAATATCATATTTGCCGTTTTTGAAAAATAATTTTGAAATACTTTTGAGACTAGCAAATTTCATATTTCTGACTTTGGAAGGGTGAGTATATTGAGTTTTTGAAAGAGAGTTATCTGAAATTCCACCAAATATAGATGTTATTGTTAATTGGTAGCATGGCAAACAAAGCACACACTATGAATGCATGTGATTGATGTTTCTTTCATATATCAGGTATGGGGTCTTTTTGATTATAAATATAAGTTCATCTCTTATGTCAATTTGCATATCATGATTCAATTATGAAAACTGAGAATAATTTGATTTTATTAGTTTAAATATCGTACAATGAGAAACTAGAGAAATTCAAAAGCTATATGCCAATTATGATATGGGTTATATATAAATACCGGAATGTTAACAATATAAAGAAAACTCAAACAGTGAGTAAGGTCACTATTCTACTCAAGAAATTTCTGAAGAGGCTATTTTCTCAGGAATGTTCAAGGAATAATTCAATAACTATGTAATATATATTTATCCCGAAAAATATTTAAAGTACTTGAAGAAATAACGAAAACCCATTTACTGATAAAAACTCTTTCTGAAGTAAATTCATAATGAAAATTATAGTATCAAATGTTACAAATGATTATTGTATTTATTTTCTTTTAGTGATAACATCTATTTTGATTACAACTTGCTCTTGCTATATTATTATTTCAGATTTTTTTCAGAAAGCCAACATTGTGCCTAAATTGCAAAAAAGGTTGTATGCTATTGAATATTGTAAAATACCTTTATTCTCAAGGAAACTACAAAAAAAAAATAAAAATAAAAATAAATAAATAAATACATCTTATTAAGATCTAACACCATTAGTTACATTATTTTAGTTTTCTCTTAACTAATATTATGGTTCTATTTCCAAGTTTAGTTTCTCTTGTAGCTACATAATTTGTTGTTTCATCAACTTTAAAAGATGTCTCCAAATTTTGTGTTTTATTAGTCCAAAGTTCTAACTCTTTTGGGCATAATGGGTAAAACTATAAACCAGGGAATGACTTACCAATTACCATAAACTTGTTACATTTTTTAATAATATGATTAGAAAAGAGAATACGGTAAAATAATTATAAACAGGGAGAACAAAAAGCAAACAATTCTCCATTACTTGAAGAGCGTATGTGTCACATACATTCTCTAGAAACAAGTTGGTTTTTTTTTCACCTATTATTTCAGCAACCATTATGTACTCATTTCCCCTTCACAATTTGAAATGTCATAGATACTCTAAAAGTGTCTATAACATATCTCATCTTTACTTATTCATGTGTAAATAAAAGATAATATAATCAAGTATAATAAAAAATATCCAAACTCTTCCATTATGTGTATGATATATATGGAATAAATTATCCATCCGATAAAATACTTTAAGGCTTCAGAAGACTCACGTAAAGAGAAAACTACAAAATATCTAAGAACCTCGAATTTCCTCAAATAGAAATAGGCGCACTGTCAAAATAGGGCATGTTTCTTTGCTCAAGCTCCCTCAACTCTCCAACCAAATCCAAACCTTGTTTAACCCTCCCTAATTTCCTTGCTCTCAACACTTGCTCCTTCACAACACCAAGTCTAATCCTCTCAAACTCCTCAAGTCCTTTCCCTAACCCTTCGATCCCAAATTTCTCCAAACATTTCGCTAAAACATAAGCATCAACAATAGACATGTTGGTGCTTCACAATCCGTGCGGGGTGGTCGGATGGGCCGCGTCTCCCACCAACACGACTTTGTTTTGGAAGTGTAAATGGGGGAGAGGGGCGGAATCGTAAATTGCATTAAGGAAAGGGTCAGGTGTTTCTTTCATGAGATGGAAAAGTTGCGGGGACCATACTTTTTGAGATCCTTTGAGCATTTCGTTTAGTGCGTGTTTGGTCACTTTTGTTGTGACTGAATTTCCCTGAAAAGCGAAAAGAGTTAGGTTTTACTTTATATAACATAGGCACAATTTCATGTGTGACCCTGCAAAATTTGGAAATATTACCTATAGCCGTATAAAATTGTGTTCATATATTTTATCAATGAAACTAATTAATTGTGAGTCCGTGTGATGGATATTTCTTTCACACCCATAACATGTTCATGTATTTTATCAATGAAACTAATTAACTATGAGTGCATGCAATTGGTATTTCCTTCACACATTAGGTATGACCGTATGAGGTCTTCTTAGTTATAACTATATTGGTGGCTAATTGTTATCCGATTTTGCATATGAAGATTTAATCATGAAAATTGAGAATAATTTTATTTTATTAGTTTCAATATTATACAATGAGAAACTAGAGAAAGTCAAAAACTAATGTAAAAATGTGTCAATTATAACATCGCTCATAGAGAAAATTATTTATAGATGTTATAATTAAATAAAGATTTCGATTCATGAGAGGCATGACATTTCTCATATATATTGTTTTGGACTTATTTTCAAAAATAATATTGGGAATTACAAAAAGAAGGTAAAATAAAAATAGAAGATTTTTAAAATATTTGAGAAAATAGCGATACTAATACTAATGTCGTGAAATAAGTTATTTTAAAAGAAATTTAATTATAAAACTTTACTAGGTTTTCACATATCAAGTTAGAAATTTTTATTGAAACTTTTTTGGAGTTTTAATGAAGAAATGTATAGTTGTTGTCTTTGTTGATCTTTTTATCTTGTTTTGTCTATAAAATCTGATCTCGACAAAATTTCAAAAATGTCTCTAAATTTAGTATTTTATTAGCCTATAAGTCCAGCTCTCTAGCATCATAAGGTGGAAAAGAATAAATAATTACTTCTTACATTTTCAATAAAATTATTAAAATTTAGAAAATATTATAGAACAATTATAAATTTGGAGAGCAAATATACAAACGAATGAGTATCCATTCACCGAACAATTCATTCAGAAATCTCTCTATCATACTTTTAGAAGGATTATAGAGAACTACTAAAAAGGAAGAGAGAGAGAGAGAGAGAGGGAGAGAGAGAGATTGAAATAGCTAGGGACTCATTTCATCATAGAATTTCTTTTGAATGAAATTCAATGATAAAAATTTAGTGTAGTCATCCATATATCAAGTTTAAAATGTTTTGTTGAAACTTATTTGGATTCTAGTTGATAATTGCTATTTTAATAACAATTGTTATTTTATATTTTTTAATCTTCGCCAGTTTAAATTACGATTATTTTTTGTTCTCATCCTTTGCATATATACTTACAATATTTCATGTTCTAGTGGTCCACGAGATATTTTGAGATTTTATAGACATAAATGTGAAATTGCACCAATACAACCATCACTCAAAAATCACATCATTATTCTCACCTTCAGTTCAGGTTCAGGTTGATTGACATACCAAATCCAATTGATTCTCTTGTCCTTCAGCTCATAAAGCACACAATGCGCGTTTTTCGTCAGATCAAAATAGAGACAATTTCCCAACTCTGGATATTCATTTCTAATACCGAGAATCAGATCGGAATCCTCTTTTCCTGAAAAGTTCAACACACCTCTCCATGCGCAGTAGCCTGAGTACCTGCATTTGTTGGCCGAACATTATTAGTCAGATTATTTTGATTTTGTAATATGTTGTGGAATGGATTAGATATTATTTTTTTAATTGTCTTTTCTGAGTATTTTTAAACGTGTATATGTAGATTGTCAATTTTAGTCCCAGTAATTTTTTTTTAACTCCCCCATATAAGAGTAAATTTTAATTTTTCATAAAAGAATAATTAATTAATTTTTTGGACCAAAATACCCCTTCAAAAATTATTTTCCTATATTTTATTTTGTTCAACAAAAAATATTAAGAAAAGGATAAATATTATTTTATTTTGTTAAAGAAAATACATTACAAGTCACTCATGATTGAATTTTGGCAAATGCACAATGGTACCAAATGCACGTTCAAATTCAATATAATAATATGCCAAATCCTCACATTACTTAATTAATTAACCTCAAAATTAGCAGGACTGACCTTAATGTACCATCAATTAATTAAACACCAATCTAACCCAATTAAGATTAAACTATGATTTTAATACAAAACCAACCTCAATTTAAAATCTGGAAGGAAATGCTGACGAATCAAAGACAAGCAGCCGTCAGCAGCCACAAGCAAATCTCCTTCAACCTCTACAATCTCATCAGATTCTACAACTCTACAATTGACCGTCACACTGGATCCATCCTCCGAAATTCGGAATGAGACGAACTTGTGGCCCCACAGAATCAGATTTGGCGACGGTAAGGCTTTATGCAAGAGAGAATGCAGATCGGCCCAATGTGCCGCTCGGAAATTGAAATTACCGTCTCTTGTAATCGTCTTGCTTTTCTTGGTTTCACTGTCAGTTTCTCTATTCTAGAAATAATGAAAAGAATTAAAAGTGTTGATTTGATTTCAAGAATCAAAACACAATTTGAAGAATCAATGCATTAATATGTTGATTGAACATAAGAATTTGAACCATCAATTCAATGCATCAATTGTTAATTACTTACGAGTTCTACGGAGAGAGGATACGTGGCGTCTAACACGATCCGATCATCCGAGATCCAACGGCCGAGGACCGCCTGAGACTGGCGGTCGAGCCCGAGGCCGGCGCCGGTGGGGCTGCTGGACGGTGCCACCGTCGGAGCAGGGGATTTCTCGATGATGGTTGCCTCCCATCCGGCGGAGATGAGAGCGTGGGCGCAGGATAGACCTGCCAGGCTTCCTCCCACTATCACTGCCTTTCCATGCTTTGGTTTACTTCTTTGTTCAGTTTTTGCTTCCATCTTTTATCTGTACATTCATATCAGTGACTGTGAGTGGCTATGGTGATTCAGGAAGCAGGATATTAAAATATGTAATTTGATTAATTAGGATTTGTGTAGTAAGGCTTTAAAATCCAGGAACTTAAAAACTAAATTAGCTTGTTGGATTTGGGCATGAGTATGGGCCTGATTAGGTTATTTGGGCTCAATCTTATTTTATTTGAATTTTTTTGAATAGTAGCACTATTTTGAAGAATAATTAATCAGATAGCAGATTTTCAAAATATTTGGGTAAGTAGCACTTCCGCCAGACCTTCTGGCGGAACTAAAGTAGCTAGTTCCGCCAGGGGGTCTGGCGGAACTACACATTTTCCCAACTTACAATCTGACCCAAAAAGTCCAAAAAAAATGTCCTAGTTCCGCTAGTGGGTCTGGCGGAACTAGACCATTTTCCCAACTTACAATCTGACCCAAAATTTTTTTAAAATTTAGGGTTTAGTAACGGTTTTTAATAAAAAACCGATACTAAATATTAGTACTGTGGGAAATTTTTTTTTTTCATTTAGTAACGGTTTTTGTAAAATAACCGTTACTACATCTGACATTTAGTAACGGTTCTTTCCTAAAAACCGTTACTAAATAAGGCGTTAGTAACGGTTCTTTCATAAAAACCGTTACTAAGTAATTTAGTAACGGTTTTTGTGAAAGAACCGTTGCTAAGTTTCAGATTTAGTAACGGTTATTTTAGAACAACCGTTACTAAATGAAAAAAAAATTTCCCGAAAAAACCGATACAATACTAATATTTAGTATCGGTTTTTATTAAAAACCGTTACTAAACCCTAAATTTTGAAATTTTTTTGGGTCAGATTGTAAGTTTGGAAAATGGTCCAGTTCCGCCTGCACCCACCGGCGGAACTAGACCATTTTTTTGGACTTTTTGATTGTAAGTTGGGAAAATGTGTAGTTCCGCCAGACCCAATGGCGGAACTAGCTAGTTCCGCCAGAGGGTCTGGCGGAACCTATATTTTCGTCATTTTTGGGCCAATTTCACCGTCTAAATTGGGCCAAAAATAAATTTTACCTAGTTCCGCCAGACCCGGTGGCGGAACTAGCCATTTTCATTAATTAAGGCTGTTTAAGGGTGCCAAATAGCCGAGATTAGCAAAAAAAAAAAAAATTCCCTAGTTCCGCCAGACCCTCCGGCGGAATTCTTCGGCCCGCCAGAAGGTCTGGCGGAAGTGCTACCTACCCAAATATTTTGAAAATCATGCTATTTGATTAATTATTCTTCAAAATAGTGCTACTATTCAAAAAAATTCATTTTATTTTGTTTGCTATTTGCATAAGGAAGAATTTTTGTGATATTTTATAAATATATATAAAAATATATTTGGACGGGCGATAACAAGCCCCCTCCAAGTCTATACTATATATCTTAAAAAGGGGAGTTTCCGACATTATGTTGACACTTAGCCAATTAAGTGATGTCACGTTCCCTATCAATTAAACAATATATGAAAGAGAAAAGTCAATTTTTGATCTCTTAACTATTCAATTGATTCTTTTTTAGCCCCTGAACTTTTTATTGGTCCATTTTTGACCTCTTAACTATTGAATTGGTTTTTTTTTATCTTCCATCCGTTAAATGCTTACGTTCGTTAACTTGACATATAAGCGATGATTTAGCATGTATTTATGGCGTGACAATTGTGATACGGTAATTATTTGAATTTTTTTTTAATCCCCTCATTTCTTTCTCTCGTATTTTTTATATCTTATATTTTTCTAAAATTGCCCCTTAAGTTTGATTCGATATGAATTTTTTCATTAATTAATTTTTTTTCAAAAAAATATAAGATAGAAAGAATATGAGAGAAAGAAATGAGAGGATAAAAAAAACTATTTTTTTCAAATAATTACCGTGTCACAATTGCCACGTCATAAATACATGCCAAATCATCGCTTATATGTCAAGTTAACAGAGACGAGTATTTAACGGATGGAAGGGCCAAAAATAGACTAATTCAATAGTGGAGGGGTAAAAAAGAGACCAATAAAAAGTTGAGGGGCAAAAAAAAAACTAATTAAATAATTGAGAGGCCAAAAATAAACTTTTCTCTATATTAAAATCTATGACTTGTACTTAGCCTAAATACATCCATAAAATGTAGAATAGATTCAGTTCATATAAGTCATCACGGAAAATTAAACCGGTCTATAGATCCAGAGCAATTAATTTTGTAACTTAATTCAAGAATTTATTTTCCTATATAAAAGAGGTTTACATACATCAAGAGATATTTTTTACTATGGTATATAGACCTTGTTTACATATTTTTCTGGAAAAAATGCGTATTGGGTGAACAGAAATTATAGCAGTCTTTATACATATCAACCTAGACTGCCAAGACTATTACTCAATCAAAAGAAGGGTCCATATGAAACAAGCCTACACAAAATATTCAACAAGCTTTGGCTGAAATCAAGTTATAATTTCGTGTATACACTGTATTTTATTTTATATTATAGAAAATCCAATATCATTTTATATTGTTATAAACAAAATTATTTATATGAAATTTAATAAAAAAATATTCTGCACTCATCCAGCATTAAGAAGAGATTAAAATGGTGTGCTGAATTGTGTGTTGGATATTTGTCTTGACTTGGAAATGATCCGCTTCATACGTTGGACAAAAATGCCGTACACCCATCCAACATTAGTAAGAAATTAAAATTTAAATGGTGTGACGAACTGTGTGTTGAATATTGTCTTGACTGAAAAGTAACCCGTTTCAAACATTTGACTAGCAGAACTGTCACAGAAAATCTTAAAAAATGTCATGTGCCTAATGTTCTGTAGCCATCCAACATTAATAAGAAATTGAAATGGTGTAATAAACTGTATGTTGGATTTGTCTTGGTTGAAAATGACACGCTTCATATGTTTGACAAATAAAACTATCATAAAAAATCTTAAAGAAAGCCACATGTCAAATGTTCTATATAAATCTAGTATTAATAAGAAATTGAAAGAGTATGACGAATAATATATTGAATACTTGTCTTGACTGAAAAGTAACATGTTTCATATGTTTAGCTAATAAAATTGTCACATAAAATTTAAAAGAAGACCACGATTTCTGCAATCGTCCAGCACTAATAAGAAATTAACTTAAGAATAATTATATAAATGTGTCGGTTCAAAATTATATCTGACATGACCCATTTTATACATATAAGTAGACATAAGTAGACATGTGTTATTTTGGTTCCTTAATCATTTTTAGTCCCACCATCCAAAATGAAAGAAGGGTCCGGTGAATGGGCAACTATTTGTCTTTTCTGAAGAATTTGGCCTAGTGCATTTGCCACGTGTTAGCAGGTTTGATTCCATTCAACTTTGATATGAAACGAGTGTCTCTTGTTTCTCTTCGGACTTAATAGTTTTATTAGAAATGGTAAAAATAATGATCATATATTTCATAATTTAGTAGCATAATTTTCAATTTTGTAATTAAGTTTTTTAAATATTGAACACGACAGATTCATATGATATTTAATATTATGACCATCTTGATTAATGCATGCTTCTAATTTAAGAGAGATTCAAATATATATGTTACTAATGTTATTTTTCTTTTCTACCACAATTATGCTATTTTATAATATTTTCGCATTAAATGTGAAATTTTATCATTCGTGATTTAAATCTTAAAAAATCAACAAATAACAACGGGTGATAAATAGTGAAATTTGTTGGGCAACTAATAATTTGAGATTTTGCAATCTTTTATATATGTATTTTAGTAGAGCTCTTTTGTCATATATTATACATTAAAATTTAAGCTATATCTATGATATTTTTAGATTATACACTTCTTTAACGAAAAATGTTGTCAATATTTCAGCTCTTTTTTAGCGCAATACTCAATATTTGTCGAGTAGGCATGGAAAAATAATTTATTTATATTTCTCGTTTTATAGGGTATACATGATATTTTAGCCTCTTTTTAAATACAATTTGGATCATTGTTGTGAATATAAATTATTTAATTAGGATATATCAATTATAGTTTAATTTGTATTGTTTATAACAACTCATACTATTACTAAAATATGATCATCAAGTTATTGCTAATAAATTTCGGAAATTTAAGATCATAATTATTGGTGAATATCACTAATCACGCAATAGTTAACATATAAATGAATAATGATTTTAAATTATATATATAATTAAAAGCGAGATATTTATTTTGGTTCTAAATGAAATCATATCTTAAACATATCTACATACATATATATGTGACATTAATACTTCTAATATATATTTGTTTTTTCCGAAATTTGATATTTATCTTTTTGATTAATAACATGTATAATTAGTCATATGAATTATTATAAATACTTGAAATACCACTAAGAATCATAAATAAACAAACTTGGCTTAACTGATTGAATATGACTCACGACGCAATATCGATTGATAAATGGCTACTGTGCAAAATAGACACATGTCACGAAAGGAACTCTTTTTAAACTCTATATATAAGAAGATAATTCCGTCATTAATAACATTTTATACTATTATTACTTTTTATTTAACTTAATAAATTAAAACATTTCTATAAAAATGGAAATAATTATTGGTAGAGAGAATAAATATTGAGTTCAAATTGGGGATCCTTAATAAATTCTATAAAAGATAAATATATTTGTTGGCTTCAAAATATGGATGCTTATTAAATAAAAATACATATGAAGAATCAAATGGGTGCAAATTTGGGATCGTTATTAATTTACAAAGGGCCATGTGTCATAAATCCCCAAATCATAAGCTTGGACTTTTATTAACAAGAATTAAAGCACAAATAAATATCCTCACTATTAGTTGAAATACCAATAATGCCACACAATATGTTGGGTTTCGGACGTGCATAATGCAGCGGAAAACAAAAATTTTTGTCCAAAACCAATCCGAGGATTTGTGCGTATCGGTCAAAGAAAAAAAAACTTAAAAATACCTTTCGGATTACGCTTAATCCGTGTCGCTCAATCCATGTGTGCCATCAAGCGCCTTTCAATAGGTTACCGTCCAAACCGATTATCCGTCCGCCATGACCGTCTATGTCGGATCATTCGGAAGACATCTACCGCACACACAATCGGTTTCCACCGAAACTCTCAACAATTCATTCTCATTTTCTTAGGGTGAACAGATCACAAGTACCGAAAGTACAAACACCTCTACCGGTATCCACACGAACAAAATTCTTAAAACGAGAAGAATAGCAATATATATGCTAGCAGGTTGTTCTCCTCTTGGATAAGAAATACTCATTTTCCTCTTCTCATTTTGTCTCACAAAAGATGTATAATTCTTCTCATATAATCGCACTTTTTCATTTTTGTCAAACAAAAGGAAAACATCCTTTCATAATTTTGTCATACAAATGAGAGGATATTTTCTCTCTTTTGTCTCAAAAGAGACTAATAAATAATGAGAGAGGAAATGATGTGGTACAAAAATTTGGACCCCTCTATATCTTTATATAGGGGTGAAGAGTTGCCTTTCACACATCAAGAGATGTGTATGACATTCAATCATCCTTATCTACATATCATCATCTAGACTCTTCTAGATAACTTGATATTTTGTGTCAATAGTCTTCATATACATATGTATCATATCTTATCACATAAGATAACAATATCTTTTGTGATCAGTCTTTATATACATATGTATTACATCTTATCACATAAGATGATAATATCTTTTGTGACATTCTTACGCAACTCATCATATAAGTCACTAGGATTTTCTGTTCCCATTTCAGTTTGTTCTTTGTGTGTGACCCTGTAGGTTCGCTTAATGTTGGCAATAGACTTGACAGTCTATAAATCATAAGCGGACTCTTGCAAGTCATCATGACTAACCAAATTAAGTGAGTATCGATGATCCGATTTACCTAATCAATAATCACATATTTCGTCCCTTTGTCATGCGATATCTATATTGATCATAAGGCATGTAACACGTACGTCATCCTTATATTAATCGATTAATATTTCTTGATCCCGAATTTAACTCAAAAAACAAATAACATTAAGACCTCTTATTAATTCATTTGACCATGGTCATGGATTTCTTCAGTTTGATTCATCAAGAGGCCTAAAGATATCTCTCTCATTTATGAGAGGAAAAAATCGCGTCTTGATTGCACTGATCTCTCTACATGATTCATTATATACCTAATCATAACTGTTATGACTACCCGATTAAATGCAATGTTAGATTATGTTAAAGTATATAATTCCTCATGTTGGGAATCGAGACAACCTCATGTCAAAGGACTATAAATACATTATGTTACAAGAATCGCTAATGACGTAAAACATGTAGCATTCTTTTGGCGGGTCAGTCCAGTATATGGTCTCTAACATATACCTATGCTAATGACTTGATAACTCCTTATCCATGATTAGTAAAATATGATTATCAGTCAATAAATATACCGGCGTACATTTTTTAAACTGTATTTTCATCTGATGGATCAATCAAATTCCAAACTGGATTGTCTGACATGGATTACATCTCAACTTTCAAAGTCTCTATCCATTAGAGCATTGTCTCATCATAGTCTATTAGTAGAACGCGGGCTCATCATCTATGAGTATGAAATTTTTATCAATAGTCACGAAAAATCTATATTTTTCGGTCCTACGATGAATTCTAATTGATCTACATGAATACACTTATGTTATATACTCAGACTCTTCAACTCTTGAGAGTCTAGTCGATTAATTACATAATCAACCACTAGTTGAAACCTAAATTAATTTCCATCCGAGCATTAGGGTCAGTATGTGGAATTTGAAATTTTCAAATTTACTCCCACTAATTATTTTTTGAAAACACTCTTTCCAAAGAGATATAATTTTTGAGTAACAAACATTTTGTTCTCATATTAATTATAGAAGTAATATTCTTTACTTTCCTTAGGATATCCACAAACAAGCATTAATCTGATTAAAGGCATGATGATTTAAATACGTATCATACCCTAAGACAATCTGATACACCTATCAGTCCATATCTCATATGAAGTCTTTTATAACCACTTTAGAGTTTAGATGGAATTATGTTAAGTATAAACACAATATTTTAAGAGTGCAACCCCAAAAAAAATAGAAGATATATTTGACTCATCATGATCGAACTGTATCTAATAAAATTCGATATATATCATCAATCACTTGGCTCTTGGCTCATTGATCTCATTGAAGAAATTTAATTTTCAAAGCCAAGTTTATTCTCTACTTCATTCTTTGAAAGTTTTAAACTTTTCGAAATATTCAAATTTATAGTTTCAATAAAGTAATTAAGTAGCTTTCCTCTAGTACCTTCACTCATGTGTCAGCATACATCACTATGTATGAGAGCCAATAAGTAACTTGCTTTCACCTTACATTGTGAAAGACGTATATGTCATCTTATCTAATAAATAAGTTAAACATGTTTCTAATGATTCAAAATCAAATGAATTTGAAAATCCATCTGAATTGATTTAATAAATGTTCATCTTATTTAAATAGACCAAGCGACAATGCTAAATTTAAATTCTTAATATTAATGTTATAGATGGACTTACAAGTATCTTGTTCAATATAATATATAAGGTAATTTTCCATGCGAACATTTCCAAAGAAAAATGACCATTGTGAATGGTGAAGTTATTATTTTTAATAATAAATTAGTGACCATTCATTGTTAAACTCGAACTATAGATAATAAAAATTTTATTATCGATATTAAGTAACAATTATTTATGTCGGCGATAAGTCCAAAAAGACAACGTAAATATATAAGTTACTTGAGAAAATACAGCGTCTTTTGCTACATTTGTCACTCATATGTTAACATCATATGTACATAATAGCCTACAAATTAGTCTGCATATTTTCACAAATGTGTGATTCACATCGTGTATCTAAAGCACATGATATCAAATAGACAAGTTAATTTCTATAACAAGAATATTTGGAGCGGTAGTCGCACTACCATTTGTTTCTTTTTTCATAACTTCGTGAGAGATTATGGTCTCTTTCAATGAATCAATTCATTGTGAAAGATACTAACTTCTTACTTAAGGCCGAGGCCTGACAACATCTTGGCCTTTTTTTTATTACTCTTTACGTTCCTTTTTAAGCACGAGAACATTATTGACAAGACTTGTCCTTCTCAAGGACCTAACTTTGGCTCACCGCCTAGAACTTAACTTATTTAGGTGGGAACAATTCCGATTGTATATTCTTGAGCAACATAGGATAAGCATCATATGACCGAAGTATATATCCTATCGTATGCCTTGAGTCCAAGTCCGATTTAATAGCCCAGTTAAGTCGAGCCATGTCTAATCATCGGCAAAATAGTACCCAACACACTCAGCTTTGGCATGACCTATGTTGGCTCCCATTTTCCACATTCTCTCCTCCTAAGATTGTCCTTACATACCCAGCTTTGGCATCAAAGTATCGAGAGATCTAGAATTATGGAAGGTAATTCATGTCTTAACATTATTTTGAGGGATTTTATTTAATATTATATGTTATTATGCATTCTTCAAAGTGTTGGGTTTCGGACGTGCATAACACAACGGAAAACAAAAATTTCGTCCAAAACAAATCCGAGGATCCGTGCTTATCGGTTAAATCAAAGAAATAAATCTTAAAGATACCTTTCGGATTACACTTAATCCGTGACACTCGAACCATGCATGTTGTCCATGCGCCTCTAAACCGGTTACCGTCCTAACCGAGATTCCGTCCGTCTATGCCGTCTAGGTCGGATCGTGCGGAAGTCATCTACCGCACACACATTCGGTCTCCACCGAAACTCTCAACGAACCTGTTCTCATCTTCTTAGGTCGAATAGATCACAAGCGTCAAAAGTACGAACGCCTCTGCCGGTATCCACACGAATAAACTTCTTAAAACGGGAAGAAGAATAATATATATACTAGTAACTTATTATTCTCTGTTGGTATCCACACGAATAAATAATGAGAGAGGGAATGATGTGTTGTCTGTATTTGGAGCCCTCTATGTCTTTATATAGAGGTGAAGAGTCATGTCTCTTCATACTAAAAGATGTGTATTACATCACTCATCATTATCCATATGCCATCATCTAGACTCTTCTAGATTCCAGGATCTTCTGTGCTCATAGTCTTTATATACATATATATCATATCTTATCACATAAGATGATAATATCTTTTGTGACATTCTTATGCAACTCATCATATAAGTCGCTAGGATTTTCTGCGCCCGTTTCAGTTTGTTCTTTGTGTGTGACCCTGTAGGTTCACTTAATCTTGGCAATAGACTTGACAGTCTATAAATCATGAGCGGACTCTAGCAAGTCATCATGACTACCCAATTTAAGTGAATATCGGTGATCCGATTTACCTAATCAACAATCATGTATTTAGTCCCTTTGTCGCGCGATATCTATATCGATCATAAGGCATGTAATACGCCATCCTTATATTAATCGATTAATATTTCTTGATCCCAAATTAAACTGAACAAGAACAAATGATATTAATAACTCCTATTAATTCATTTGAGTATGGCCATACATTTCTTCAGTTCAATTCATCAAGAGGCCTAAAGATATCTCTCTCATTTATGAGAGGAACAAATCCCGTCTTGATTGCACACATCCCTCTACATGAATAATTATATACCAAATCATAACTGTTATGACTACCGGTTAAAGGCAGTGTAAGATTATGTTAAAGTATAAAATTACTCATGTTGGGAATCGAGACAACCTCAGGTCAAAGGACTGTAAATACTTTATGTTACAAGAATTGCTAATGACGTAAAACATGTAGCATTCTTATGGCGGGTCAGTCCAGTATATGATCTCTAGCATATACCTACGTTAATGACTTGATAACTATTTATCCATGATCAGTAAAATATGATCATCAGTCAACTAATATACTGGTGTACATTTATAGCTTCTATATAAATATATATTTATATGTCTTCGCAAGTATATTTGTCTCCACAAATATATCCCATAATTGACCAGGGATGATTTAGAATAGCATTCATAACACTTTATAGTTTTACTATCAAAGTCACGCACTTTGATCACATAAAGCTGAAGTGCATTTTCTTGGTCTATTTTAATTATAATAAAATAACCTATACGCACATATTATATGAAATATCTCATAATAATTATAATGTTTGTTAATTCAATCCGTCAATATAGGTCACAAACACTTTGGCCTAGGACAAATCAACCAAATATCTCATACTCATTGATCTACAAGGTATCACATATCCATTGATGTAACATGATAACCATCATGTACTTGCGGGATTGGCTTCTTAAATGGATTATCAAACATTGTCATAAGCAAAAAAACTTTGCATATTTTTATGTCCACCATATTCTAAGAAGAATACTTTATCCTTCTCAAGTATATAATCATATTCTTGATTATTATTTAGTGACTTTCACTAAGATTAAACTTATGTGTGCTTGTTGCACTTAATTCACATCACATGTAATTATTCTCTCACTGAACTTCTTGTCAACATAAGATTTATCTTTAATTTTGGATAAAACCAAACTGTTTGGTTATTTCATCAAATAATAAATTTTCACCTAGAGATGTTTGCTTAATTCATAAATGAATTCATACAACTTGAAAACTCTTTTCAAAATTTATAGGATCGACAAAACTCTAAAGTTATATCATATACATTCTTTCGTCTGCTTCTATTAAGAAACAATGTCTTGACATCCACTTTGAATCTTTCATAGTCATACTATGAACATATGCCCAACAAAATTCTGAAATACATAAGCATGACGACTTGGAAAAATATTATCATAGTCTATACTATGAGTTTATCTTAAGCACAAATCATGCATTACATGTTTGCATATTATCCATGTCGGTCTTTCTTTTGAAACCGTATTTCCTTCTGATGGATCAATCAAATTCCAAACTTGATTGTCTGACATGGATTACATCTCAATTTTCAAAGTCTCTAACCATTAGGGCCTTGACTCATCATAGTCTATTAGTGGAATGTGGCTCATCACCTATGAATACCATATCTTATCATCAGTCACGACTTTGAAACCGTATTTCCTTCTGATGGATCAATCAAATTCCAAACTTGATTGTCTGACATGGATTACATCTCAATTTTCAAAGTCTCTAACCATTAGGGCCTTGACTCATCATAGTCTATTAGTGGAATGTGGCTCATCACCTATGAATACCATATCTTATCATCAGTCACGAAAAATCAATATTTTCGATTTTTATGATAAATTCTAATAGATCTACTTTAAGACACTTATGTTATAAACTCAGACTCTTCAACTCTTGAGAATCTAGTTGATTAATTACAGACTCAACCATCTGTTGAAACCTGAATTAATTTTCATCCGATTATTACTGTCAGTATGTAGAATTTGAATTTTTTAAATTTACTCCCACTAATTCTTTTGGAAACATACTTTCCAAAGAGATATAATTTTCGAGTAACAAACATTTTGTTCTCATATTAATTATAGAAGTAATGTCCTTTACTTTTCTTAGGATATCCACAAACAAGCATTAATTCGATTAAAGGCATGATGCTTCAAATAAGTATCATATCCTCAAATCTTAATAAAAGATAATCTAATACACCTACCAGTCCATATCTCATATGGAATCTTTCATAACCGCTTTAGATGAAATTATGTTCAGTATGAATGCATAAGAGCGTAACCCCGAAAGAAATAAAAGATATATTTGAATCATCATGATCGAACTATATCTAATAAAGTTCGATATCGTTATCATGATAATCAAACACTTGGTTCTCGACTCCTCGATCCCATCAAAGAAAATTTGATTTTTCGAAGTCAAGTTTTATTCTCTACTTCATTATTTGTAAGTTTTGAACTTTTCAAAATATTCAAATTTATTGTTTCAATAAAGTGATGAAGTAGTTTTCTCTAGTACCTTCACTCATTGATGAACATACATCACTATGTATAAGAGCCAATAAGTAACTTGCTTTCACCTTACTTTGTGAAAGACGCATATATCATCTTGTCTAATAAATAAGTTACACATGTTTCAAATGATTCAAAATCAAATGAATTTTAAAATCCATCTTAATGGATTTAATAAATGTTCATCTTATTTAAGTAGATCAAGTGACCATGCTAGATTTAAATACTTAATATTAATGTTATAGATGTCCAATTATCTTGTTCGATATTACACGTAAGGTAATTTTTCTATTGGAACATTTCCAAAGAAAAATGACATTTGTGAATGATGAAATTACTATTCTCAATAATAAATTAATGACCATTCATAGTTAAACTCGAACTATAGATAATACAAAATTTATTGTCGAAATTAAATAACAATTATTTATGTTGGCGATAAGTCCAAAAAGACAATGTAAATAAATGAGTTACTTGAGAAAATGCAACGAATTTTGCTACAGTTGTCACTCATATGTTAACATCATATTTACTCAATAGTCTACAACTTAGCACATTTTTCACAAATATGTGATTCACATCATGTATCTAATACACATGATGTGAAACAGACAAGTTAATTTCTATAACAAGAATACTTGAAGCGGTAGTTACACTACCCTTCCTTTCCCTTTTCATATCTTCTTGAGAGACTATTGTCTCTTTCCATGAACCGTTTATTGTGAAAGATACCAACTTCTTATTTTAGGCCGAAGCCCCGGCAACATCTTGCCCTTATCTTTGGGAGTACTTTTTACGTTCCTTTTAAGCATGAGAACATTATTAACAGCACTTGTCCATGTTCATTTTAATGATTATAAGCATCTTATGCTATCTGTCATTCTCAAGGACCTTATGGTGAGACATAAATAGATATATTATTCGAATTGAATAATATGCAAAGACTATTATTCTTTAAATATTTCATATAATGGCTCCCACTATTTTTAATCAAATCAATAACCCTCAATCACATTAATTCGGAAACTTTAAATCCATGAAGTTTCATAGTGAGACAAGATCCATATTTCAATTAAGTCCTAAGTGAGCTTTGACTCATTGCCAAGAACTTAACTTATTTCGGTAGGAACAATTCCAATTGTATCTCATACAACTCTTGAACCACATAGGATATGCATCATATGCCCGACATATGTATCCTATCGTATGCCCCGAGCCCAAGTCCGACTTGATAGCCCAGTTAAGTCGAACCATGTCTAATCATCCGCAAAATAGTACCCAACACACTCAGCTTTGGCATGACCTATGTTGGCTCCCATTTCCCTCATTCTCTCCTTCTAAGATTATCTCTACATAGCCAGCTTTGGCATGACCTACGAAGGGTCGATCAGAGTATCGAGAGATTTAGACTTATGGAAGACACTTCCTAACTTAACATTGTTTTGAGGGATTTTATTTAATAATATATGTTATTATGCAATCTTCAAAGAACATCACATGTAATAATAGAATAAAGATAATAACGATGATATATCATAGCCTTGATCTTTTGAACTAACATAAAGATTTCCTAATATATATTTCATCTCCATGAAATTTTACTTAGATTGCATATGGAAATCTTATCTCCATGTATAGAAATCGATGAACTCTTTTATCACCATGACGTGTGATTGAAAATGAACTTGTCATCTTAATGATATATACATGATGGAAGATGAACTCCTTCATCTCCATGATGAATGTGTTATGCCTAATGAAGTCTTTCATTATATCAACACATATCAACAAATATATCAAATATAAACATAATCATATTATGTTTCAATTATTTACCCATTTATAATATATATATATATATATATATATATATATATATATATATATATATCTTACGAATGCATAATTCTTGGCGCGGTCATTATTGTCAACATTTGGCAGGTCAAAATTCAATGTTTAATTCGGCCAACGTTTGACTCGATCAACGATCAACATTCTTACAAGGTCAACACTCAATGGTCAATATTTTGACCATGTCATGATCAACTATTGACCAATTCAATGGTCAACAGTCAAGGGGTAAATTAGTGTAGTCAACTGTCAACAATTAACAGTCAATACAATCAATAGTCAACATAGTCCATAGTCAACACACTGGGTCAACAGTCAACTATCAACATGGTCAACATAGTCAACACCCGGTCAACTTTGTCAACACACAATTTTCTACACATTAATGCATCATAGGCATCTTTTCATAAATTCAATGCATCACATGCAACTTTTCATGAAATAATGCATCACATGCACCATTTCAAAAAAGGCAATTCATGGTATGCACCCATTCATGAAGACACAACTATTCAAGAGGTTGCACTCTTGTGATTGCACATTTTTGGACGTACCTATTGGTTACGCATGTCGATTACACCTGCTGGTCGCACCTGTTGGTCGCATCTCTTGGCAGCATCCGCTGGTCGCAACCTTTCGTCGCCTCTTTTGGATATGACATTTGGATCGCATCCATTGGTCACACCCTTTAGTCGCACCCTTTGACTGCACCCGTTAGTCAGACCTTTTGGTCACAACCTTTAGTCGCACCCATTGGCTGCAACTCTTTAGACACAACCTTTTGACGCATCCCTTGGATGTGACATTTCGATTGTATACTTGGTCGCACCCGTTGGTCGCAACTCTTGGACTCAACCTTTGGATCGCATCTCTTGGCGGCATCTTTTGGACACAATTTCTGGATCATATCCATTCATCGCATCTTTTGATCGCATCTCTTGGACATAACTTTTGGTCACATCTGTTGGTCGAACCTGTTGGTCATAACTTTTGGTCACACCCCTTGGACGTATCTCTTGGTCACAACCGTTCGTCGCAACCTTTTTGGACGTGACATTTGGATCGCATCCCTTGGTCATATCCTTTGGCCGCATCTGTTGGTGGCATCCGTTGGTCGCAACTCTCCCATTTGTCCCAACTTTTGGAACATATCCTTTGGTCGCATCTCTTAGACACAACTCTTGTATCGCACCCGGTGGTCGTAACTCTTGCTCGCACCTCTTGATCACAATTTTGGATGCAACTTTTAGATCACATCTATTCATTGCATCTTTTGGATCAAATCCGTCCATGAAATCAAGTTATGAGACTTTGTCATGTCACACATGACAAGGCTTCATTAGTAATCAAATAAATCCAGATTTATTTCATGATCATATCTCATATTTGAAACTTTTGGATGTATCTTTTCATGTATCCCCAAATCTTTGCATCCTTTCGGATTAACAATATTGAACACTTAAATACTCAATATGCAAGCCTTATAATTATAAATTAGAATTATAAATGGTATTTACATAGTATATATCACATATATATTCTTTCAATTTAACCAAAATGCGTACGTCGCTCTGATACCACTGTTGGGTTTCGGACGTGCATAACGCAGCGGAAAACAAAAATTTCATCCGAAACCAATCCGAGGATCTGTGCGTATCGGTTAAATCAAAGAACTAAATCTTAAAGATACCTTTCGGATTACGCTTAATCCGTGATGCTCAAACCATGCATGTTTCCCATGCGCCTCTAAACCGGTTACCGTCCTAACCGAGTTTCCGTCCGTCGGATCGTGCGGAAGTCATCTACCGCACACACAATCGGTCTCCACTGAACTTCTCAATAACCCATTCTCATCTTCTTAGGTCGAATAGATCACAAGCGTCAAAAGTACGAACGCCTCTACCGGTATCGACACGAACAAACTTCTTAAAACGGGAAGAAGAATAATATATATGCTAGTAACTTATTCTCCTCTTGCACAAGAAAACTCTTTTTATTCTTCTTTTTTTTATCTCACAAAAGATGTATAATTCCTCTCATATAATCGCACTCTTTCATTTTTGTCATACAAAAGGAAAGCACCCTTTCGTAATTTTGTTATACAAATTAGAAAGTATATTTTCTCTCTTTTGTCTCAGAAAAGAGAATGAGAAATAATGAGAGAGGTTATGATGTGTTGTCTGTATTTGGAGCCCTCTATGTCCTTATATAGAGGTGAAGAGTCATGTCTCTTCACACTAAAAGATGTGTATTACATCACTCATCATTATCCATATGCCATCATCTAGAGTCTTCTAGATTCCATGATCTTTTGTGCTCATAGTCTTTATATACATATATATCATATCTTATCACATAAGATGACAATATCTTTTGTGACATTCTTATGCAACTCATCATATAAGTCGCTAGGATTTTCTGCGCCCGTTTCAGTTTGTTCATTGTGTGTGACCCTGTATGTTCACTTAATGTTGGCAATAACTTGACAGTCTATAAATCATGAGCGGACTCTAGCAAGTCATCATGACTACCCAATTTAAGTGAATATCGGTGATCCGATTTACCTAATCAACAATCACGTATTTAGTCCTTTTGTCACGCGATATCTATATCGATCATAAGGCATGTAATATGCCATCCTTATATTAATCGATTAATATTTCTTGATCCTAAATTAAATTGAACAAAGAACAAATGACATTAATAACTCTTATTAAATCATTTGAGTATGGCCATACATTTCTTCAGTTCAATTCATCAAGAGGCCTAAAGATATCTCTCTCATTTATGAGAGGAACAAATCCTGTCTTGATTGCACACATTCCTCTACATGATTCATTATATACCTAATAATAACCATTATGACTACCCGGTTAAAGGCAGTGTAAGATTATGTTGAAGTATAAAATTACTCATGTTGCGAGCCGAGACAATCTCAGGTCAAAGGACTATAAATACTTTATGTTACAAGAATTGCTAATGACGTAAAACATGTAGCATTCTTATGGCGGGTCAGTCCAGTATATGGTTTCTAACATATACCTATGTTAATGACTTGATAACTATTTATCCATTATCAGTAAAATATGATCATCAGTCAACTAATATACTGGTGTACATTTATAGCTTGTATATAAATATATATTTATATGTCTTCGCAAGTATATTTTTCTCCACAAATATCCCATAAATGGCCAGGGACGATTTAGAATAGCATTCATAATACTTTATAGTTTTACTATCAAAGTCACGCACTTTGATCACATAAAACTGAATTGCATATTCATTGTCTATTTTAATTATAATAAAATAACCTATACGCACATATTATATGAAATATCTCATAATAATTGTAATATTTGTTAATTCAATCCGTCAATATAGGTCACAAACACTTTGGGCTAGGGCATAACACCATCACAAAGAACATCATATGTACTAATAGAATAAAGATAATAACGGTGATATATCATGGCCTTGATCTTTATGAACTAACATAAAGATATCCTAATATATATTTCATCCCATGAAATTTCTCTTAGATTGTATATGAAAATCTTATCTCCATATATAGAAATCGATGAACTCTTTCATCACCATGATGTGTGGTTGAAAATGAAATTATCATCTTAATGATGTATTCATGATGGACGATGCACTCGTTCATCTCCCTTATAAATATGTGGTGTACGATGAACTCCTTCATCTTCTTAATGAATATGTGTTGTACGATGAACTCCTTCATCTACATGATATATGTGTTATGTCTGTGAACTCATTCATCATATCAAATCATATCAACAAATATATCAAATATAAACATAATCATATTATGTTTCGATTATTTTAGTCGCACCCCTAGGTCATAACCTTTAGTCGCACCCGTTGGTCGCAACTCTTTAGAAGCAACTCTTGACTCAATGATGAATAGACATAGATGCAACTCTTTAATCTCATTCATTGCTCGCAACTTTTGATTACAACACTTGTAAAAGGCTAGTTGGATCATGATGTTTGGATGCAGTTTGCAATTCTTATATGAACCATTTAAAGTTACATCTGATGTTTACTGGAGGCTTATAGGGGGTTTTAATAGGCCTAAATGTGCGGAAACGTGTATACTTGAACTTTTTAGGGGTTTGTACTTTTTAATGTTTTTAGACTTTTGTTGGTTGTTGTTTAAATTCTAATTAACAAAGAAAATTAAATGAACAAGAAATTAAAGTAAATAGTAAAAGTAAATCGATACCGAACACCAGATCTGTTGATGACGTTCGGCGAGGTGGTTGTGTTAGTTTTAACCACCTGTTTACTCGCTAGCGGCCCTTACCGTGTTTACGAGTTGCCTGCTCTCCGGGACTTGCCTTGTGGATCCGATTTCACTAACAAACAAGATAATTTATAGGACCTCGAACCACCGTCACCTTACAACAACCTTTGACGGCCGGTGGAACAATTAACTTACAACCCAATCTCAATAATCTCAATAAACAAACACAAGCAACAAGGTCAAAACTTCACTAATCTCTCTCAAAGAATTAGGGAAAATTAACTATTATTAAGAAGGGAGTTTTTCTACTTTTTGAGTATATAAGTCGTTAATTGATCTGAGCAGGCCTGCCCACTTTTAAAGGAGGAAAGAGAAGCCCTAAAAAATGGAATCCTACGCAGTTCCATTCCCAACGGACTGTGAAAACAGAAGGAAAACAATGAAGATTTCAAATCAAACGGCTATATTCCTATAGTTCAGTTGGCAACATAATATGTCCGTTCCTAACAGAACATATAGGTATTTTCCAAACAGAAGTCAGAACCAAATTTTGGCAACGAGACAATCTGTTGCCAACAGAGGATTCCGTTGGTAACAGAACACTTCAGTTGCCAACAGAACTAGCCAAACAAAGAGGATTTTTTGCAGAAATATTTTCTTTTTAATAATGATTAAATTACCTCACGAAACTACACAAACAAAGAACTAAGAAGATTGCTCCCACGCCTTAAAACCTTTTGCACGTGTGACGACTTCTTGTTTTTCCGATATTAGTAAGATACATCGAAATCGATTTACCCTTTTCCGAGAACTTGATCGTCTGACTATATAGCTTATAAGACATTCTCAAATAATAATATTAGCAGCTCAGAATAGTTTAAATATCATCAAACTGAGGAAACAAACTCCCCTTTTTGATGATTTTCAAAACTATTCCGAGAATTGAGCAAGTTTAAATTTATTCTCCCCCTTTTCGAAAAGCATGCAAAAGGAACATGATCGAGAGGCAAGAACTCCCCCTCAATATGTACTCCACCTTAAAATGATAACCCATGAATATTTTAGAAAATACAACCACATGCACACATTAATTTTGAACAAAATCCAACTTTAAATAAGTTCCTAATACTAAAATATTACAACGCAAATTCGAATAAAAAACATACCACATAAAAGCAAACTACTACAACAACACCAAGAAGAAAAATTTAGAAACAATGTATTTGATGAAATGAAGAGCATATCACTAGTAGGTTTTAGGGGAAAAAGGCTCTGAAGGGTCACGGTTTACTCGGCCAGTTCATCAAAAGCGGAAGGGTTAGGGTTTGAGGAGGAGGATCCCGGAGCATAACGGGTATTAAAAGTCGTGAGTAGGGTTTGAAAGTTATCTTGTTGAACTCGATAATGTTCTTGTTGAATCCGATTATTTTCGCGAACATATTCCTTGAATCTTGCATCTCTCTCTTCTTGGCAAAGTCGTAACTCTTGTTGGCCATCATGAAGAGCCGCGAGATCCTGAATTTGGAAAAGGTTCATGGCATGTAACACTTGATCGATTGTACCGGTGGTGTAGTTGAAGTCGACGGCGTCGTCATCGTCAAGGTCATTGTGCTCGGCCTCAGGTTCCAACGGTGGTTCTTGGTTGATAACTAGGTTAGGGTATGCCAGGGCAGGGTTTGCTTGAGGGTTTAATGTGCGTAAAGCACGCGCGAGATTTTTTGATGTCTTGGGTTCCGTAGCGGGAGGTCACATGGGTTGTCAACGTTCATTCGAAGGAGGCAAGTAATGAAAGATTTTCCTATCCGTCAACTTGAAGTGGCCATATGTTTTGTCGTCGAAAGAGTAAGATTTAAGGTTGTATTGTCGTGCATACCTGTCCATGTTAACAAGATCATGCGATGGGGATCTCGATGTTGAGGCGGTCACAGATCCAGGTAAGAAGATTCCCATAGGGTAGATTTTTGATTTGCGAGAAATATTTCATATGATGATAGATCAAGAAAGGAATATTCACCATTTTAGATTTATACCACAAATGTCGAAGAAGATAGATATTTCACCGTTCGAATTTTGTTTTAAGAGCCACGACTGGTGCCAGGATGCTGTTGACGAAGTGAAAAATAATCTATTGTCATGGTTCATAATTTATCAGGTTGTGGTTAGGAATATCGTCTCGCATGTACTCGCATATATCGTCATACGATGGTCCATCACGTGGAAATTCGTTTGAGTGCTCGATATAGAAGTATTCCTCTTCTTGGGTCACATGAAACCCAAACCATTTGCAAATCTTTACTGGATTTATAATGACTGGATGCTTGAAAAGGCAGGAGGTTACTTGATAGTTTTGGTCATCATAGGTCACATTTGCATAAAAAAGTTTAACAAGCGTGACATAACTGGGTTCGGATATGCGCAAGAGACAGGTAAATTTTCAAAATTCCAAAAATTAGATGACAAAGTCGTGGATTGTATTGGATTTGACATTACGAGTTGCATGAAAGCACTTGCATGCATCCTTTTCACTCAACTAGTCATGAAATTTGTCGAAAGCGGCTGGATTTTTGAAAAGAAATTTATTTTCCTTGTTACTAGAGTCCAATTCCGGTTGAGTACCCGATTTTTGCGTTGTCGCATTTTTAGCGGTGGATTTGGGTTTAGGTGCCAATGGTAAATTTAAAATATTGAGAAAATAGATAGAAAGAAATGAGTTATATCAAGTCCTTATTGAATCCGTGAAGAGAGGTTTGCCGATAGATTGATTTCGCGAAAGAGTGTGAAGAGAGGCGAGAAGTTCGTCAAAATTGCGATTGTTGAATCCACCAACTCGAGAGGGTGTTCGAAGTTTTTGAGTAGAATTTGGAAGAGATTTTGCGTTTGGAAAAGATTTGGTTAGGTTTGGAGGCCAAAAGAGTTAGATTTGGGGTTGATTTAGGGATAAATGAGGGTTAGGATTTGGTGGTTTGGAAAAGAGAAAGTTTGTTTCATTTTTAATGGAGGAAATAAAGAATTTGTAGAGAGCAAGAGTGGTCCTCTAGTTATGGAATGGATTTTTAGACTTGGATTCTTGAAAAATCAGAACTGAAAATCGAAATTTGTCTCAGTCCATTGGCAACGGACATGTTCCGTTGCTAATGGGGCATTCCGTTGGGGGTACGTTGCCGACAGACTGGGTCCATTGGATAAATTACGTTTTGAAGTTGGTCTAACAAAAATTCAGCATTCCATTAGGAACGGGTTCCTCCGTTGTCAACAGACCTCAGTAGTTTTTGAGGATGAAGAGTGTTTTACTAGTATTTTTGCTCAATTTTTCATCAAATAAAACGAAAAATATATTTTTGTAAAAATTATAGTATTTTGAAAGTAAAAAGCAAAAGAAAATGAAAAAATAAAACATGAAAGAAAACCAAGTAAAATCAAGGAGAATTCATCAAAAATGCCCAAAATTGTTAAAATATTAATGATTGAGAAATTAATCTTTTAATTCAGGAAAACCGAGCTCTAATCGTAGATTGGAGAATTGAGCATAAACTAGCGGTTTCGTAAAGATCTCCGCGACTTGTTCATCCGTTCCAATGTGAAATATCTCAATGTGGTCATGAATGAAATGGTGACGAATTTCGATGTGCTTCGTCTTGGAGTGTTGTCGCACAGGATTAGAAATTTCTGAAAGTCAAGTCCGTAGTCGCCTAGAGTCTAATTTAGCGAAAGTAGTTGAGCACAACAACTCCCGGTCGCAATGTATTCTGCTTCAGCCGATGACAGGACGACGGGGTTCTGTTTTCAACAAAACCAAGATACCAAGTTCCCACCAAAGAACTCACATGTTCCACTCATACTTTTTCGATCCACTTTTGATCTCGCAAAGTTAGCATCCGTATATCCCAAAAGTGATAGACTACAGTCACGGCCATACCACAACCCTAAGTTTATTGCCCCTTTTAGGTATTTAAATATCCTTTTAACCTGTATTTAGGGAATTGATATTTTCAGGCGCCAATTTGATTAGTATAGGTATCAAAATCTTAAATAACAAGTTTACCCTTCGTAATAAATGCATAAATCATAGCCCTCTCTACTTCGTAATTAATGCAGTGTTTAAAATACAGAAAATTTCTATTTTTTTTCATTGCATGAATAGAAATTTGTATCTAGAATGTTACGCACGTATTTTTTAATAGCTATTATTAATTAAAATGAAAAACAATATATTTTTATTACTTCATACCGTATGATTAAAAAAAAAAATCATACTTGTAGTAGGTTTTCTGTATTTCAAATTTAGATTCCCTTATTTTCTTATTATGCTCTTAAATATTTAATTTTCTAATATTTCTTTCCAACGAACTGTTAAATAGTTTATGACCAATTCATCTATGTACTAATTTATTTTATTATTATTATTATTATGATGATTATTATTATTATTATTATTATTATTATTATTATTATTATTATTATTATTATTATTATTATTATATATTATTTATTTTAATTCTTACATGACATAAAAATAATATTTTAATATTTAATCACACAATTATATTTAAATATATGAAAGAAGTAAAATAATATATGAAGATATAATCGTAAAATAATATGATATTTAATCAAAGTTTGAAATAATATCAAAGTATTTTATCTACATCCATAAACAATACTAGAGCATTATAGATATACTATAGTATCAACAAAATAAGATATGCCTATTAAGAGAATATTTGAAGATGATTATTGTCTTATTCATCATTTTGCTTAGATGGGTGCATATTTGTAAGAAATTAATACATGCAGTCAATATTAAGCTGTTGTAAATTAGCATAAAAAGAGACATAATTGATGCATTTATTTGAAGGGTAAAATAGACTTTTCATATATCTTGGACCTTTCTTGATCAAATTTTTACCTGGTAATATCAATTCCCCGCATTTAGGTGTGAAACTTTAGGGGTTTGCATGAAATTGGGCACAAAAACATATGGCAAACATAATATGAGATATACAAGCCGTTAAATAATGTAAACTACTGATCATACCTCGATAACCAAAAATGTCTACAGATTCACCTGATTCATCGGTATCGAGCTTTATGTACTTCGGTTGGTTAATAAAAATACCGTTGTCGGTTTGTTTGATTTGTCTACAGAATCACCTGATTCATCACGCATTAACACAGAAAATTACTCAGTAAGTGCCACATCACTATATCCAAATATAATATCATCAATATAAATTTGAACTAATAAAATTGAATCCTCCCTTTTTCTTTGTGAAGAGTGTCAAATCGCTCTTCTCTCTTTCGAAACCATGAGATGCAAGGAATGTTGAGAGCAGTCCGTACCAAGCCCTAGGCACTTACTTCAACCCGTATAATGCCTTCATCAACTTGTAAATGTGATCGGGATTGGTCGGATACTTGAAGTCGGGAGGTTGCTCGTCGTAGACTTCTTCTTCGAGGAATCCATTTACGAATGCACTCTTAACATACATTTCAAAGAGCGTGAACCCTTTAATTAATGCGTATTCTAAGAGTAGCCTAATGGATTCCAACCGAGGAACTGATGCAAATGTCTCAAAAAAATCAATTCTTTCTTGTTGCTTAGCCGTGAGCAAGTAATCTCACCTTGTTTCACACTACCGTACCGTACTCGTCAAGTTTATTTCGGAAGACCCATTTAGTACTGATAATGGATCGGTTATCAAGTTGAGGTACTAGGGTCCAAACCATGTTGCGTTCAAATTGGGCCACTTTATCTTGCATGGCGATGATCCAATCGGTGTCGCCACTTGCCTCGAATCATTTGGGCTCGGTTTGAGATAAGAAGGTGCAAAAGGCGACTAAGTTTCTTTTACCAGATCGGGTTCGAACTCTTTCTCGTGGGTCTCCCACTTCAGAAATCTGATAAGAATGTTATTCTGGCTCGGGTTGAATAATAGGTTGAGAGTCGACTCTATTAGGGTTTTGAGCTTGTTGAGTCGATATGTCACCATTCGGTTGATTTTCTTGTGTGGCGGTATTGTAGGGTTCGTCTAAAGTTGAATCACCAAGGTTGAGCTCGATGATATTCGGTTGGTTTGCTCTTCTCAATCCGCCACTTGTACCTGTATCTGTCAAAGAAGCACCTTTCTTGGCCCCATTTTTAGTTTTATCAAAGTGCAAGTGCACATATTCAACAATAATCCGTGAAGATTTAATGTAAACTTTATAAGCTTTACTTGTATTAGAATATTCAACAAATATATCGTCATAGATTGCGAATCAAATTTGTCAAGTTTATTAGATTCATCAAGAATGAAACATTTACAACCAAAAACTTTCATCCAGGAGATGTTTGGCTTGCGACCGTACCATAATTTATAAGGATTTTTTTTCAAAATTAACCTTAGGCTAACGCGATTTGAAAATTGACAAGCAGTGTTAATTGCCTCAGCTCAAAGATATTTCGGAGTGGGATGTTCATTTAACATGGTACGGGCAAGCTTTATGAGAGTGCGATTTTTACGCTCTACTATTCCATTTTGTTGTGGAGTGCGTGGAGCAGAAAACTCACGTTTATACCCCCTTTTTAAGCAAAAGTCGTCAAATTTTGTATTTTTGAACTCTCGCCACCATTATCACTATGAATCGTAATGATAGTGGTGCCTCACTCATTTTCCACAAGGGAATAAAACTTGATGGACACAACACAAGTTTCATTATTTTCAATCAAGAAATAAACCCAAGTAAAGCCAGAGTAATCATAAAAAATAGTACCTTTTCTAGCGAGGCTAGAGATGCCTCATAGGGCCGCACAAATCGAGGTGGAGTAGCTAGAGGAGGCGCTTCATCGAGACCACATCATGGACTTAAAACCCGATAACTTGGAGTACTTACCACACTCACAAGCATCGCATAATCCATTCAGCTTAAGTTTGTGTGATGGCAAACCTAAAATTTGTTCTTTATGAGATAATTTCAAAATCATGTCCTTGCATACATGGCCCTATCGCCTGTGCCATAGATGCGAACTCAATTACGAAGTGGTCAGATAATGAGTGCCTGCCACAAAAGAATGAAAGTCAAAGAAATAAAATTTACCCTTTCTTTTTCGCACGCAAATTGTAATACTATCTAAATTTCTAATCACATGACAACTTATATTATCGAATTTCACATCATATCTTGCATCACAGAATTAGCTTATGCTAATTAGGTTATATTTAAACCCTACCACAAAATAGACATTTTCTAATATCCAATTATCTGTGCCAATCGAGCCCACGCCAACGATCTTTGCTTTCTTGTTCCCGCCAAAAGTGAAATCTCCTCTGTCAAAGGGTCTCATGATCTTGAACTTCATCTTATCTCAGGACATATGACGAGAACAACCACTATCCAAACACCACTAGTCGGTTTTCACGATGAATTTAAGCACATTTACAAGAAAGAATATTAGTTAAAATGAATAAGGATATTTAACATGATTTTCTGCCCATAGCTCCCTCTTAGAATATGGCTTAGTAAAACAGGGGGAGCTTACCGAAGCGTCTAGGCAGACTTCGGTACCTCCAAATCAAAGGTAGAGCTAATAGTGTTTTTATCGTTATGCATCCAAATAAATTTTGAAGAATTAACAGGTTTACGCATTAGACACTCTAGCGAGATTTGGCCTATTTTACAATAATAGTTGTAAAATGAACAAGTCGGTTTCGAAGTCTCTTCAGAACCTTTCCGAAAATGATTTTTATAGTGATTTGAAAACTCGGCTTTCCTAAGCTTTGACTCGGTCGACTTGGCACTAAAAATGTTGGATTTTGAAAAATTATTTGATTTCGCAAAATTGTTTGAGTTTGAAATACTTTATTTTTTATGTGCATTAGTGCAATGTTTGGGAGCTCGATGTTGTGATTCATTAGATTGAATCTTCATCGGGGCATGTGTGTCGACTATTTCGTAAAAATAACCATTATGACCTCTTTTATTAAGTCTTTCGGTTGTGACACCGCGGTTATTTTCATGAATATACCGAAAATCATGAAAATAGTGAAACTTATTGTTATTATTAAAACTTTTAGAAGTTCGACTTTTAGAACTTTGGCCCTTAGAGTAGTCTCGGTAAATGAATGCGCTTCCTCTATTCTTAGGTTGATTGAGCCCCATTTTTATTGAATGGTTTTTAGGTCCTGAAGGAGTGGGTTTAGTACTGACCTCTTTCTTGAACCCAAAACTAGATTTATCATTTGATTTCCCTATAAATAAGTTCTCTAAATCAAGTTTGCCTGAGACGTTTCTGGCACAAGCAGACTTGAGGGTTTTATTTTCACTTTTTAAACTTACAACTTCGACTTTTAGATGACTTATTTCAGTGTTTAATTTTTCACAAACACAATTATTTGGCTTCTTATTTAAGTTATCATCGATTGAGTTGTTATTATTAATTAAGTTTAATTTTTCAAATTATTCTATCTGTGCATTCTACGACTGTAAATCGAGTAAAATCGTCGTTATTAATTCACACAATTTAACAAAACAATTTATATCTCCCTATTATTCAATTTACGAGTATGAGCAGTAAATGAGTTTAGGGGTCGAGCACAAGGAGGTGTGGCCTCAACTATCAACTAATCTCGATGATTTAGCTCTAGTATAAAATCTTTTAATTCAAGGTTTATTAGGTAAATTTCTAAATTTCAATTCAATTTTCAGCTTAGTTTATAAAAATTCAGCATGTCACACTTTAGTATTTTACTTCGTAACTAGACCAAATAAACTGTGATTCTAACACACGAGATACCGTTAGAAACTAGAAAGAGAGATCTACGATATGGTTCTTTACTGTTATTATCATTTTATTTTGGAAATTTTGAGATCTTTGCAGATCAGTCCAGAAATTATTTCAGTTTCAGAATCGGTTCATCCGTAAATTCAGAAAATTATAGAAAATTCCCCAAAGCTTAAAAAATCCCAAAATTTTTATAGAAATTCAATTCTTAGGTTTTAGATCAAATGTAAAAATTTGGTACAGTTCTAATTTGTGGTTTAAGATTTATATGGGAAACTCAGATCTGATTCAGAAACTAGAACTGACAGATCAATTCTTACAAAAGTGGTAATATTCCTGATCTGTCTTAACAACTACTACTTTAAAATTTAGATTTGTATTTTTCAGTTCTAATTACTTCAAGTAGGACATTTTTTGCATTTTTATGATTTGTTTCTATATTTTTAAAAATTCAGAAAATCGAAAACAGTAAATCTGGACAGAAAGGTAAAATATAGAAATATTACAAATTTAGAAAATTAATATCTCAGAATTTATATTTCAGAATTGGGCAAAATTTGATTTGAAAAATGAGAAATAAATTATAAAAATATTTATTAAATTTGTCAGATCTGAATTATCCACGAAATTGGAGGAAAAATCTGAAAAACCAGAAAATTATTGCAGCAGGACAGAAACTGGATAAAACTTTGTATTATTTGAATAAAATTAGGGATTTTTAAGACTATTTGATCAAGAATACCATCCTTAATCCCTGAATGTTCAATCTTTAAGATTTGTATAACAAGTTTAAGTAAATTCAAGCTAGAAAAACTCAATTAATGGATCGAAAACTAGATCTAAACAAAAATCACCCAACTCATGTTCAAATCACAAAATTCAGTACAAAACTTCAATTAATCAATCAAAATTTTCAGCCAAGACCTTGAATGATTAACTGGTCAGAATACACATGCAATTATAGGTCTAATTGATCTAAGTAATTCAGCCAAATCAATCAAATCAGTAATTTTTATTTTTACTAGTGATATATGAACAATTACACAAATCGATCAAATTGATTCAAATTAAAGCAAGATTTCAAGTGATTCCATCACAAATGTCTATCCCTACATAGATCTACTCATTCATGATTAAACAAACATGATTCAATCTAAAATTCATCATTTTACACAAAAAATTCAGATTTAAAGAATCAGGAGAAAAAGAGAGAATTTATGCAGGATTTAATCAAACCACAATGAGAAATCTAATCTAGGACCTTCCTTGATTTGTTCTAGATCTCCCCTTGTCTTCCCTTTCAAGCTAGAAAGAGAATTCTCGTTTTTGACAACTTCAGCCCCTTTTTCGAAAAAAATCAGCTTTTTGATCTAAATTGCTTGCTTTCAAGGTATAAAATGGGGAATGGGGAATTGGTATAAGCTAAGGAGAGTGGTAGAATGAGTGATCTTTGATGGTGGAGCTTGAGGTACATTTTATAGAGAGTTGAGGGATTGAGAGTATATTCTCCTGATTGGCTTGATCTGAAATTTCAGGGGCAAAACGGGAACTTCCACTTATACAGATCTGATCCAGGGAATGTACTAATCATCCAGTTCAAATTTGGTAAGATTTCGTTGAGAAATGAGAGAGAATTTCAGTGTTGGTGCTTTTTTTTCTAAATCAGCTTTTGGCGATATTTTTTTAGAGAAAGGTGAGATTAGATCTGGTCGGTTGGTACTTTTGAGGTTGCAACGGCTTCTTTGGATCTCATGCAGCCGGGATCTGTGTATTCCATCCTAAAACGGGTTTGCTGCAGCGGGAATTGAACTTTTGCATGATAGTTTCATCTCTTTTTTCTTTTACCGTTATTTCCCGTCTTTTCAAAGACATTTTTCGTTCTGTCGAAAACTCGAAGCTTGACCTCCATTTCCTTCATATTTCCACCCAAATCAACACCTCAAATCTCTTCTACTCCCTCCCACGAAACTACAGCACTTTGAACGACGTAATTTCATTGAGTAACGCTCGAGATATTCCACTTTAAACACCTACAACTCAGTTTTTCTTCCAGCACTAACCAGTAGTGACAATTCGAACTCGAACTCATTTTATGACCGACGATACTCAAAACGGTCAGTTAGAAATTCTTCCTTACTTCCTCACGATGTTGGAATATCGTTTGACCCATTTCATAAAAGTTGACTTTTGATCAATTCGGCGATTTTTGACGTTTGACTTGGTTGTAAAAGATTGTCGAATTGTTGTAAATATTTGGGTGAATGTTTGTAGGGTTTTTCAGCGTTTTGTTTAGCCATCTTTGGCCTATCATTTGCGTTTTGATCCAATTCTTCATTTTAAGGACTTTTCGCCTGTAAAATCACACAAAAACGTATTAAGAGATTTCAAATAATGTTTTATGAATTATGAGCATTTTTCAAACATTTAATGTGAATTATGATTGAATTTAAGATGATAAAAACTCTAAAAATGTGTATAAAAAAAATACACATTACAATCCGACCATACTTAAATCAAGCTTGCCCTCAAGCGTAAATAAAATCAAGTTTTAGGATTTTTAGAATCAGTTTAAAGCATTTTAAAAAGAGATTTAGTTATCGTCATGCATGTTATATACTAATATTTGATTATTATGATAGTACACGAGAGTCGATGAATATCCATTAAAATTTCAAATTCAAATTTATTTAAAATTCCCCAATCCTTCAAATACGAACCCTTTTTTCAAAAATCAATGTCCTAATTTTTTTTTTTTGATACTTTCTCCCACTACATTTAAAATGGTGAATTTATTCAAATTATCCCAAAAGTTCCAACTAACTCAACTTTCTCTTTTATAAACAAGTAAAAGTTGGTATGCTATCTACTCATGTTATCAAAAGACAAGCTGTGCTTTGCATGTACAAAAAAAATCCTTCATTTTCTATTGCGAATATGTAAAATTTTTCTTTTTCAAGGGTTTAAAAATAATTTTTCACATTTTTAAATTCTTTTTGTGAAAGGATAACAGGTTACGATTTCGGTCATACCGGTATCCACACGAACAAAATTGTTAAAACGGGAAGAATAACAATATATATGCTAGTAGGTTGTTCTCCTCTTGCATAAGAAATACTCATTTTCCTCTTCTCATTTTGTCTCACAAAAGATGTATAATTCATGTCATATAAACGCACTCTTTCGTTTTTGTCAAACAAAAGGAAAACACCCTTTCATAATTTTGTCACACAAATGAGAGGATATTTTCTCTCTTTTGTCTCAAAAGAGACTAAGAAATAATGAGAGAGGAAATAATGTGGTACAAAATTTTGGACCCCTCTATATCTTTATATAGGGGTGAAGAGTTGTCTTTCACACATCAAGAGATGTGTATGACATTCTTCATCCTCATCTACATATCATCATCTAGACTCTTCTAGATAACTTGATATTTTGTGTCAATAGTCTTTACATACATATGTATCATATCTTATTACATAAGATAACAATATCTTTTGTGATCAGTCTTTATATACATATGTATTACATCTTATCACATAAGATGATAATATCTTTTATGACATTCTGTGCCTGTTTCAGTTTGTTTTTTGTGTGTGACCCTGTAGGTTCACTTAATATTGGCAATAGACTTGGCAGTCTATAAATCATAAGCGGACTCTAGCAATCCATCAAGACTACCCAAATTAAGTGAATACCGATGATCTGATTTACGTAATCAATAATCACGTATTTAGCCCTTTGTCACGCGATATCTATATCGATCATAAGGCATGTAATACGTCATTCTTATATTAATCGATTAATATTTCTTGATCCCGAATTAAATTGAACAAAATAAATAACATCAATACCTCTTATTAATTTATTTGACCATGGCCATGGATTTCTTCAGTTTGATTCATTAAGAGGCCTAAAGATATCTCTCTCATTTATGAAGGGAATAAATCTCGTCTTGATTGCACTCATCTCTCTACATGATTCATTATATACCTAATCATAACCGTTATGACTACCCGGTTAAAAGCAGTGTTAGAGTATGTTAAATTATATAATTCCTCATGTTGGGAACCGAGACAAGGATTATAAATACTTTATGTTACAAGAATCGCTAATGACATAAAACATATAACATTCTTTTGGCGGCTCAGTCCAGTATATGGTCTCTAACATATACCTACGTTAATCACTTAATAACTCTTTATCCATGATCAGTAAAACATGATCATCAGTCAACTAATATACTTGCGTACATTTATAGCTTGTCTACAAATATATATTTATTTGTCTCCGCAAGTATATTTGTCTCCACAAATATACTATAGATGACAAGGAATGATTTAGAATAGCATTCATAATACTTTATAGTTTAACTGTCAAAGTCATGAACTTTGATGACATAAAATTGAATTGCATATTCATCGCCTATTTTAAGTATATTAAAATAACCTATACACACATATTATATGAAATATCTTTAAATAAATATAATATTTTTAATTCAATCCGTAAACCTAGGTCACAAACACTTTGGCCTAGGGCATAACACCATCACAGCCTAACACTGCAACATGTCAGATGGTTTCAATGAATCATGGTTCAAAGTTAAGTTCAATTATTAATACAATAATTAATGAAGAGTTCACCAATTAAAATATAAATAATTTTTCTTTTCTTCTTTAAAAAATTATAATTCTTAATGAAATATTTTATTTCTAATGTTAAAATCATCAAATATAAATTTGTTGGAATTTTTTCTTTATTTTGAGTTCCATATTGTTATGGTTCAAAATTTTTTTTTTTTACCAAAACATGTGAGACTATATAATAGAAGATGTAAAAAAATCATACATTCATTAACTTATATCTTATACCTTATTTTTCATCTCTCTTTGAGAATTCTTAAGAAATTTATTGTCAATTTTAACTCGGTCCTTAGATCAATTTTTTTTTAAATCTTAGCTTTTTATTTAAATTATTATCACAATATCACATAAAGACATATTGTTACGATTCTAATTTTATTTTTTCTTGATAAAATATGAGAATATAGACTATACAAAAGAACATGTAATAAAATGATAAACTCATTTACTCTTATCATATTCTTTTATCCCTCTTTAAAAAATTTCAAGATAACTATTATTAATTTTCTCTCCGCCGTCAAATCAAAAAATTTATAAATCTTAGCTTTTTTATTTAAATTATTATCATAATATGAAATGATTAGTTAGTTTAATGTTCAATGTTATATCTCGTTACATAAGAACTATCATCTTAAACAAAATTTCGGAATATTGAAAACTATATTATATTATTTAATGTATTATGGGTTTCATAATAACATATATACAATCCATACAATTTTAACATCTGGAAAAAATAAGAAAAATAGATTTTTGAAGAAAATGAGTAATGTTACATTTTCATATGTAGTATATATATATATATATATATATATATATATATATATATATATATATATATATATATATATATATATATATATATATATATATATATATATATATATATGTATATATAGGGAGATGCTAAACAACATACGTATGTTCGAACATACGTTTTCTTAAAATACCCGTAAAGTGGTTATAAAAAGTAAAAATTCAAATTTCAACCGTATGGATGTAATATATATGTTATGAATATGTTGTGGATTAATTTTCACGGGAATCAAAATAATATATCATTGCCATCATGTATCATCAAACTATTATTCCGATATATGTTTTGAATAGTGCCGCATATTTTTTATGATATATGATGGCAATGTTATAATATTCTCGATTTTTGTGAAAATTAATCTCCAACATATTTATAACATATATATTACATCCGTACGGTTGAAATTTTTATTTTTATTTTTTTAATACATATTTTGGGTGTGGCAAAAAAACGTATGTTGTGCATACGTATGTTGTTTAGCCACACCCATATATATATATATATATATATATATATATATATATATATATATATATATATATATATATATATATATTTTCCCATATATAATATTATATATAATAATAATTTTTTTTTATCTTTTGTTAATCATCTATAATTTAATCTTATGTAGTTTTAACTAAAATCTTCAAAATAAATTATCTTACATTTTATTTTTTTCGATCTCATTCATCTAAACATGATTAATACTTAATTTATTTTTCTAATGTAATATGTCAAGACATAATGACATAAGAAAATCAAAGACAATAATTTTGAATTCTCATTATTATTTATGTACTATAGATTCACAAACTTTAATTTTAAATTTTCATAATTGCAAGATACATTATTAGATTGAAATAACTATTAAAATTGAAATACTCACCGCGAAACGCGAACATTATTCTAGTATGAGTTAAATTTTGGCCAGATCTATTTGACCTGGATGCACTGGCAGGTTAGAAACACGAGTCGTGGGTTGCAAAATATGGTCGAAAAATAGCTGATAAAAAGAAACTAAAAGACCGTGTTGAAAAAAATTACAATATGAACCGTCTGACAAATTTTAATTGCACTCATGTATAAAATCAAAGAGCATACAAGCATCATAAGTTACAATACATAAATACCACACAACACAAGCAAATCCAACAAATCACACGTACAACATATGACACTCATGCCTCATGCAAACATTAGAAAACCTTGTATCTCACACCTTCCGCGAATCAAAAGAATGTGAGCATAGAAAGGAGTATGAGCATGGCAGTTACAAGATTGGGTAGAGATGACGAACCGCCACACTTCTCAAAAGAAATAGTTGAGTTCTCAATATCATATACGAAGTTGGTATCCATCTGGATAAAGCTGCCCAAAACCGATATCCCACTCGAAGGAAGGATGGTTAAACATTCTATTCCTGTGGATGTATCATTTAACACATAATTCACTGAATTCAACACCAGTTTCTTTTCACCGTCGAAGTGCAAAGTCACTATGGGCCATGTTTTTAGTGATTGAAAACACAGATCAAGACCGAGATATGAACCGTTAACTGTTTTCAAGTTCACTTGAGAAACAAAGGCTTGTCTAACCAAGTCATACCCTGCCTGTTCTAGGTAAGTCACAGGAAAAGATGTTGATAATACCACACCCCCACTGCCGTCAGCTTTCAGCGTGAAAGTTGAACTTGGGATACTAAGGCGAGTGTTGCCAACTGTAATATCTACAAGACCAATATAGTACAAGTCGGTAAGGTTGTTATTTGTGACAAGATTAGTCGACTGACCCGATCCTTTTATCGCTGCGAATGACCCAAAATTTATAGGGCTTTCCTTGGTCGGATCGGAGGACAAGCAGTATGAAAACCTCATGTAACCAAGTTGTGATACAAAGGATAAGGGCCCCTTTCCTAATGAGAGAACACCAGATGTGTTGTCATAGTTGCCATAGTTGTTGGTACCGCATCCAAATAGTATGTCAGGGATCGAAGAGGTCCCAAACATGAAGGTATCGGTGCCAACATAGCCTGTGGAATTTTGGTCATCGCTATAGGAAGCAAGGTATTCACATCCATTAGGACACAAGTCGGGTTTCACGGTCTGGCACACTGAGCTGTTGCTAAAGCTAGTGGAGTTGCATCTGAGGCTAGTGAAGTTTGAAAAAGTGGAGGATTTTTTAGGGTCATACAAAGGGGTGGATTGCTGGAAGCATGCAGCACAAGGCTCGCATTGGGTCCAAATAAGTCCGCTAGATGTGTCCACCTCAGCAGAGATATTTTGGTTCCCAATGCTGAAGTATATTATATAGACACCGGAGGATTGTTGCACCTGCTTCGAGCTTTGGGACGGTTGGCCATTTATGAAATCGTTTAGTATCCCCCCAGCCCAATCTTTAGCTGCTTCCTCAAGAACATCCTTCACAAAATTGACTAGTTCTTTGCCAATTTTGTTGTTCCTGAGGATACCACCAAAGCCACCTGGTTTAGGTTTAAGACCAGTGGTACGAGGAACTGCAGAGGTTGTGAAGGAGGGACAAAGAAAAAGAAGACTTATAAGAACTATTAGGACTAACTTTATCTCCATCATTATACTTAATGGGCTTTTAGCTATATTGGTATGTGGTTAATTTGTGTGAGAGCCTGGAATGTTCTACCACTTATATTATTGTTGAAGTCAACGGTGTTGGCAAACTGGAGACTCATTCTTAGATTTAAAGAGAGACTACTCGGCAAATTTATACCATTTGCTGATTGTTTTTTTAATTAGTATTTAGTTTAAGTGATCAGTTTAAATATTGAATACTTTTTTTTGATCTTGTGTGAAATTTTGCCCTACTATTTGGTCGTGGAAGCACGAAACTCTTACGTACTGATTAACATTAGGAAACAATTTCCTTCAAAAATAAAACATTAGGAAACAATTTATTATTACTGTTCTGGATAGAGGCTTTTAATATCATTATAATATTACTAGAAGATATTTACCATGTCATTATCTGTTCTGTACTTCATTTATTATTTTATTTATATATTTGGAAGAAAAGTAATTTTTTACAGTGTATTCAGGCAAGCTCATAAGTCTTTCTTTTTGGAAGTACAAGCAAACTCATAAGCAAGTCATTATATCCATATACGTGAACAGATCCGTCATGTCAACTTTCAATGTCACCAACAGTTCTCAAGTGTCACGCCCTAGGGTGGTTAATTTAACAAGATCTTCGTGTGTGAATTAATTATAAGTAATGTTCCAAGGCTATATGTAGGTGAGCTTAGTTGGACCCCATATTTTAACCTAGATATATATAGCGTCATTAGTGGTTTTGTTCGTGTCAAACATGTTTAGTGCATTTAGACTTAGTTATATTGTTATCTCAATACATCTATATCTGTGTGCCTCTCTCTCTCTCTCTCTCTCTCTGATTGTGCTTTTCTCTCTCTCTCTCTCTCTAATTGTGCTGAACATGTTTAGAGCCAACTTAGACTTAAATATTATGTTCCCTGTATATGGATCTGTGCACCCCTCAATATTTTGTTGTTCATATATATTATTTGATTAATTGTATTTTATATATGACTATTTTATTGTTGTCATATATATATAATTATATATACAATTTTAGTATTATACTATTGGATTAAATTGCCATATATTGTTTTTAACTAATGTTTTATTTATTACAATATATGTTTTTTTTCTTATAAGTTTATAAGTATCTATTTGTACAATTTTGTATGTTTTTATTATAGTATAATTTTCTATTATAGACAATGACTATACAATATTTTGTCCAATTATGCATGTTTTTACTATATTATAATATTGTACTAGTACTAGAATACCTGCTCTTCGCTGCACATTTACCTTTTGTTCAGCATATATTAAGAAAACCTACATTAATTTAATGAATAGATAAATGAGCAAAATATATCATAATTTTGTTCCTATATATTGTGAAATATCAAATCATGCAAGATCAGGTTGAGACAAAGAAATAAAATCAAATACATGAAGAATAATAATACAAGAATGCATCAAGTATTATCTTAAAATATTAGTGTCACAATTTTACCATAGAATTGCATATTGCAAAATAATGAACAAATAAATAGAATTAGCATCAACATGACCAATTTATGTGTAGAAAAAGTTAAGCAGACAACATAAAACTATCCTAATAACTTGAATGATTTCTCCTTAATTCCTTTCTTATCCCATGGTGCCGAAATGTAACAGAATGCAACAATAATACCCTTAATTTACAACTATAAAAACTGGATAAAATAAAGATAAGACCTAAAAAATTTTAACATGTCAAATAGGATAAGGAACTAAAAAATGAAGAAAAAAAAATTAGCATGTGCAACACTAATCCATGATAGAGTACAAATGATATGGTTCGTCAAAGCTAGATACTATATAATAAAAGTGTCTTCAGTTTTTACATAGAAATCAAACACACGGTGAAAAAATAAATAGAATAATTATTGTGCAATATGGAACTTTTTTTTATCTCATATCAATTCATAGTAGTTTGTGAAAATGTTGAAATGTTGAAAAAACAAATGTGCAATTCTGCCAATACAAGCTTAAGACTATTTCTCACCTTTAATTTGGGTTCAGGTTGATTGACGTACCAAATCCAATTGAGTCTCTTATCCTTCAACTCGTAAAGCACACTATGTGTGTTTTTTCGCTAGATCAAAATAGAGACAAGTATCAAGCTCTGGATATTCATTTCTTATACCAAGAATCAGATCGGAATTCTCTTTGCCTGAAAAGTTCAACATGCCTCTCCATGCACAGTAGCCTGAATACCTACAAATGCTTGCCAAATATTATTAGTAACATTATTTGATTTTATAGAAGCCTTGGTCTATTTTGAATATTTTAAAAATATGTATATTTTTAGATTGTCATTTTTAGTCCCCTTAAATTGAATCGGATTTTTTTTAACTCCTCCATATAAGAAGTGATTTTTAATTTTTCATTAAATAAGTTTTTTTGAACTAAAATACCCCTTTACTTATTTCGTCCGATAAAAAATAATAAGAAAAGAAAAATAATATTTTATCTTGTTAAAGAGAAAATATTACAAGTCACTTATAATTGAACTTTGGCAAATGTGAAATGCACGCTGTTCATATTCAATAGAGTAAGGTGTCAGATAATCATATTAATCAATTAATGAATTAGTTAAGCCCAAAATTAGCTGAACTAACCTTAACGCACCACAAGTTATGCAATTATGCTACAACTAAACATTAATCAAACCAACTTAGATCAAGCTGTGATTTTCAATTTTCAAAACCAACCTCAATTTGAAATCAGGAAGGAAATGCTGACGAATCGATGGCAAGCAGCCGTCAGCAGCCACAAGTAAATCCCTTCAACCTCTACAATCTCATCGGATTCTACAACTCCACAATTGACCGTCACGCTTGATCCATCCTCCAAAATTCGGAAAGTGACGAACTTATGGCCCCACAGAATCAGATTTGGCGACGGTAAGGCTTTATGCAAGAGAGAATGCAGATTGGCCCAATGTGCCGCTCGGAAATTGAAATTATCGTCTCTTGTAAGTGTCTTGCTTTTCTTGGTTTCACTATCAGTTTCTCTATTCTCGAAATAATGAAAAAAATAAAAAGTGTTGATTTCATTTCAAGAATCAAAACACAAATTGAAGAATCAATGCATTAATAGATTGATTGAACAGAAGAATTCGAACCATCAATTCAATGCATCAGTTGTTAATTACTTGTGAGTTCTACGGAGGGAGGATACGTGGCGTCTAGCACGAGTTGATCGGAGACCCAACGGCCCAGAATCACCTGAGACTGGCGGTCGAGACCGAGGCCGGCGCCGCCGTCGGAGCTGGGGATTTCTCGATGATGGTTGCCTCCCATCCGGCGGAGATGAGAGCGTGGGCGCAGGATAGACCGGCCAGGCTTCCTCCCACTGTCACTGCCTTTCCTGCCTTTCGTTTAGGGGGGGTTTGGTTCTAACATGGATGCATTGACATTCAATCGTAATGGATTCAATTCTCACGTTTGATTTTTCCTAGATAATAAGGAAATCTAGATAATATTTGATAGGAATAAGAAAATGCAAAATTAAGATTTTTTTTATAAAGAATATTTCTTTCTAGTTAATTAGTCGATATAAATAGATTTTATAAATTTAGAATCTCCATAAATCAAGAATTTTTACATTCCTTAAAATATATACTCCAAACCAAACATGATAATGTTACATGTCTTGAATTAGATTCCTTGGAATATAATTTCTTGGAATCAATGTATTCCAAGACATCCTTCAATACTCGAACCAAACAACCCTTTAGTTTTTTGTTCAGTTTTTTATTCCATTTTTGTATGCATTCATATCAGTGAGGGGGTTAACTTGCTATGGTGATTCAAGAACATATTTAGTCATTTGTGATACGTAAATAATATAGTTCACGATAAGTTTGTGTATAATTAGTATTGAGCATTTTCTAAGTCGGTTAATTATTCGGTCAAATAAAACTGAGATGGTAATAATTCGTCAATTCGGCTAATTATTCAAAATAATTCGGTATATAATATTATGTAAATATACACTTTTTATTTAGAAATAATTGAAATTTTTTTTTTATAAAAATTGGTAAAATACAGGCCGAATTTTTGTCTTGATAAAAATTTGCGAATGAATGCAAAATATTGAAATGAAGACAGGAACTTCGCGTTTTTTTGAATTATTCGGAAAATACGTGTTTAATACGGAAAATATGTAATTTGATTAATTAGGATTTGTGTAGTAAGGCTTTAGAATCCAGGAACTGAAAAACTAGATTAGCTTGTTCGATTTGGGCATGTGTATGGGCCTGATTAGGTTATTTGGGCCCATTTTTATTTTATTTTGTTTGCTATTTGCATAAGGAAGAATTTTTGTAATATTTTATATATTTGGATAGGGGATAACTTATGTTGCGTGGATACTTAAAAAATTCAGTCGTATCGTATCGGATACTTATATCCGTATCAGATACTCGGATACTGTGTCGGACACGTCACGGGATATATTATAATATTTTATTCCAAAATAATACCGGATATTTTACAGATACTTCCCGTATCCGCATTGGATACTTCCAGCGTAAAAATATTTATTCTTAAAATACACGATTATATATATATAAATAATAAAATAAGATTAAGACATCTAATTATTTTAATTAACTCTAACAAACAAATATTTGGGATGAAGATATTTCTATAATAACAAATTTTTAATATCTCCTACATTAAAATTTAATATCTAAATATGCATAAATTAATTAAATATAAAAAATATAAAAAATAGGCTATGGTGATTGGAAAGCTGAAGAGGAAGAAGAGTGTATGATCCAAATGGCTTTGGAGAGATTTGATCAAGAAGGGAGATCTATTGTTTGATCACTCATCATCTCATTCTCATGAGGGCTTATTGCTAGTGTAAAAACTTCACATCTTTTCAGATTTAATTTTGCATGGGTGTTCGGTTCGGGCATGTCTGATTTGAGGTATTTCAAGTTCGATCTATATTTTAAATACATCATCATGATTATACATGATTTTGAGAATACATGTGAGTTGTTTGATTTTGTATATTTTAAATCATGTAAAGAATAATTTATTGTTTGATTTTTGATGTAAATCCGGGATTTTAGTTTTGATTCAAGTTAATTTTTTGATGATTGTACAGTATATACATAAAATTGTGTACCGATTTTTCAAAATTATTTTGTGCGGTTAAATTTATTTTATAATTTATAAATCTCACACATTACACATACAATTATAAGACAAAATATTTAAGTACATTACTTGATATAAAGGATTACTTAAACAAAACAATTAAATACAAGGAATTTAAACATAAAATGGAAATAAATATTTGATGATTTTGAAAAAAAATTAATATATTCCTTAAAATAAATAAAAATATCCAAATAGACCATCATAAAGTTCAATATCATATTATCACTTCAAAATTTGAAGAGGTAAATTTTATTTTTTACAATTATATAATAATTGATACTTAAAAAATAATTAAATTTGAACCAAAGAAATATTGCATTTTTGGTCATTATCCTGAATTTTGATAAGTATTACAAAATATATCAAAGTTATCCCAAAATACTGCATTTGATACAAATCAAATAAGGAAGTTTATCCTAAATACTTCATTTCACTTTACAATCTCCTAAATTACACCAAATCAAACATTCATCCACTATGTGCTGGTGTATTTTCATCAATGAATTTGTTAAATTTGAATGCATGCTATTGTTGTTTAGTTTTTTTTTCACATAAGAGGTGTGAGGTCTTTTAACTATAAATAGTTGTTCTTTGTTACGAGAATCTGCATATCAACATTAAATAATGAAAACTAAGAATAATTTGATTTTATTGATTTCAAAACTATATAATGAGAAACTAGAGAAAATCAAAATTTATTGCAAAAAAATTTCAGGTAGGACATCACTCCCAATATAAAAAATTTAGATATCTCATCATTGTTGGAGTTATTTTCTTTAACCTGACCTTACGACATGTCATACTTGGAAAAATAAATTATATTTCTGTTTAATGTCTACAATATACTCCAAAAATTATTCAATATCTTGTTCTGGAATTATTTTCAAAAGGATTTTAAGGAAATCTCAATATTTCAATTGGCAAATAGTTAATTCATTTTGAGTTCACACAATTTTAGGCACAACTTTAGGTGGATAAAACTACTATAATATTTATGATTGTCATGTCAATCGAAAAGACAATGTATTTGAAAAATAAAAAGAGACACATTTTGTGATTAATTATAATATTCCATATATTAAATTATAATTTTTTATTAATTTTTTATTTTACTATATAGTTAAAATTTTAATTATAGTAGTAGTTATTATTATTATTATTATTATTATTATTATTATTATTATTATTATTATTATTATTATTATTATTATTATTATTATTACATATGTTTAATTTGATGTCTGCAAAATTAAAAATGTCATATCTATGAACGATTATCCTCACCTTTAATATTTAATAAATAATAGTGTTACTTACTTAACTAAAGAGATATACTACAATTACAACTCGTTTGAACATTTTTAAGCTAATTATTGACTCAGAAGTTATAGTAGTTCTAATGGATTTGTAAGCTTATTAGGCTCTAATAAAGAGGATGTCTCAAAATTTTGTTTTACTAGCGAGTACCTCGCTCGCTTCGCTTCATAATAAAATATCTATAAAATTACGAAAAAATAAAAGGTATTTGGTTTTCAATATAAAGTTCGATTTTTCTTGAGTTAAATAATAATTGAACCTACCATATATTTAATGTATAGTAAAAAAAAAAAACATAAATCACTACAAATTCTTACCTTGTTTAATAAGTTGTATTTTATATTTTGTATGATGTTTCTGATGAACTATTAAATTATTACACTCCAAAACGAGAAAATGAATTTCGGATGCAACACAAAAGGGAATATTTCACATCAATTTAAATTTCAATTTAAATTTCATTTCGCATATCGGTATTCATCCATAATGTTTATCAGTGCAACTTGATAACTCTAAATGCATGTTATTGTTGTTTAGTTTCTTTCACATGTAAGTTGTGAACTTTTCAGTTATAAAATAACTAAAATAAAGAGAAAAAAGAAAAGGAGAAATGGAAGAATATTTTTTCATTTTATTGTTGTCTTTCTTCTTTACATTATAAGATTCTATTTATAGAAAGAACAATCACCTTTATATTATATAAAAATAAGAGAGAATAAATACAAACATATTATATTCGAAATTCAAGAAAAGATATATACATCCACACTATTCTAGATATAAACTTTTTGAGACAATACATATTGTTAATATTTAATTTTGTCCACTAACAATGAATAATAATTTACTTATAGTTTCTATTGTGCACAAACAAACTTTGATTCATAATTAAAAAGAAAGAAAAATATTGATAATGATAATACTATAAAATAAAATAAAACGAAAAAAATATTTCTTTCTACCTGTACACATTTCTTTCTTTACGTCGTTGTTGTTAGTGTATCTCTAGATCTAGCTCATGATATCGTTATTATTGGCGGTCGACATTTTCATTATTGTGGTAGATAAAATTGATATCTTTATATTTCTCTTTTCATTTATGGAATCTTAATAAAGATCCACACGATTATATGGCGTACGACAAGTACATATCGAATGTTTTTTACTACCACATGTAAATCATGACCTTGTAAATTCTTCAAAAATTGTCTTTCTGAGTTTTTTGTCTTTTATTATCCGGTTTTCTTATCACAATCATCATGCTGCCAAGTTAGTTTCGACCGCAGCCTCTTTCATGTCCGAATCCACAGTCACGACACTCATATATGGTACCATTCAGTCCGGGGAAAGGTATGTAATCAGATGGACAAGATTCATGATTTTATTTTATTTTAGTTTTGGAGCATCATATATTATAAATTTTTTTTCTGTAGACAACAAAATGATGACTCTTCCAGAGTCTTCAACAATACAAATGTTGCGTTAATATTTGATTTGATTTTTATCAAATTAGAGAAATATTTTACAAATATTATGTAAGTTGTTGAATGTCTGATAGACATGTTTTAATCATCCATTTTGGATTCCACAATTAAAAATGTCAAATTCCTTTTTTTTTCTTTTTTCTTTTTTTTTTGTCATAAACATAATTGATCATATTTTCACTCTTTTAAAGAGACAATCAAATTCAATAAAATATTTTGGTGTACAATTTGTATTTAATGAATGTTCTTTCATGCAACATCGAAAGTATATGTATTTCAGAATTATATATAAATTATTATCTTGTTGCATCATCTCATTTTCTTTTACGTTAGTCTCATTTATGCCGTCAATTGCAACATTTCTTTCTGGAAGTGCAACGAGTTAATATATATAATTCATAATTTTCATCCCTTTTTATTTTCAAACTCATAATTTTTCTTATCTACAATAAGACATGATATTATTTCTTGAATATATTTGAAAAGCTCTTTTCCTTTATTGCTACTTCAAGAGCAAAATAAAAGTTAATGAATGTTCCTTTTCTTCAAAGTAAATTTTTTTTTTTTTCAAATTGTTTGCTGAGAACTAATCTTCGAGATTGATAATTTTATTTACTGATTTATAATATTGCAACTTCAGGTGCATTTGCTAAAACGAACAATCTAGTCACTTCAGGTGTTTTTAATAGGAAAAGTAATATTGCAACTTCAGGTGCATAAATAAAATAAATCTGCAACTTTTAGTGCAACAAGAAAAATTATTCTGCAACTTTATGTACAGTACAAAAATTAACATGCAACTTCAGGTGCAATAAAAATTCAATTTATAACTTTGAAGTGGAATTTAAATATGCACTTCAAATTTCTTTTGGTAGTCTTATGCTTCGAATCGGATTTTAGTTACGTACTTCAGAACTTGAAATAGAGTCTCGTGCTGATAACGTGTTATAAAATAACTAAAATAAAGAGATAAAGAAAATGAGAAATGGGAGAGTATTCTTTCATTCCATTGTTGTCTTTTTTCTTTACATTATAATGCTCTATTTATAGAAAGAGCAATCCCCTTTATATTACATAAAAATAAGAGAGAATAAATACAAACATAATTATATTTGAAATTCAAGGAAAGATATATACATCCATACAACAATACATGAATACATGGAGGTGATGCATTTAGAAGTTCAAGAATGAAATGTATATGGACATCCATACAACAATTATTCATGACATTTTCATTGTTACCGGAACTTGCATATCAAGATTTAATAATAAAAACTAATAATACTTTAATACTATTGTTTTCAATACTATATAGTGAGAGACTAGAGTAAGTGAAAAATAACGAAAAAATTTGTCAGTTTTGACATCACTCATAATGCAAATTTTCGAAAGACAAATAGTTTTCTACATACCAAGTACGAATTTTTTATTAAAACTATAATACAATTTTAGGATTTTGGTGGTAAATTGCATTTTTTAATTACAGTTATTTCATATAATATCTATTAAATTTGATATTAAAAGATGTTAAGATATTTTTTAACCTTATTAGCATACTGTATCAATATTCTCGAGCATAATTGGTAGAAAAGAAGAAATATACCATAAGTTTGTTATATTTTCAATTAATTTATTAAAATTACTTTAGAGAATATCATAAAACTTTTATAATAGTAAATGATAGCAAAAAAGCAAACAAATAATTCTACATTTATTGTGATACATTACTATGAATGCATGCAATTATCATTTTTATTGTTCTCATTAACAAGTACGACTACATTTACAAAACCACAAATTCTTGGGACTAGAAACTAATACGAGCTCCATCTAAATATCAACACATTAAATATTTTAAGACATTCAATATTTTAAGACATTCAAAGACTCACCAAGAAATTCGTCAAATTGAAAGAGCCACAACATAAAAGTATGGCATACTTCTTTGCTCAAGTTCCCCCAACTCTCTAACCAAATCCAAACACTCTTTAACTCTTCCAAATGTCCTCGCTCTCAAAACTTGTTCCTTCACAACACCAAGCCTAATCCTCTCAAACTCCTCAAGTCCTTTTCCCAACCCTTCGACCCCAATCTCCTCCAAACATTTCACTAAAACATAAGAGTCCAATATAGACATGTTGGTGCTTCACAATCCGTGCAGGGTCGTCGGATGGGCCGCGACTCCTATTAAGACTACTTTGTTTTGGAAGTGTAAGTAGGGGAGAGGGATGTTGTCAGAAATCGCGCTATTAGGAAAGGGTCGGCTGTTTCTTTCATGAGATGAAAAAGTAGTGGAGGCCATACTTTTTCGGATTCTTTGAGCATTTGGTTTAGTGCTTGCATCCTTGGAAAGTGGAAATGGTTAGTTTTTAGAATGGATGAAAATTAAGTAGGCCTAATTTAAAATATCACCTATAACCGTATAAAAGGGAAAAATGCACGTGCATGTGATTGATATTTCATTCACACTTATAACGTGTCCATTTAGTAAATCAATGAAACTAATTAACTACAAGTGCATGTAATTGTTATTTCATTCACACATCGGGTATGAGGTCTTCTTAGTAACAACTATATTCATGACTTATTGTTACATGAGTTTTCATATCAAGACTTAATAATGAAAATTGAGTGTTCAATTTTATTAGTTTCAATATTATACAATGAGAAACTAGAGAAAGTCAAAAAATAATGAAAAAATGTGTGAATTAAAAAATCGTTCAAAACATAAATAGTTATATGTTAGGGTAATGGGGAGAATGTGGATGTAGAAAAAGAAAACTCATGAGAGAAATAACTAGAGAAGAAGAGAGAAATCGTTTATTCAATTGAGAGACTACATTGTAAGAATTGGGATGCAATTACAATAGCTATATGCCTCTTTATATAGGAGAGAGTCACACTAATTATCAAAATACATTGCCTAAATTAAAGATACAATTACCAAAAATACAATGCAAGGATGGAAATAATCCACCTCCTTCCATTGTCTAAATATTTCCTAAATATTTATTTTCATAGCCTAATCATTCCCTAAATAATATTACCAAATAGGAAATAGATTATTCAGAGATTTAGAGTCATACATAACAATCTCCACCTTGACTCAAAATCTCACCCTTGATGCACAGTCGCAATAACAATATATCCAAAATGAGCTCCACCTTAATGCACCAATCCACTTTGCCGCTCCACATGAGGCTACCGCCTTCTTGTAAATCGAGAACTCGCCATACACGGATTCATTGTTCATTGCCAAACAACACACAAAATCGAAGTATCCCTTACCAAAGCATAAGGTCGTTGCCCTTCTTGACTCTCCTTAATCGATACAATATCGCCAAAGTGAGAGTCAACACAATGCTCCAAGTTACGTTGAGTAACTTCACCTTGTTGATCCGGAATAGCAAACTCCACCTTCTTCGTGATCGACTCACCATCCTCAAAAGCCGGATCAGACAATCTCTCCCTTACCCGTAACATAACCGAATCAAAAATCACGTCTCTCAAAACAAGTAGTTCCGCAACCGGACACCACAAATGATATGCCTTCACATCTGAATCATATCCAAGAAGAAAATATTTCTTCTCCCCCCATACTCGAGTTTCCATTTAACAACTTGTGCATAAATGGGATATCCAAAAACCTGCAATGTCGAGTAATTCACCTGTTTACCGACCAAACATTTGTTGGTGTCTTGTACCAAATTGCTGTATTCGTAGAACGGTTAATCAGCCTCCAAGTAGTATTAGTGACTTCAACCCATAACTCCTTGCCTGAGTCCGCTCCAAAAATATGCACCAAGCCTTCTCAAGTAGTTTCCAATCAGCCACGCCATTATGTTGTCGAGAGCGAACAACCATGCAATGCTGAACAATCCTTATAAAAGGATCACAAATTTGTCCCCACAAATCCAAATAGATATCTTCCAAAATTTCCTTTGTGCGATGAACGGCTGTACTAGAATTTGAGTCTCCTTCGTTTACCATAAACGGAATATTCACAACTCATGCTTTTTGGTATTCTGGCCACACAGTAGATCCCTCGTGCTCAAAACTGTCACCCCGCATCTAATCGTAAACCCTGCCCTTCTAACTGAGGCAGAGAAGGCGACGACGAACGAGCCTAAAACTGCGCCAACTTCCCGAAATAACTTTCCGGTACTCCGGACTTCCAGAATATAACACACCGATATTCTGGCCACACAGTAGATCCCTCGTACTCAAAATTGTCACCCCACATATAATCATAAATTCTGACCTTCTAACTGAGGCAGAAAAGGTGACGACGAATGAGCCTAAAACTGCGCCAACTTCCCGAAATAACTTTCCGGTACTCTGGACTTCCAGAATATATAACACACCAGTCATTCTAGTCTTCATCGATATAAGAGCCAATCTAGATACCTTGAGGACTCCACCTTCACATCGGAACTTGCAACCGATATCTCCGAGAACGTCTAATGAGATCAAATGGACAACCTGGCCCTGCATCTTGATCAAATGGACAACCCCGTCCTGCATCTTGATCTCAAACGTGCCAATATCGGCAATGCAACATAAATGATCGTCTCCCAAAAGAACATCTCCACTAGGCGTCTCATATGTGGTAAACCATTCTCGATTCGGGATCATCTGATTTGAATTACCCGAACCCACCCAATTCTTCCCCACTCTCTCATTCCCATTCGCCACAATAAGTACCTTAACCTTACCAGATTCAACTACATTATCTTCTTCTTAGAGAACACCCTTATCCGCCTTCTGTTCCTTTTGGAGCTTGTAACAATCGGCCTTAATGTGTCTCGTCTTTTTGCAATAGTCGCTCATCAGGTTCCTGTACTTGAATTGCGAATGAGTCTTCTCTAATGTTGCATCTCTCTCCTTACATCTCCCCTTCTACACAAACAACTCAACCTCTTGATAACTACTCTCAGCCATGGACAAGTCATAGTCGATCCCTGACTTGACTAATAAGTTACTATCGACATGTTCAACTGTAAATAACTCCCTGGAATGAAGCATGGTCTCCTTAAACCCATTATATGACTTTGGTAGCGTGCACAACAACATCACGGCTCTATCCTCTTTGTCCATCTTAATACTGATTCTCTCCAAACCATTAAAGAAACAAATATACACCAATATATGGACCTTAACATACATACTGTCCGCCATATTCAAAGAGTCAAATCACTGCTTCAAACATAACCGGTTGGTAACTAATTTCTCCATGTAGATGCATTCTAACTTCTTCCATGCGCCAACTGATGTAGCATCCATAAAAATTTCTTCAAGAGTCGAGTTGCTTAAATAAAAAACTGAATTGTCGAAAGGGCTATATTATCCATCATCTCCCCAACATAGCCTTTCATCTCCTTTGGTCGCCCAAAAATGACGGCCTTCACATCTTGACTCGATAATATAGCCGTCATCCGCACTTACCATAGTGCAAAATTCGGCATGCTATCGTATTTCTCAGTATCAGATTTGGTCGACATTACCGCACTTAAATTCATGATAGAACAATACGGTATACTCGACTTACAGAAGCACACAGATTGTCGTAACATAGCTCTGATACCAATTTGTTAGGGTAATGGGGAGAATGTGGATGTAGAAAAAGAAAACTCATGAGAGAAATAACTAGAGAAGAAGAAAGAAATCGTTTATTCAATTGAGAGACTACATTGTAAGAATTAGGATGCAATTACAATAGCTATATGCCTCTTTATATAGGAGAGAGCCACACTAATTATCAAAATACATTGCCTAAATTAAAGATACAATTACCAAAAATACAATGCAAGGATGGAAATAATCCACCTCCTTCCATTGTCTAAATATTTCCTAAATATTTATTTCCATAGCCTAATCATTCCCTAAATAATATTACCAAATAGGAAATAGATTATTGAGAGATTTAGAGTCATACATAACATTATAGTTCTCAATATGAAGAAATATTTCGTTTAATAGGACTCATGAAATTTCTCAATCTATTGTTTTTGCTTGTATTTTCAAAACTCTTATTGGGAATTACAAAAAGAAGGTAAAATAAAAAAGAAAATATATTTTTTTAAATATCTGAGAAAATCGTGGTACTCATGTCATGATATAATATATTTTAAAAGAAATTTAAATATAAAATTTTACTAGTCTTTCATATATGAAGTAGAAATTCTTATTGATTTTTTTTAATTTTAAACGGAGAAATGTACAGTTTTTTTTTTTTAAACAAACCCATAGGTTATTGTATTAATTAACTGGGAATAGCGCCCAATGTCGCAAGGTTACAAAATAAGAGTTACACCTTCAAAAGATTAGAAATTAACAACAACTAACATAGAACCTCAATTAGGAAATATTTAACTTCAACATGATAATGTCGGAATAAGTGATCCCTAACATCCTTGACAAATTAGCCAAATAGTCCGCCTCTTTATTGAATTCTCTGCTAATTAATATGAATGAAGGTTGGATCTTTTACTCGTCTTTTCCATAATATACACCTTTGCGCACTCTAGATAGCAGCCAAGTTGAAAGCGAGATCTCTTCGACAGATAAGGAAGAAGCCATGATTGAGTTAACTTCCGAGCAATCAGAAAAGAAAGTACACGACTTATTCTGATTTGAGTTAACTACATATTCTAGAGCTCTCTCCAAAGCAATGAATTCACCTTCCAAAGTGTTTGAGATGTTTGGCTCTAGTTGAGAACACACCTTGATATATGTCCCTCTACTTTCACGAATGATAAAGGCACTTGCTCCAAACCCGAACTGATCCAAAGAAAAGTCAGTCCAACAATACCAGTCGCTTGTCAATTGGATTTCGGGATAGTTCAATCGAGTATTCGTTTGTATACCGGTGACAGGAGAAGCTGTCAAAGCAATGTTCTTTCGAGCTTTAGTAATGGTAATTAGCCGATTCGGATCAATACTTCTAAATATGAAATTGATTCTAGATTTCCACAATTCCCAGAGAATAGAGAAGAAATCAGGAATTTTGACAGTGGGAATCTGGTTGATTATTACCTCGATTGTTGTCTTTGTTGATGTTTTGTTATCTTGTATATAAAATTTGATCTTGACAAAATTTCAAAAATGTCTATAAATTTGGTATTTTATTAGCCTATATAAGTCCAGCTCTCTAGCCTTATAAGGTAGAAAAGAAGAAATAATTACTTGGTTACATTTCAATGAAATTATAAAATTTAGAAAATAGTATAGACCAACTATAAATCTGTTGAAGAGCCTATATGTCACGTACATTATGTAGAAACAGGTTGTTCTGTTTCAGCTATTATTTCGGCAACCTTTATGTACTCATTTTAGTCTTCAAAGTTTTGTCCGAAATTATTTACAGAATTCACATCTACCCTACAAAACCATAAAGTTCGCAAATCCTTCACAATTTGAAATGTCATAGATACACCTAAAAATCTTTCTAAAAAAAGATACCCCTAAAAATGTCTAAAATTCAGTATAATATATAATATTCAACACATGAGTTCTTATATAGTACCCGAGTGTTTTTTTAGATTTCATGATTGATTAAATCTAGGTCCTTGAAATCGAAGGGATAATTTCGGTACTTACTAATTAATTATAAAATTAATTACATAACAGCCTCTTCCTTATTTGCGTCTCCCGTATGTTTATTCTCTCCTCTCCATTCAATCTTTTTTTTTATTCAAATGTACAGCTTTTTTCTTTCCAGTTCATTAGAATTAGGTTTTTTTTAATAAAATTAGACCATTAGAATTAGGTTTTGTCCTCAACTTCTGCACAAGTAACTAAGTAAGAACAAAACAATTCATATCAACTGACATATTTCTCAGCAAAACTCTCAAATTCAGTATTTTAAAATAAAATAAAAATCAAATGCAAATTTTAAGACAGCATGGCACTCTTATTTGAAAGAATTTATGAGCGAGAATTCGAGATTACTCCATTACAGTTAAGTTCGGTGTAGTCGCATCTCTCATCTGACCAAAAGTATCATCTGATATTAGGAACTACACAAATATAACATAAAAAAAAAGCAACTACTCCAATTAACTCTAACCCCTTATTTTTCATCAACTTTTAAGCCTTCTCAGAAAGTCACATTATCACTTTTATCTCGACCATTAGATCATTTTTTTTTTGTCAAATCTTAGCCATTCATTTTCTCAAATTTATTGATATTTTATGGCAATATTTATGTGTTTATTAAAACATAAGCATATGATTGGTTGAATTGATGTTTTGTATTCTATACCCGATTTAGTGAGAACCGTTATGAGTTTGTTTGTGACCATCAGATCTTAATCACATGACTTCAATGAATCATGATGCAAAGTTATGTTCAATTATTAATACCAATAGTTAATGAAAAGTTCACACATTAAATTATAAAAAAATTTCTTTTCTCCTTTAAAAAATTATAATTTTTAATGAAATATTTTATTTCTAATGTTAAAATTGTCAAATATAAATTTGTTATAATTTTCTCTTTATTTTGAGTTTCATATTGTTATGGTTTCAATTTTCTTTCTTGCTAAAATATATGAATATATACTATATAAAAGAAGATGTACAAAACTGATATATTCATTAACTTATACCTTATACCTTATTTTTCATCTCTCTTTGAGCATTCTTAAGAGATCTATTGTCAAATTTATCTCGGCCGTTGGATCAATTTTTTTTTTAAATCTTAGATTTTCATTTAAATTATTATCACAATATCACATGTATCAATAGTTAATGAAGATTTTACTCATTAAAATATAAATAATTTTTTTTCTTCTATAAAAAATTATAATTTTTAATGAAATATTTTATTTCTCGGGTTAAAATCATCAAATATAAATTTGTTAGAATTTTCTCTTTATTTTGAATTTCATATTGTTATAGTTCAAATTTTTTTTCTAGCTAGAATATGTGAATATAAACTATTTGAATGAAGATGTACAAAAAGAATAAGCTCATTAACTTATACTTTATACCTTTCCTTGAGCATTCTTAATAGACGTATTGTCAATTTTATCTCGGGCGTTGGATCAATTTTTTTTGAAATCTTAGCTTTTCATTTAAATTATTACCACAATATCACATAAAGACATATTGTTATGATTCCAATTTCATTTTTTCTTGATAAAAATATGTGAATACATACTATATAAAAGAACATGTAATAAAATGATAAGATCATTTACTCTTATTATATTATTTTCCCCCCATTTGAAAATTCTCACAAGAACTATTTATCAATTTTCTTCCTGCTGTGGAATCAAAAAATTTATTAAATCTTAGCTTTTAATTTAAATTATTATCATAATATCACATGATTAGTTAGATTAATGTTTAGTATTATATCTTTGTTATGTGAGAACTGTCATCTCAAAAAAATTCGGAATATTAAAAACTATATTATATTACTTAATGTAGGGTTTCATAATAATATATGTGTAATCCATACCATTTTAACATCTAAAAAAATAAGAAAAATAGCGGTGACAACTTTTTGAAGAAAATGAATAATTTACATTTTCCTATGCAAGTATACATATTTTTTCCCATATATATAATATTAAATATATTTTTTATTTTTTATTTTTTTTTAAGTTAATCATCTATTATTTAATCTTATGTAGTTTCAACTAAAATCTTTGAAATAAATTATCTTGCATTTTATCTTTTTTCGATCTCATTCATCTAAGCATGATTAATACTTAATTTATTTTCTAATATATTATTTCAAGACATAATGAAATAAGAAAATCAAAGACAACAATTTTGAATTCTCATGTATTATTTATGTATTATGGATTTACAAAACTTAATTTGGAATTTTCATAATTGTAAGTAAAACATTATTAGATTGAAATAACTATTAAACTTGAAATATTTGCCGCGAAGCGTGAGCATTATCCTAGTATAAATAAAAGAAAGAGAGAGGGATTGGTACTGGAGGGACGTAAGAGGTAATTGGAAAAGCAAGGCATTGAAAGTACTAATTTGCCTACTAATTAATTTTTAGACCTGATTAAAATGGTAACTATATAGGTGGCATCTCTTTAAGATGCATATTAACCATTGGATTAAGCAAAATATTTCAAATATGAGCCGTTAATTTTTGAGTCGGGCAACATATAAAAATTCTTCAAAATATATATATATATATATATATATATATATATATATATATATATATATATATATAATATTCAAGTTCTTCCATTATGTTATGTGTATGGTATCAATGTAATAAATTATCCATCCGATAAAATACTTCAAGGTAGCCATCAAAAGGCTCACATCACAAAGAGAAAACTACATAATATTTACAAAACTCAGAGTTCATCAAAATAGGGCATGCTTCTTTGCTCAAGATCCCTCCACTCTCCAACAAAATCCAAACCCTCTTTAACCCTTTCTAATTTTCCTGGACGAATCACTTGCTCCTTCACAACACCAAGCCTAATCATCTGAAACTTCACAATTCCTTTCCCCAACCTTTTCATCCCCAAATTCCCCCAAACATTTGGCTAAAATATAAAAGCATCAACAATAGAAATGTTGGTGCTTCGTAATTCGCAAAACCGATTGGTAATTTGGCATACTCATGATAATTTGGCATACTCAGTACTCAACTCTTTGATGGTAACGACAAATAAAATGGGGAAATTCGATATCACGACGGGTCTGGTAACGACTCGTGCGCGACCCGTCGTGCTGTGCGACGTGCTTCTTGGCCACCGGTGCCTCCTATCTTTCTTCCCGTCGTTCCCTTCTTCTCCAACGCGGCGGTCTGATATATATTGTTTTATCGGCTGAAGAAATTGTTATATATATATTGTTTGTCTGAATTATATCATATCTATATATTCTTCTATCATATATGTACTTGTTATATCATATCTATATATACACACATATATATATATATATATATTGTTATATTATATCTTACATTGTTATATATACTTGTTTTTTGTTCGAATTATTTTTATATATATATATATATATATATATATATATATATATATATATATATATATATATATATATATATATATATATATATATATATATATATATATATATATATATATATATTATCGGAACTTTATACTATCTATACTGTTTTTTGTCATATATATATATATATATATATATATATATATATATATATATATATATATATATATATATATATATATATATATATATATATATATATTATCGAACTTTATACTATCTATACTTTTTTTGTCTTAATTATATATATATATATATATATATATATACTATTTTTTTTGAATTATATATTGTTATGTCAGCCGTCGCGCACGGGTCATTCCCAAACCCGTCCTGCACTATCACAACCCAATAAAATGTGCTACACAGGGAAAGAAATTGAGTAATGGGTATGACAAATCACCATGGTTGCGAATCCAGTTATGTAGACTTATTATTTAGATAGAAATATATAATTTCGTATCTTTTTTATATATTTTTTCATATTTTCTTTATTAAAAATGGTTAGAAATAAGGTGTCAAAATTTTAATTAATTTTCTATTTGCTGGTTACTACTCTTTTAATTAAGAGATAGTTTTATTCTAGAAGAATATATCATGAAAATAAAAAATTATTGAAAAAATATATAAATACATTAATATAGATGCAGTACACATTCAAATACATGCATTATAGACTACTACAAAAAACTCAATTTGCGACGAAGCGTTTCGTCGCTGAATGCCAAAATATGGTCGCCAAAAAGCTCTAACGACCAAAAAACTAGTCGCTACTTTTATAGCCACATCCCTGTCTCTGATTCTATTTAGTGACCAACTTGCAAGTTGGTCTCAAAACCAATAATCTATTGAGAGGAACATCCTTGTCGCTAATGTCAAAGTTCCGGTAGCTTTACTTGGTATTTGATCTCAAATGAATGCACTAAATGACGTTCAGCGACAAATATCGTCGCGTAACCTGTTCAGTTTGTCCAAATATGAAAAAAAAAGTAATATTAAACACTCTTTTAAAATAGTCCATTAGTTGCAAGGGGAAAATAGTAAAATCATTTTATTGTGCCTGTCCGGCTCAAGATTGGGCTTAATGCGCTCATGTACTTCATCAAACAACTTTTTTTTAATTGTTCAAACAAACTAGGTTAGCCATGTAAAAATGCCTTTGGTGTTTTTTTATTCACAAATTAAGTATGAGGTCTTCTTAATTAATTCTAAATATAAGTGTCCATCGCATATCAAAGTTTAACCATGAACAGAGAGAATAGTTTGGTATTATTGTTTTCAATAATATAGAATGAGAAACTAGAAAAAGTCAAAAAATAATGAAAAATATATTAGACAATTTGTGCTCTCGTTTGATTCTAACGAAATGGAAGAATGAAGGGTTCACAATGTGGACCCTAGGATTCACTTTGCTAGTAGGGACTAGGGAGCCGATTTCTAGCGGTGAGTAGTACATATTATTCTATTATTGTATCTGAGAAAAAAAGATTAGAATAAATTTTGGTTTACATCTAGAATGGAGTTTGGTATTTTTTTTTCTTTTTTTGGTTTTGTTACAATTTTTGTGAGATCTTTCGGTCGGACTTGTGAGATTCTGGAATTATATTTTCTGTATTTAATAATTCTTTTTCTTTAAGTCATCATTTATTTCAATAGGAAATAAGATATATCAATGCGTAAGGTCAGAGTTATATTCAAGAGACTTCTCAATATATTGTTTTCGACTCAATTTCAATGAGGTCCAGCAAGAGCTCAATATTTGAGTAGGCAAATATTTAATTTGTTTCAGGTTCACACGACTTTAGAAGATAAAACAACTATCATGGTAATGTTTGTCCGACAATCGAGTAGACCATGTATTTGGGAAAATAAAAAGACACTAATTTTGTGATAAGAATTTATTATAATATTCCATATATTAATTATGATGGAACGGTGGAAGTCTTTCGCTAAGAGACAAAAGTAGGCGATTCCTTAGGCGATTTCAAATCTAGTTCACTTTCTCTGCAACTCCAAGGCAAACTCATCTACCCCACGCAACACATCTCAGCAACTACAGCATACAATTGTCAATCATCTCCCCCAACGCAAGAGAATAGTACCCTCAGGCATCCTTTTCAAGCTAAGTCAAACCACAAGACCTCATAGCTGCTCAACAACTCCGCACAACAAGCCTCTTCAGCTATAGGAAGGAAAAAGCTTATGCAAAAGAGAGATAACAGAGTCAAACACAATGGCCAAGAGAAGACTTACTCCATTAGGAAATGGGTGGTTCACATACAGAACGCAAAGAAGCATCAAAGAAGAAACCTATGCAAAGAAAAGAAAAGATAGAGTAGCCTTCAGGAATCCTCTATTTATCACTCGCCCATTCACCCCAACCACGTTCCATATTGCAAACCCATATTCTTCCAAAATACAAACACTTGACAAACAAAACATCTACAGAGCTCCTTATCCTCCATCAACAATGGAGTGAAATAACAAAACACTTCAAAACTCATCTTCTCATGCATGAACACTCGCAAATCTCCAGCCAGACCAACGACATACCACGCCCAGTGGGATTCATCCCAGCAACTTATGCACCATCAAACATGGCACAGACTCACAACCACTCACATACAAATGAACGGCCCAGCCATAACCAAACCCGTTGTCCTCTGTCTCATGTAGAACACTATCACAACAATAACACCCCTCTACATAGGACATTAATGCAACGAGGAAAGGCACCAGCAGATCTGCCCCTTCCTCCTAACCCGGCATATCCTGCTTGGTTCAACAAATATATTAATTGTTACAGAACGGGACATTTGGTCATTGACTGCCCATTCAGGCTACATTGTATATTCTGCAATGAGGAATGCCATATATTCAAGCAGTGCTGAAAGGTCAAGCCCACAGAGCAATCGGGGGAATCCAATGGCGATCCATTGGAGCCAACACCGGAAGCTCAAAGAGGACCACTGCCACAATTCCGCACTTCGGCACTCCAAGATACACCAGTGGTTCGAGCGGACCTACTAGAATAGAGAGGTGTGTGATCTTAGATGCCAGGCACATGGTTGGATACAACCTGAAACTCATAAACAACCTTGTGGCGAATAACAGAGAATGGGACTCTCCAGTCCAAGTGGATGTTGTCTCCCTGCCAAGATTTGTGTCGTCACAATCACTCACTGAATATCCACCACCACTGTTTTCCAACCTCGGACTGGTCATCTTCCCATGGGGGCCAGGTCACAACTCCTCCTTCTATCAAAACAGCTATAGAGTATGGCTCGATCTCTTTAATTTACCTTGTTATGGTTGGAGAAGAGACCAACTAGAGGGGATTTGTAAGCAATTTTGACATTCTCGACTATCATGGTTCACTTAGTTTCCTCTCCTCCATGGAAAAACTAAGAGTGGTCATATTGGTACCGGTAGTTGAAAAGATTCCAGAAATCTTATTCATGGAAGTCAAAGGTACAGAAACCCCGGTGCATATTGCCATAAAGGGGTGGAGAACTGAACCACATGGTCTCAACAAACCAGTCGACTATACACCCTCAGAAGAAGAATTCGAGAAAATAAGAGAACAGCTGGAAGAGCGTATAGCTACAGAGCGAAGCAAACAAGAGGTTAGAGCAGCGACAGCCGGACACTATGCCCAAGCAGTCAAATAAGGCAAGTCTCTGAGCGAGCAAACACTACAAGAATTACTCACTTCAAACTCCCCAACACAGGCCAGGAAAAATTTCGAAGTAGTCATTGTCAGAAAACAAGAAGAAAAGGAGGAAAAGAGAAAGAAAGCTCAGTTGGGAGAGGCAACAAATGCAATGTAGTACGTAACGTGTTGATAAATTCGTGTTGTAAAATTGCTTGTGTTGAAGAGACAAAATGGAATGAAAACAACCTCTTACTTACATTACTTGCTTGTCCAAATTATTTACCTAATTCATTCCAAAAGCCGGCCAATCAATCATCAGGAGGTTTACTAACCGCTTGGAGTAATGACTTTGTTTGTCACCAAATGATAAATAGATTATACTCTTCATCAATTGTGTTAACATTAGCAAATACATTCAAATTCATGATTACAAATGTTTATGGTCCGACGGACAATACTCAAAAGCAAGCATTCCTAGATGAACTAGAGCAAATTAGTTCAATCAATGAATTGCTGTGGATTGTGCTCGATGACTTCAACCTTATAAGAAATACACAAGAAATCACCAAACATAATCACACATTACAAGTCATAATTGATTTTAATAATGCTATAAACAACATGCAACTAAAAGAAATTCCATTGCTAGATTGAACCTATACTTGGTTTAGCAAAAGACCCGTGCCAACATTTAGCAAATTAGACTGTTGTCTCATATCGCATCATTGGCAGGATTTGGGCTACACTCCAACAGTCAATGTTGTACCAGCATCAACATCAGATTATGTCCCGCTCATTCTTAAGTTCACGCCGCCAACACCAAACCCAAAGAGACGATTCGAATTGCAACTACACTAGCTCAAATACCCTGACGCACTCCAAGTGATATAAGAAGCATGGGGTCACGCACCAGTACACTCAAATCCGGCAATAAATTTCTCTATCAAACTCAATAAAGTCAAGAAAGAACTTCAAGCACGGGTAAGAAGCAAATTTAAAAACCTTGACACAATCCAATCGAGGTGAAATGGTGCAAACCAGCTTAGATGGAATTGAGGAAATAAGGAATTTGTCACAAGCAGAACTCAAACTAAGAATCAAAGTCCACTCTAGGCTTCAACGTTCGAGATACCAATGGCTCAAGCAAGGCGACAAAAACACAAAATATTTCCAACCTATAGCAAAAATAAGGAAAGGCAACAACAAAATAACTTCGGTCAACATACAAAGCAATAGAATACAAGATTAGACCCAGATTACAGCAACCTTTACTAACTATTTCAAAGATCTGTTCTCGAATGTTACACAAACAAATAAGCCTAACATGCAACACATCCAACAAAATGCTCAATTAATTCACAACCTAGCAACCAATATCACAACAGAAGAAATCAAAATGGCCATTTTCGACCTAGCCGCTGATAAAGCATCCGGTCCAGATGGTGCAAAGCATTCGAAAGTAACAAGCTAGACCTTTGGCGATTAAATAAAGAACAAATAACACTCATCCCCAAAAAAATCAATACAGAAGAATTAACAGACTACCGTCCCATAAGCATCATAGATGGGCCTATAAAAATCATCTCAAAAATCTTAGCTACCAGGTTGCAACCCTACATGACTCAACTAGTCAATTAAAAACAAACCGCATTCATCAAAAGCAGAGTAATAGCTGACTCATTTGTCTCCACTCGAGAACTCCTTTATGCATTAGAACGTAACAAAGTCCCTGCTATTCTTTACAAAGTAGATTTCTACAAAGCCTTCGACACGATTGATTGGGAATTCTTAAGAGAAATGCTTTTGAGAAAGGGATTCCCGCCAACTTGGGTACAATGGATATGAAACTTACTTAACTCAATTAGTTTGGCCTTAAATATTAATGGCACCATGGGAGACTACTATTTCCACAAGCGAGGCTTGAGACAAGGAGACCCACTCTCGCCACTCATCTTTATGCTTGTAGCAGATACCCTATAATAAATACTTAAACATGAGAACGATCTAACACAACAATCCTTACTTGAACAAACTATGACTTTCAGTATATAGACGACACCATCATAATAGCAGAAGCCTCTTACCATAGCCTTAACGTCATCAAAAATACGTTAAAATGCTTTGGTGACATCACAGGGCTCTCAATTAACCATACCAAAAGTATGTTTGCCACGATCAATGTCCCACTGAAATGTGACCACCACATAGCACCTGAGTGAGGATGAAATAAACAATAATTTTCGATTACATACCTAGGACTCCCTCTCACCATCAAGCAGCCATGTCAAGAAGAGTGTATGCCACTTATTGACAAAATACAATGTAAAGTCTCGGGATGAAAAACAAAGCACCTATCCTTAGGAGGACAGCTCACTTTACTAAATTCAGTCCTCTCCGCCAGCCCGCTCTACTATATGCAAACCTTCCAACTGCCAAAATGGGTAATTGAAGAGAACAATAAAATAAGGAGGAACTTCTTCTGGCATGGAAACACTGAATACAAACGTGGAACAAATCTAGCAAATTGGCATTCAGTCTGTACACCAAAAGTGAATGGCGGATTAGGGGTCACAGACCTCCAGGTGCATAACATGGCACTACTGATAAAATGGAACTGGATGCTCAAAACAGAAAAGTCGAGCATCTGGACTGAGACAAGACAAAAACTATATGGTAATACAGAAATTGAAAAAGAAATAAAAAATGCATCATTCTTCTATAAACAATTAGTAGAAGTCAATGATTGGTTCAAACACCAAATAAACACTAAACTAGGGAATGGCAAAAGAGTAAAATTCTGGAAAGACAAATGGCTTAATGGAGTCATGCTTAGAAACATATTCCCGAATCTTTACGAAAGAGCAACCAATAAAAATTGCACCGTTCGTGAAGCGATTGAAAACCCACGATTAGGACTCACATGGGATAGAGCGTTAAACTCTCATCTAATGTAACAAGCAAGCCAGCTCACTAACACGGTAAGAGATGTTCGGCTGCAAGACGATACATAAGATGAACATATATGGAGACTAACAGATAAACCAAATGAGCCTGGAGTTTTCTCAGTCAAATCCGCCTACGATTTTTTTCCAGAAAGGGGAGTCAAATTGGAATGGCCTAAGTTACTCTGGAAGGCCAAATGCCCTCCAACGGTTAAGACATTTGGTTGGCTTCTAATATAGGAAAAGCTACAAACAGAGATCAATTAAAAAGGAGAGGCCATTTAGAAAACGATTGTTGTGTGTTGTGCAATACCAACCAATCGGAAACCCACAACCACCTCTTTGCACATTGTTCTTTTGCAAAGATCATATTTAGCAAAACAACAACCCATCTCAAAAAGCAAAACTCAACGCAAAATAACAACGCACAATCAATAGGGCTACAGATCATGTCGCAAACAGGAAAGTGTAACGAGCGTGAAAACGTGTCATGGTGTAATCACGTGTTAACAAAATAATTTATAAGTTCCCTAATTCATTCACAAAGTGTATATGTGGAAATTGAGTTTAGGGTATCAAACACAAGGAGACTGGCCTTAAGTAAAACAGATTCACAAATCAATTTCAAGTGTTAAGTGTTTATGCAAATTCCAAGGGTTGTGATTTAAGCGCAAGAAAAGTGTGTATGAAGAATTGTTCAAGATGATAGAAACATGTGCAAGAAAATAATAATAGAGAGTAAATATTTTTGTTATTTTTTATTTTAAAAGTTAATAAAATTGTAAGAAAATTATGACAATTCATATAACATGTAAATCATTAACCATAACAAATAGTAATTTATTTAAATGGTTCAAAAAGCAAGGTTTGATAAATTTCCTTCCAAAAATGAATCAATTAATAAATCAAAGATTAAGTTCAACTCAAAAACTTTCACTTTCAAGTTTTCATAAACTCGATTTAAAACCTAATTTAATCACAAAAACCTCTTCCAAGTGTTCAAATAATCAAATAACCTCTAAACATGTCATAATTTAAACCAAGACTAATCTTCCAATTAGAATTATTTTTTTTATTTAAGCAAATATATCCTTCCAAATAATTCAACTCAACAATTTAAGTGTTCTTAAGCTAATCTTCTTAAACCATAAAAAAATGCCCAAATCAAACACAATATTTCATCACAAATTATACAAAAGTTTTCCCTACACAAAACTACTCAAGCATGCACACACAAACAATATTCACACGCATACTTGACAAATTATTAATTCAACACAAGAGAGAAAAAATAAGGAAAAAGAAAAAGTAATCAAACCAAATGGATGGAGAGTCAAGCTAGATCCTCCTCTTGGTCGATTTGAATCTTTCTTCGATTCTTGCTCCTTCTAGAACAAGGCTTCCTTCTTGAAGCTTGGCTCCCTTTTTTCTCAAACAAGGGTGCAAATAGCATTTAGCGGTGTGTTGCGTTTAGGATTTTCATGTAGTGAATTGCGTATAGCGCAATGTATAACGCATATGTTGCGGAGATATATTTTTATAACGGATAATATGTGTACATATTATTTTTCCTATATACCATTACATAATATATGCACCACAAAATCTAAAAGAAGAAATATGCAATACTAAAATTTGATTAATATTAAAATATTAACAATAAAAGTTTGAAAAGTTCTTGTCAAAAGTTACATGTCCAAAATCAAAATATGATTAATATTAAAATACAACATATTTATCCTTTAAAAAAAATTCATTAAAAAAATTCATTAAAAAAAATCCATCAAAAATGCTATTCAGCCGCTACACCGCAACATATACGCGCAACACTTCTATTACAGACCACTTCACCGCTAAATCATCGAAAAATACTACAGTACAATAAAACCGCTGCGTGCAGCGTTTAGCTTCCGAAAACCGCTATTTGCAACATTGATCTCAAGGCACCAAAAAGAAATTAGGTTTTCATCCATGGAGAAAAAGAAAGAGGAAGAAGAAGAGTGGTATTTACAATGGTTTACAGAAGAGAGAATGAGAGAATGATGTGTGAGAATGGTTGTATCAATCAATCCATTAGAGAGAGAAAGAGTGGTCATTTTATAGAGAATTTTGATCTAGAAAGGATTTTGAATTGGGGTTGTGTGACTAATAATTTAGCTTATTTGGATTCTGCCTTGGGTAGTAATTTGGTGGTTATTTAACATTTCCCTCTTCATTCTTCTTATTCAAAATCTGATTGAATCAGTCTGGGTACACCTTTAGGGTTTCTTTAGCATTTTTCTTTTTAAGCAATGACTTCACACGTGGCATTCAACGATTGATCCTCACTAAATTCTAAAACTAATTCGACGAATCAGATTGCTGCCACGCATCTTGATGAAAGAATTCTGTGAAACGCGTTGCCACATGGCGAAGGTGGATTGGATGAATTGTTCCTCGTACTGAGTTTGCAGAAAAACGCATTAACAAACGCCTCCGTTCCATTTCAATGGACCGTCCAGTATCTCGCGTAGCAGTCATTAATAAGAAAACGGAGATGATCGATGGAAGAAACGCTGGAGAGCACAAATTCATGTTCTGAAACGCGACGTATTTTCTAAGTTGAACCTGCCATGTGTCGACATGAGAGTGGATGATAGGATCCTTATACTGATCCTCGTACTGAGTTTGTCAGGGAATTGTTAGCAATGCTCCCCAATGAGAAAAGGCCACGTGTCTCATCGATATCGGACCCCAACTAATCAGCCACGTGTTGCCTTCTGGTTTGCTGATTTTTAATGGAATCTCCTACGTGTTAACTTCTGATTGGCCTAAATTAAAACATCTTCCTGTGCTGAACGAACTCTAAGGAGAATTATGGGCCACATGTCTTTCTCTGATTAGTTGAAAACGGATTTGACCAGGTCGAAGTTTGACTTTGACTAAGGTTGACCAAATCTTATATAGCATTTTCTGGGAGTTCTAGAGGGTCTTTTTTCGCGAGATTTATATCATTGGATTCGTATCGTCGCGCTCTTCGATTTGGTATCCAGTTTGACCATTTTTGGGACAGTTGACTTTTGGTCAACTCGGTGATTTTTCGGGTTTGACTTTTCGTATTTTCGTAGGTTTTGGCTTGGATGATCGGTGGGTAAGGGTCATGAGATAATTGGAGAAGCGTGTGTAGGGTTTTTACGGAGATTTGTCAAAAAATATGGCTATCTTTATGTTGGGTTTCGGACGTGCATAACGCAGCGGAAAAATAAAAATTTCGTCCAAAACCAATCCGAGAATCCGTGCGTATCGGTTAAATCAAAGAAATAAATCTTAAAGATACCTTTCGGATTACGCTTAATCCGTGACGCTCAAATCATGCGTATTGTCCATGCGCTTCTAAACCGGTTACCGTCCTAACCGATTTTCTGTCCGTCTAGGTTGTCTAGGTCGGATCGTGCGGATGTCATCTACCGCACACACAATCGGTGTCCACCGAAACTCTCAACAGCCCGTTCTCATCTTCTTAGGCCGAATAGATCACAAGCGCCGAAAGTACGAACGCCTCTACCGGTATCCACACGAACAAACTTCTTAAAACGGCAAGAAGAACAATATATATGCTAGTAACTTATTCTCCTCTTGCACAAGAAAACATTTTTTCTTCATCTTATTTTATCTCACAAAAGATGTATATAATTCCTCTCATATAATCACACTATTTCGTTTTTGTCATACAAAAATAAAGCACCCTTTCATAATTTTGTTATACAAATTAGAAAGTATATTTTCTCTCTTTTGTCTCACAAAAGAGAATGTGAAATAATTAGAGAGAGAATGATGTGTTCTCTTGAATTTGGAGCCCTCTATGTCCTTATATAGAGATGAAGAGTCATGTCTCTTCATACTAAAAGATGTGTATGACATCACTCATCATTATCCATATGTCATCATCTAGACTCTTATAGATTACATGATCTTTTGTGCTCATAGTCTTTATATACAAATATATCACATCTTATTACATAAGATGACAATATCTTTTGTAACATTCTTATGCAACTCATCATATAAGTCGCTAGGATTTCTACGCCCGTTTCAGTTTGTTCTTTGTGTGTGACCCTATAGGTTCACTTAATGTTGGCAATAGACTTGAGAGTCTATAAATCATGAGCGGACTCTGGCAAGACATCATGACTACCCAATTTAAGTGAATATCGGTGATCCGATTTACATAATCAACAATCACGTATTTATTCCTTTTGTCACACGATATCTATATCGATCATAAAGCATGTTATACGCCATCCTTATATTAATCGAATTAATATTTCTTGATCCCGAATTACACTGAACAAGAACAAATGACATTAATAACTTTTATTAATTCATTTGAGTATGGTCATACATTTCTTCAGTTCAATTCATCAAGAGGCCTAAAGATAACTATCTCATTTATTAGAGGAACAAATCTCGTCTTGATTGCACTCATCCCTCTACTTGATTCATTATATACCTAATTATAACCGTTATGACTACCCGGAAAAGACAGTGTTAGATTATATTAAAGTATAAAATTACTCATGTTGGGAACTGAGACAATCTCAGGTCAAAGGACTATAAATACTTTATATTACAAGAATCGCTAATGACGTAAAACATGTAGCATTCTTATGGCGGGTCAGTCCAATATATGTTGTCTAACATATACCTATGTTAATGACTTGATAAGTATTTATCCATGATCAGTAAAGCATGATCATCAATCAACTAATACACTGGTGTACATTTATAGCTTGTATATAAATATATATTTATATGTATCCGCAAATATATTTGTCTCCACAAATATCCTATAAATGACCAGGGACGATTTATAATAGCATTCATAACACTTTATTTTGATGACATAAAGTTGAATTGCATATTCATGGTTTATTTTAATTATATTAAAATAATCTACACGCACATATTATACGAAATATCTTAGAATAAATATTATGTTTATTATCACAATCCATCATCTAGGTCACAAACACTTTGGCCTAGGGCGTAACACCATCAATCTCACACTTCCACTAGGCCAAATCAACCAAATATCTCATATTCGTTGATCTAAAAGGTATCAATCCATTGACCTAACATGATCACCATCATGTACTTGTGAGATTGGGTTCTTAAATAGATTATCAAACATTATCATATGCAAATACTTTGCATATTTTTATGTCCACCATAATCTAAGAAGAATACTTTATCCTTCTCAAGTATATAATCATACTCTTGATTATTATTTAGTGAATTTCCCTTTAAACTTATGTGTGCTTGTTGCACTTAATTCACATCACATGTAATTATGCTCCCACTGAACTTCTTGTCAACATAAGATTTATCTTTAATTTTTGATAAAACCAAACTGTTTGGTTATTTCATCAAATAATAAATTTTCACGTAGAGATGTTTGTTTTAATTCATAAATGAATTTATTCAACTTGCAAACTCTTTTCAAAATTTACAAGATCGACAAAACTCTAAAGATGTATCATATACATATTTTCGTCTGTTTCTATTAAGAAACAACGTCTTGACATCCACTTGGCATCTTTCATAGTCATACTATGAACATATGCCCAAGAAAATTCTGAAATACATAAGCATGATGACTTGGAGAAATATTATCATAGTCTATACTATGAGTTTATCTTAATCACAAATCATGCATTATATGTTTGCACATTATCCATGTTGGTTTTTCTTTTAAAATCGTATTTCCATATGATGGATCAATCAAATTCAAAACTTGATTGTTTGACATGGATCACATCTCAACTTTCAAAGTCTCTAACCATTAGAGCCTTGACTTATCATAGTTTATTAGTAGAATGTGGATTCATCATATATGAGTACGGAATTCTTATCATTAGTCACGAGAAATCTATATTTTTCAGGCCTGCGATAAATTCTAATAGAACTATCTGAATACACTTATGAATATACTCAGATTCTTCAATATTTTGAGAGTCTAGTTGATTAATTACAGATTCAATCACTCATTGAAACCTGAATTAATTTCCATCCGAGCATTACTGTCAGTATGTGGAATTTGAACTTCTCAAATTTACTCCCACTAATTCCTTTGGAAACATACTTTGCAAAGAGATATAATTTTCGAGAAACAAACATTTTGTTCTCATATTAATTATAGAAGTAATGTTCTTTACTTTTCTTAGGATATCCACAAACAAGCATTAATCCGATTAAAGGCATGATGCTTCAAATAAGTATCATATCCTCAAATCTTGAGAAAAGATAATCTGATACACCTACCAGTCTATATCTCATATGGAATCTTTCATAACCGATGTAGATGAAATTATTTTCAGTATGAATGTAATAAGAGCGTAACCCCAAAAGAAATAGAAGACATATTTGACTTATCATGAGCGCACTATATCTAATAAAGTTCGATATCATTATCATGATGATCAAACACTTGGTTCTCGACTCCTCGATCTCATCGAAGAAATTTAATATTTCAAAGCAAAGTTTATTCTCTACTTCATTATTTGTAAGTTTTGAACTTTTCAAAATATTCAAATTTATTGTTTCAATAAAGTGATGAAGTAGTTTTCTCTAGTACCTTCACTCATTGATGAGCATACATCACTATGTATGAGAGTGAATAAGTAACTTGCTTTCACCTTACTTTGTGAAAAACGTATATGTCATCTTGTCTATTAAATAAGTTACACATGTTTCAAATGATTCAAAATCAAATGAATTTGAAAATCCATATTAATGGATTTAATAAATGTTCATCTTATTTAAGTAGACCAAGTGACAATGCTAGATTTAAATACTTAATATTAATGTTATAGATAGACTTATAATTATCTTGTTCGATATAACACATAAGGTAATTTTTCTATTCAAACATTTCGAAAGAAAAATGACCTTTGTGAATGGTGAAATTATTATTCTCAATAATAAATTAATGACCATTCATAGATAAACTCGAACTAAAGATAATACGAAAATTATTATCGACATTAAATAATAATTATCTATGTCAGTGATAAGTCTAAAAAGACAATGTAAATAAATGATTACTTGATAAAATGTGGCAACTTTTGCTATATTTGTCACTCATCTATTAACATCATATTTACTCAATACTCTACAACTTAGTCAGCATATTTTCACGAATGTGTGATTCACATCGTTTATCTAAAACATGATGTGAAATAGACAAGTTAATTTCTATAACAAAAATACTTGAAGCGGTAGTCACACTACTCTTTCATTCCTCTTTTTTTTTATATCTTCTTGAGAAATTATGGTTTCTTTCAATGAACCGATTCATTGGGAAAGATACTAATTTCTTACCTAAGGCCGAAGCCCCGGCAACATCTTGCCTTGATCTTTGGGAGTATTTTTTACGTTCCTTTTAAGCACGAGAACATCATTGACAACACTTGTCCATATTCATGTTAACAATTATTAGCTTCTTATGCTATCTGTCCTTCTCGAGGACCTATTGTGAGACATAAATAGATATACTATTCGATTTGAATAATATGCAAAGACTATTATTCTTTAAATATTTAATATAATCGCTCCCACTATTTTTAATCAAATCAATAACCTTCAATCGCATTGATTCAGAAACTTTCAATCCTTGAAGTTTCATAGTGAGACAAGATCCATATTTCAATTAAGTTCTAAGTGAGCTTTGGCTCATCGCCCAGAACTTAACTTATTTAGGTTGGAACAATTCTAATTGTATCTCTTACAACTCTTGAATAACATAGGATAAGCATCATATGCCCGATGTATATATCCTATCGTATGCCCCGAGCCCAAGTCCGACTTGATAGTCCAGTTAAGTCAAACCATATCTAATAATCGACAAAATAGTACACAACACACTCAGCTTTGGCATGACCTATGTTGGATCCCATTTCCCGCATTCTCTCCTCCTAAGATTGTCCCTACATACCCAGCTTTGGCATGACCTATACAGGGTCAATCAGAGTATTGAGAGATTTAGACTTATGAAGGCACTTCATGACTTAACATTATTTTGAGGGATTTTATCTAATGTTATTGTGCAATCTTCAAATAACATCACATGTACTAATAGAATAAAGATAATAATGATGATATATCATGGCCTTGATCTTTATGAACTAACATAAAGATTTCCTAATATATATTTCATCTCCATGAAATTTTTCTTAGATTGTATATGGAAATCTTATCTCCATGTATAGAAATCGATGAACTCTTTCATCGCCATGATTTGTGGTTAAAAATGAACTTATCATCTTAATGATGTATTCATGATGGATGATGAACTTGTTCATCTCCATGATGGATATGTTACGCCTAATGAACTCTTTCATTATATCAACACGTATCAACAAATATATCAAATATAAACATAATCATATTATGTTATATATATATATATAAGGCTTACGAATGTGAATTCGGGGCGCGGACGTCATTGTCAATATTTGAGAAGTTAAAAATCAATATTTAATTTGGTCAATATTTGATTAGGTCAACGATCAACATTTGATAAGGTCACCAGTCAATGGTCAACATTTTGACTAGGTCATGATCAACTTTTGACCAATTCAATGGTCAACAGTCAAGGGGTAAATTCGTGTATTCAACTATCAACAATTAACAATCAATATAATCAACAATCAACATAGTCCAAAGTCAACACACATTTTTCTATACATTAATGCATCATATGCATATTTTTATGAATTCAATGCATCACATGCAACTTTTCATGAAATAATGCATCACATGCACCATTTCAAAAAAAGGCAATTCATGGTATGCACCCATTCATGAAGACACAACTATTCAAGAGGTCGCAACTCTTGCGATTGCACCTTTTCGGTCGTACCTATTGGTTACGCATGACGATTACACCCGTTAGTCTCACCTCTCGGTGGCATCCATTGGTCGCAACCTTTCGTCGCGTCTTTTGGATGTGATATTTGGATCACATCTATTGGTCACACCCTTTGATTGCACCCATTAGTCGGACCTTTTGGTCACAACCTTTAGTTGCACCCATTGGCCGCAATGTAGGATTAGTGCCCTAGGCCAAATGTATTTGTACTAGGAAATAGATTGTGTATTAAGACATTATTATTTATTCGATAAAAGTTGTTTCTTATATATCTATGTGTATGGGTTGTGAATGTATATCCTATATCAACCAAGAATGACACTTCGGGTTCACGTCATCATTATACGTGATTCTGATAGTAGAACTATGAACCAACGAATGACATTCCAAACTATTCCTAGTGATATGTAGGATGTTTATAGAGATAGACATACTTCAGGTAAGAAGCTACATATCCACGTTACTATATTCGCAGGCTGGATGATCATGTTCTGCTGATCATGGACATAGAGATGTCAAGCCTGGAATATAGGTACTTGTTAGAGAACACGTACTGGACTAACCACACTATGAGAATATGCATGGTATATGTCATTAGTGATTCTCATATGAATAGTGTGTTTGTTCCTACGACCTGAGGTCACCATGGATTCTTGTATGAGGAACTGCATGCTTTAAAATAATCCTACGTCATCCGTAATGGGATGATCATTAGGTTCATCATTAGGTATGTACTGAATCATGACGAGGAATGTGAGTGACCAAGATGGGATTTGTTCCTCTCGTTATGAGGGAGATATCTCTGGGCCCCCTGATGAACTAGGACTGAGGGAAATGCGTGGCCATGCTCAAAATAGATTAACATGTGTTGTTAATATCATTTTGTATTTACTCAGTCTAATTCTCGATCAGGAAAGAGACTTTGATCAAACTCAAGGATGACATATTACCGTGCCTTGTGATCAAGACGTATATCGTAGAACAATAGGAATAAGCAAATGTCTATTCAGATAGGTTTATGATCACTGATCATTTCATTTAACATGGGTAGTCATGACATCAGTCTAGAGGTTACTCATGACTTACGATCTTTAAAAGATCGTTGCCAGCGTTAAATGGAACCTACACGGTCACACAATGTACTCCATTCGTACGGGATGAATATGTCTCAAAACAGTTAATACATATGATGTATAAATTGGTGAACGAAATAATCAATTTTTGGATAATTGATTGAACAAAAATAGTGTAATTCCGTTGGCAACGGAATAGTTCCGTTCCCAACGGAATATATATGGAATCTATAATAACCTTAGCTGCCAGGTATTTCGTTATGGAAATATCTATTCCGTTGGCAACGGAATAGGCGCAGATTAGGATTTTAGTTATGGCAACTGAGAAATCGTTCACCTCTCTCTATTATAAATAGAAGGGCATAGTCTCTCTATTTTACACACAACTCAGAAGCCTTAGAGGCCGTGTATTACAAAGAAAAGAGAGAGAAAGTCTTGAGAGTTATTCGGAAAGTATTTCCGGACTTGTCTAGCCAAGTCCGGTTATTCCATTCGTGTGAAGTTCGCGTGGATACGAGTAGAGGCTCTCTATCTTGAGAACTTGCGAGTGATCTATCTTCATCCCTAGGAGAAGAAGGAGTTTCTCGAGCCGAGCTTCAAGAAGGAGTTCTTCGAGCCGAGCGTCAGGAAGGAGTTTCGTGAGCCGAGCTTCAGGAAGGAGACGGTTGCGAGTCAGTATAGTTCAGACCTACATCCGTTCTTTATCTCGCGGATCAGGAAGATCCAAGGTATAAATTTTAATGGCTAATCTCGTACTTTTATTCCCTTAACGTAGATCCTAGGGCGGGTTAAATTCATAGGTTCCACTGCGCATGTAACGTACATGGCTATGGATTTCCCAACAAGCAACTCTTTAGACACAACCTTTTGATGCATCCCTTGGATGTGACATTTGGATCGCATACTTGGTCGCACCCGTTGGTCGCAACTCTTGGACTCAACCTTTGGATCGAATCTCTTGGCAGCAACTTTTGGATACAACTTCTGGATCACATCCATTCATTGCATCTTTTGGTCGCATCTCTTGGACAAAACTTTTGGTCACATCTGTTGGTCGCACTCGTTAGTCGCACCTGTTAGTCACAACTCTTGCTCACAACCTTTGGATCATATCCTTTGGTCTCACCTCTTGGACTAAATTCTTGATTCCAACTTATGGTCACACCTGTTGGTCGCACCTGTTGGTCATAACTTTTGGTCACACCCCTTGGTTGCACCTCTTGGTCACAACCGTTCGTCACAAATATTTTGGATGTGACATTTGGATTGCATCTCTTGGTCATACCCTTTGGTCGCATCTGTTGGTGGCATCTGTTGTTCACAACTCTTCCATTAGTCCCAACTTTTGGAACATATTCTTTGGTCGCATCTTTTAGACACAACTCTTGTATTGCACCCGGTGGTCGCAACTCTTGCTCGCACCTTTTGATCACCATTTTGGATGCAGCTTTTAGATCACATCTATTCGTTACATTTTTGGATCAAATCCGTCCATGAAATCAAGTTATGAGAGTTTGTCATGTCACACGTGACAAGACTTCATTAGTAATCAAATAAATCTAGATTTATTTCATGATCATATCTCTTATTTGAAACTTTTGGATATATCTTTTATTTTATTGCAATTCTTACAAATGGTTTTTGGAGTTACACATTTTCACAAAGCTATGAATCATATGTACCCTTTCGTGAATTTAGTACCTCACATGCATCTTTTCATGAATTCGTGCATCACATGCATCTTTTCATAAATCCCCCAAATCTTCGCATCCTTTCGGATTAGAATATTCAACACTTGAAAACTCTATATGCAAGCCTTATAATTATAAATCAAAATTATAAATGGTATCTAAATAGTATATATATCTCATATATACCGTCTCAATTTAACCGAAACACGTACGTCACTCTGATACCATTGTTGGGTTTCGGACGTGCACAACGCAGCGGAAAAACAAAATTTTCGTCCAAAATCAATCCGAGGATCCGTGCGTATTGGTTAAATCAAAGAAATAAATCTTAAAGATACATTTCGGATTAAGCTTAATCTGTGACGCTCAAACCATGCGTATTGTCCATGCGCCTCTAAACCGGTTACCGTCTTAACCGATTTTCCGTCCGTCTAGGCCGTCTAGGTCGGATCGTGCGGAAGCCATCTACCACACACACAATCGGTCTTCACCGAAACTCTAAACAACCCGTTCTCATCTTCTTTGGCCGAATAGATCACAAGCGCCGAAAGTACGAACGCCTCTACCGGTATCCACACGAACAAACTTCTTAAAACGGCAAGAAGAACAATATATATGCTAGTAACTTATTCTCCTCTTGCACAAGAAAACTCTTTTTCTTCTTCTTATTTTATCTAACAAAAGATGTATATAATTCCTCTCATATAATCGCATTCTTTCGTTTTTGTCATACAAAAAGAAAGCACCCTTTCATAATTTTGTCATACAAATTAGAAAGTATATTTTCTCTCTTTTGTCTCAGAAAAGAGAATGTGAAATAATTAGAGAGAGAATGATGTGTTCTCTTGAATTTGGAGCCCTCTATGTCCTTATATAGAGGTGAAGAGTCATGTTTCTTCACACTAAAAGATGTGTAAGACATCACTCATCATTATCCATATGTCATCATCTAGACTCTTATAGATTACATGATCTTTTGTGCTCATAGTCTTTATATACATATATATCACATCTTATTACATAAGATGACAATATCTTTTGTGACATTCTTATGCAACTCATCATATAAGTCGCTAGGATTTTCTATGCCCGTTTCAGTTTGTTCTTTGTGTGTGACCCTGTAGGTTCACTTAATGTTGGCAATAGACTTGACAGTCTATAAATCATGAGCAGACTCTAGTAAGCCATCATGACTACCCAATTTAAGTGAATATCGGTGATCCGATTTACCTAATCAACAATCACGTATTTAGTCCCTTTTCCACACGATAAATATATATCGATCATAAGTCATGTAATACGCCATCCTTATATTAATCGAATTAATATTTCTTGATCCCGAATTGAACTGAACAAGAACAAATGACATTAATAACTCTTATTAATTCATATGAGTATGGCCATACATTTCTTCAGTTCAATTCATCAAGAGGCCTAAAGATAACTCTCTCATTTATGAGAGGAACAAATCCCGTCTTGACTGCACTCATCCCTCTACATGATTCATTATATACCTAATCATAATCGTTATGACTACCCGGTTAAAGGCAGTGTTAGACTATATTAAAGTATAAAATTACTCACGTTGGGAACCAAGACAAACTCAGGTCAAAGGACTATAAATACTTTATATTACAAGAATCGCTAATGACGTAAAACATGTAGCATTCTTATGGCGGGTCAGTCCAGTATATGGTCTTTAACATATACCTATGTTAATGACTTGATAACTATTTATCCATGCATGATCATCAGTCAACTAATAGACTGGTGTACATTTATAGCTTGTATATAAATATATATTTATATGTATCCGCAAGTATATTTGTCTCCACAAATATCCTATAAATGACCAGGGACGATTTAGAATAGCATTCATAACACTTTATAGTTTTACTATCAAAGTCACGCATTTTGATGGCATAAAGCTGAATTGCTTATTCATGGTCTATTTTAATTATATTAAAATAATCTATACGCAAATATTATATGAAATATCTTATAATAAATATTATGTTTATTATTACAATCCATCATCTAGGTCACAAACACTTTTGGCCTAGGGCATAACACCATCATTTAGCCTAGGATTTGCAGATCGGCCCTTCATTTGGAGTTGACTTTTTGCCAAATCCTCCAAACATCCATTTCTTTGTCTTTTTACCTGAAAAATCACACGAAAGTGTATTAAGAGTTTCAAAATATAATTTTAATTAATTTTAAACACTTTTCTAATATTTTTATGTGATTTAAGGGTGAATTTAGTAAGATAAAAACTCTAAAAAATGTGTATAAAAATACACATTACAGAAAGCAAGCCAAGACAACGGCAAGATCCATGTGGATGGCCGGAGTATGGGCGATCTGAAAGGAACTTAATGCTAGAATCTTCAGAGAAGAAACAAGAAATACTGACCAGGTTTTTGGCGGAGCGGTCTAAAAGACCAAAAGTTGGATAGATTTTATGTAGAAAAGGAATAGGGAGTAGCTTGCTAGGGAATTATGTACGTTTTCTACGCTTGATGGCTACTCCTTCAGGAAGCCTTTATTTTATTTTCTTTGTTCTTTCAAAACCATTCTTGTAATTTAAATTTTCGAAATATTACACCAAAAAAAAAAATATTATATATATATATATATATATATATAAAGTTAGAAATTTTATTGATTTTTTGCTTTTATGTATAGTTACAATTTTAAGTATAGATGCTGTGTGTTATTATTATTATTATTATTATTATTATTATTATTATTATTATTATTAGATCTCGTTTATAGAGTGCTCCATTTTTTTTTTATGATAGATCTAATCAAGATGATTATAATTAATAGGGGCATTTTCGGTACAAATAATATTACAAAGATTTACTCTTAATTTGTTTCTATAAATATTTTTATTTCTCCTCCATTTCATTTATTCAAGGAAATTCATTAAACTTTTTTTTCTCTCCCATCCGCACAACACAAGTGTAACTTTGAGAAAAGAACATGATAATTTTATAATCTAGTCTTAGTGTATATGTGTTCATTCTGTATTATATTATATATATTATCAAAAAATCAAATTGATAAGAGTTTCAAAAATATTTTTCATCTCAAGTTTAATATTTACAAGATGTGAATAGAAAAATATTTGAAGATTCAGATAAAATTTCACCAAAATTGCAAAATCAAATGGATACACAAATTTCAAAATTAACTTATCCAGAATTTTTTTTTGTCTGAAATTAAGCAAAGCATGCATGCACCTTTTATTCCCATCTAAGATCTTCTTACCAAACAATATCCTACTCAACGATATCTAGTAAACGGAGATCTCTAACCCTCTTTCTCTATGAAAGGACTTGTACAACTAACTGGTACAATACATTTGGTCATTATTTTCCTTCTATAGAAAGTCAGTTCTTAAACTTTTAACAAAGATGCGCTTGAAGAGAGGGAGAAGTATTGGAGATGATGAAATTACATATTTACCCTTTCTCATTTATTTTGAAAATTAAAAAAAAAAGTCTATGGTACTCCACTTCGAAGTTAATCTAGACCGTCCGATGAACCATTTATTATAAATGTGGAGCAGTCTAGAATTTCCCTTATTATTATTATTATTATTATTATTATTATTATTATTATTATTATTATTAAATTTGATGTCATACCTCAGAGAGGAGAGAGGAGCTAATGAGGGGATTAGCCTCACCTTAAATATTTAATAAATAATATGGCTTTTTTAACTGAATAAATAATATCAGTATTGCAAATAGCGGTCCGTAACAACGTAATAGCGGCCGATTTTTGGAAGCTAAACGCTGCGCGCAGCGGTTTTGTTGCAGTGTAGAATTTTTCGACGATTTAGCGGTGAAGCGGTCCGCAATAGTGGTGTTGCGCGTGTATGTTGCGGTGTAGCGGTCTGAATAGCGTTTTTGATGGATTTTTTTTAATGAATTTTTTTTAATGGATAGATATGTTGTATTTTAATATTTTAATATTAATCATATTTTGTTTTGGACATATAACTTTTGACAAGAACATTTCAAACTTTTATTTTTAATATTTTAATATTAATCATATTTTAGTGTTGCATATTTTTTCTTTTAGATTTTCTGGTGCATATATTATGTAATGATATATACGGAAAAAATATTTACACATATTATCCGCTATAAAAATATGTCTCCGCAACATCTGCGCTATACGCAATTCGCTACATGAAAATTCTAAATGCAATACACCGCTAAACGCTATTTGCAATCTTGAATAATTTTGTTAAGTGCATAACTAAAAAGATATACTACAATTACAACTCGTTTGAACATTTTTTAAGCCAACTATTGAGGCTCCCTAGTTGTAACAAAATAATGTCTCTAAATTATTAGCCTATAGCTTTACCTTTTCTTGGGCATTTATAAACTAAGAGATCAAAAAAGCAAACAAATAAACCTCCGTTTCATCAAACAATCACACAAAAATTCCGAAGAGAGTACAGGTCTGACCTAAGCGTGATTTTCCTTAGTTTCGGTTAACCTACGGTTTATAAATGCTGAGACCTTGATTAGTCACTGAGGAGGTCAAGTAGTATGAAGGGAGAGTGATTAATGAGGCTTAGTGACTAGCAAGGATGCATGGACTTTATTCAAATGGGTTGACAAACATCATGGTCTCTAGCATTGTTGTTCTGGTAAAGTGAATTCTGATGAAAAATGAAAGATTATCTGCATGCGGCGTTGGTTTGATTGTAGTTGAGTTCAAAATGTACACTTCTTCATTGTTCTCCATTTCGTTTGCTCTAAATTTAAAGCTGATGAAAGAAGCAGCTTTGAGCTAAGGTGGGTAGTTGAATTATATTATTATACATGATACAATTCAAACATACACTAAATTACAGCAAACTACCAAAAATTGGTTAGTCTGTACTAAATAGTAAATACATTCAATGAAAACCAGCATATGCAAAAATAGTTACTTCAACAAGAAATCATCAAAGGAAATATTTCACTGTTACCAAAGGCTACAAAATCATAAGAAACACAGAACGAACAAAAAACGAAAAACAGCGTAAATCAAATATCTTACATCATAAGACCAACCTAATTGATTAAACACCATCTAAAATATCAATAAAAAAAGGAAAAAAGAAACAACATATAAACCCTGAAAAATTCACCTCATCTCAACTCAGCCTGCAACGAGCTTTACAAGGACCGTGACAGAATTAAGAACTAATGGAACTCCCAGATCAAGCAGCATAAATATAATACAAGCCACTACAAAATACAAAAATACCATGATTTTATATCAATCATAATGTCAAAATTATATCAGACAAATTCACCCAATTAATATCAGCACACACTTCATATATCATTCATCAAACCAACAAAAACAATTCAGTCTGCAGTAACTACAACCAATCCAACAAACCCATCATAAAAACGACAAACCAACAAGTTATTTCAACAAAACAAATATTACTCCTCTCAAACCCTAAACTCAGCCTGAAACGAGCTTGATAAGAATCGTGACAGAATTAAGAACGATCAATGGAACCCTTAAATACTGAGCGGCGTAAATCAATCCAATTATTTGGCCCTTCAGAGTCTTGGCGCCGCCATTGCTGGACACCTCGGAGAAGCTCCATCCTCTCGGCGTGAGAAACCGATCTTCGTTCAGTATCGCGAGCGCGTTGGCTAGCAGAAGGAATCCCTCGAGTAATGTCCAAAGCCCCATTTCTGCAATTGAGTATTGGATTTTTTGGCAATTGAAGATTGAATTACAAAAATTGAAGCTCGAATTGGGAAAAAGAAACGATTAGTAAATTTATTCCTTTGAAGGTTGAATTAGGAAAAAATTGAAGATTCACTAATCAGTCACGAAAAAGGTCATTGAATTAGAACAAATTACGCAATTTCCCCAATTGAAAGAACAAGATTCACAAATCAGTTACAAAAGGACAATGAGCTATAATAAATTACGCAATTGTAATTACACGGCATAGCTACTAATCGTAAAGAGATATAAAAAGATCAGATCTACGCATACTAAATTTTTAATTAGGTTTGGAAAGCAAGATCAAATCAGGGTTAATTCCCACAAAATAAAAAACAGATTACAAAGAAAGATACCAAACCTGTTCGTGCGAGGCGACTGGAGATCTGCAACGACGGCGGCCGGCGATTGATCGGCGATCGAAGAGTAATTGAAAGAAGAACGGTGATTAGAGTCTTTCTTATATGGAGGATCTCTTCACAAATGGAGAGAACTTCAACGGGGAGAAAATCGGGAATCAATTTCCCGATTATTCTAAATTCCGAAATGTAAATTCCATCATATTCCCAAATAGTTCCGGATTCTTTATTCTAGAAAACGTTTCCTGAGTTTATACAAAACCGAGAAGTCAATTCCGACAAGAACGCCTTTCTTTGTCTTTCCCGTTCGTCAGGATAAAGCAGTGAGCTTCTTCTTCCTCTCTGTATCTCAGTCTCATGGCGTCTCTCCTCTCTGCTCACCCATTTCCTTTCCCTCACAAACCAAACCCATTTCTCCAAACCCACAAACCCGCATTCTCAATCCATTTTTCTTCGCTTTCCATCAATGCCCAGAACGAACCAACCACTGAAATCACCGTTTGTCCACCAACCGACGCCGAAATCCGAGACTACACTCCGGAATTCAACTACTCAGTATGGAAGAAGGACGACGACATTCCACCTCCATTAGCTCCTCTGATATGTTTCTTCGGCGCGGCTGTAAGAGAGTTCGTGCCCACCGTGAGAGTTTCCGAGGAACGGAGTGACCCAGACGAATACAACATGTGGAAGATGGTGCAGTGGCACCCGCCTGAGTTCGCCCGGGCGCCGGGCGGGCCTTCGTCCAACGTGGCCGTGGCTCATGCAAGGCTGGGCGGAAGATCGGAGTTCATGGGGAAAGTGGGCACCGACCAGTTTGGGAAGGAGATGGAGTTGAGTTTGAGGCTTGAAGGAGTTCAAACGAGGGCTTTGAAGAGCAGTAAGGGAGTGAGGACTGGAGCTACTTACATGAAGCTCAGCTTTGTGGATGGAGAAGAAGATAGAAGGGGGAGGAAGAAGAAGAAATTGGTGGCTGAAACTGTTAAACCCTCTGCTGAAGATTCATTTTTGGAGTCCGAAATTCGTACCGACATCTTAGAAGAGGTATTAATTTTCTTTCCAAAACTCAAAAATATGAAAAATCACATGAACAAGTATCCATAATTTCACAAATTCGTAAATTCTAGGCGGATATGTTACATTTCAACTCAGAAGCGCTACTAACTCCATCAATGAACAAAGCCCTATTCAAAGCTATTAAAATCGCGAAAGAATCCAACACCAAAATCTTCTTCGACCCGAACCTCCCCTTAATCCTCTGGAAATCCCGGTCCGAAACCCTAAACCTCGTCAAACCGGCCTGGTTTGAGTCCGAATTCATAGAAGTCAACCGTCACGAACTCGAGTTCCTATTGAACGAACCGTATTTCATCAGAAAACGTACCGTACCGCCCGAATACTACGCAGAAAATAACGTTCTGATGAAATATCACCACAGAGATTATTATCACTACACTAGGGACGATTTGGCACCACTATGGCATGATGGCATAAAACTTCTGATTGTATCACATGCAACTCGTAGAATCCATTACTACACCCAGCAGTTTGATGGGTTTGTGATTGGGGCAGAAGACGTTCTGCTAGCTGCAATGGGTTGTGATAGGTCAGGATCTGGTGATGCGATTGTGGCAGCGATTATGAGAAAGGTGTTGAAGAATCCGGAATTGTTGGAGAATCAGGATTTGATGGAGAGAGAGTTGAGGTTTGTGATTAGTGCTGGGATTATCGCTCAGTGGAGTAGTGGAGCGGTGAATGGGTTCCCGACGGAGGGAGCCGCGCAGAATATGAAGGAACAACTTTATATTCCTTCCATGTGGTGATTAGTTTGGGGTTTTGTTGGTAGATAGAATGTGGTGTGTTAGGATTTAGAAGGTGGTTTGGATGCGAAATGTGTTTGTTGTGATCTAATTGAGTTTTGGTAGCTATAATTTTGTGTTTGGTAGAAAGAAATGTGAGTGCCTTAATTTTCCAAATAAGCCATGTTTTAAATTCATGAAAAAAATTGATGTTCTAGTAAAGAAAGTATATATGATCTATCATTTTCATCTCATGTTATAACTGACAATTAAACCCTAATATACATTAGATATTGGCTAATCTAATATAAAAGGTTTATCTTGCCGATTTGAGGCTTTTTATACTGTAAAACTAAAATATGGAAGAGAGTTATGCATCTTTTTAATGTAAGTTGTCCATTTTCGGTAGTTTGAGAACTCGGACTTTTGTTGGGCTTGTATGGATCATTTTCTAGTTATTAAGCCCATAACGTAGTTTAGCCCAATCTCTAGTTTATAGTTTGTACAAATAGGAAACCAGGAGGTATGAATTTGTTATCCATACATGATATGCTCATTGTTCAATAGCATGAAATTTAAAATTTTACTCAGATACACATAATTTGCCCTTTTAAGCAATGTAATTCATCCTCATTTTTATATAAATTTTATTTTCAATTATAATCATGAACTCGCTAGTGCTGCACTTGGAAAAACAGAACGCAAAAAATGGGATTCTCTCTGGTTTAGTGCATGCTGGACCATATGGAAGGCGATAAACAACTTCATCTTTAGAAAGAAGAGGACAACGCCGGGAGCAATTTTGATGGAGGCCAAACGACAAGCAGAAGACTGGTGGGAGCATGTCTAACTTCGCTTCACGCCAAATCGACATTTCTATTTTCTAGGCCTCATTTGTAATTCGATAAGAGACCCCTTATAATTTCTTATAATTGGGTCTGTTGTAATAGAATCTGTACCCCTCATATGTAAGGTCTATTATGACAAAAATATTTTTATTTTATTTTATATATAAAAGAATCTACTGAGAATTCACGAAAGATGGATCTAGTCGTTTTGCTGGCAAAATAACAAGGCCATCCCAATAATAGACATACATAAAGTGTAATGTCCCATTCAACTGTCAATCTTTTCTATCTTTAGAAAAACCTCCAAAATTCTCCAACCGTGAGTCTTTCCATCCATTGCCCCATCTCTGAATTGCCAACTCAATGATGTATCTATCATTGATTCCAATTCTTCTGTGACACATACAATACAATCCATCAAATAAGACAAATGAAAAATGTTGATATACCCTTAAGTTTGTTCTCATTATTATCTCTATTATCTATGACATGTCATAAGCTCGACAAAATTTTCATTTATTGCTTTATTATTCTGCAATCCTACATGCCACAAAGAATCAGTGTTTAATATAAGGCCTCGACCGTTTTCCTCTTCTAAACGCCCCTATAAATACCCTCTATTAACCTCGAACCAAGCCATCATATGAACCTAGAGGCATTAAACCTTTACAAGTTAATATGGCTTCATCCAAATCAACCCTAATCGTCTCTCTCTTCCTCTTCTCTCTCCTCACGGTGACCCTCGCAACCTTCTCGCAAGTCAATGTTCAGGAAATCCTCAAAGCCCACAACGACGAGCGTGCAACGCTTAAACTCCCGCCTCTTGTTTGGAGCAAACAGCTAGAACTATACGCAAATGCTTACACGGCAAAACGAGCGGTCGATTGCGCGCTGATACACTCAATGGGGGAATACGGCGAGAACTTATTCCAATGCTCGCCAGCTGGCACCTACACGTTTGCAGACGCCGTTCAGTATTGGATCGATGAGAAACAATATTATGACTACGAAAGCAACAGTTGTGCTGACGGTCAAATGTGCGGACACTACACGCAAGTCGTGTGGGCCAACACGAAACAAGTCGGTTGCGCTCATGTCACGTGTCTGAATGGTGAGGATTTCATGACATGTAACTACGACCCACCCGGTAACTACATTGGCGAGAAGCCGTACTAATTAATTAGTTGATCAATTAATCGATTAATTAATTAATATGAGGGGGTTTGAGGGTAATTAAGTATGAGTTTTGTTGTGGATTGTGGATTACTAGTATCCTGAGTTGTGGAGGTGTCCAGTACAGACTTACTGGAGGGAATTTTTTCTAGCTGGAGAGGGTCTTTTTTTCTCGGCTCTAGCTAGATTTGCTTTTTTGTAATTTCCATCAATGAAGGATATAATGATGAATTATTTACCTTGTCTCGTATATATGTCTCACTTCTCTATTCATTTTTTATATTATTTAATTTAGTAGTATATGCACCATTTCAATTAGTTTGCCTAACAAATGGGTTAGTTAATAGCCTGCTAAATAGAGTTGTTTCTCGCAAAAATAGTGTTTAATGTGTTTGAATTTATACAAAAACTGGGCAGTGATACTAAAAGGAAATTCTTTCTACAGGAAAAAGTGATTTAAAATAATATATTGTGAATGAAGAGAATCAAATGATATATTATACCGAAAACCGTATATTGACAGTGGATTTTGAAACATTAAATTGAAACTGAAAGTTATTTATTAATATTTAAAATAGGGACCTGATGCAGGATTGGAGTTTCATGTCATGCAACATAACTTTCTCTTTTTTTTTTCTTTTTTCACGAAAAAATAATATATAAAGACAATACACAGTGTATAAAATTAAAAAAATAATATTTAAGATTCATTTTTTGTAAATACTATATATACGTAAATAGTAAAAACAGTATATAGAAAAAAAATACTATAATGGAAAGTGGAAAAATAGTATACACAAATCTCAAACAATAAACAATGCACAAAAAGAGTATATATGTAAAACAATTAAAAAAGTACATAGAAAAAATAGTATATTGAAAAACGAAAATACTTTATACACAAAACTTCGTCGCGTTTTATGCACGCTCTAGCTCGTCGCGCATTCCCATTTCCCTTCAAAATAATATTCAAACTAAAAATGATATACTGTCAACTCGCTAAATTAACACTGAAAGCGTTATATTGACAATAGAACTCTATATATATTAAAACTAAATATGGTATTTTGACACTCAAATGATATATTAATACTGAAAATGGTATACCGATGAAAATAACTTTCTATTGATATTGTAAATGATATATTGACATTAAAAACTCTATATATTGACACAGAAAATTGTGCTGAAAACAAATATATTGTTTCTGAAATGATATTTTGATACTGAAAACAATAATGATATTGTAAACCATATATTGACAGTGAAAATAATATATTGAAACTGAAAATAACAAATTAATATTGTGAACTAGTGACACTGAAAAACTGCACTAGAAATGATTTTTACTTATAAGGGTATGTCTTAAGATCTGTCAATGCAAGAGTTCGACTCACGTCAACTTGGTCGAATTGGGAGAAGACCTAGGTATTATTGCTGATCAATCCATTGGAGAGCAGGGCATAACTAACATTCAAAACCTATATAATGATACTGGGAATGTTATATTAATTGTGTATTGATGCAACTGAAAATTGTATATTGATTGTGAAAACAATATAATGATACTAGCAACGTTATATTTTTGTTGAAAATGATATTATAATACTGAAAATCATATATTGATGCTATAAATGGTATATTGACATTAAGAACTCGATATATTAATATATTAAGTGGTGCGTTGCCACTACAACTTTATATTTATACTGATGATGTATTGACACTAAAAACAATATATTGACAATGAACGTAATATTTTGATATTGAAAGTGGTATACTAAAAACAATAAATTGACAATGAACGTAATATTTTGATATTGAAAGTGGTATTTTAAAACTGAAAACTCGATATAATAAAACTGCATACAATATACTAACACGAAAAACTAAAAATAGTATATTAGCATTAAAACTTTATGTGAAAACTCAGAACAATATATCAACACTAAAAATAATATAGTGACATGGGAAACTTTGTTAAAGATTTAAATGGTACATTAAATCCTCAGTTGGTTTAAATGAGCATAATACAAAGGAGAAATTTGGGCCTATTGGTAAACATCAATCAAATTATTGGGTAATGCTTTGTTGCTTCACCATGTGCCTTTCTGCACTCGGCATTGACAATTGGCAATATTATATATATTTCCTTCCAAATTATAAAAATTGTTTGTGGGTCCTCATTAATTAAAATCATTGGTTTACTCAATAAAAATTAAAATACAATAAAGGCGATTAGCTGGAACTTCCCTCCTAGGTCCGATATTGGATTGGAGTGGGGGTCTTAGGGTGCGCCTCAACGCATTTCGGGGAGAACCAGCTAGCTCTGAGTTGGAGTGGCATTTCACCCCTAACTAAGTAAGATTGATGAATTCAAAAAAACGGAAAGTTGAGTAATAGAAAATTTGCAATCCATATAATCACATTCATTTCTTGAAATAGAAATATCATACCCACCAGCAACCTCATCAATCATCTCGAACAAACTAAAAACAAGCAAGCAAAAATAGAAAAAATTTTACAAAAGAAAATCACTAATTGAACTCAAACCAAAAACGAGAATACAAATCGAATCAAACTCTACATGAACCACATCCAATTATTCAAATCAAATAAAACCATCTCCATTAATTTTCTTGAACTTCACATCAAGCTTTCAAACGATAGTACAAATCGATTTAGTCTCGTTGGTCTCAGTTAAGACATTTCCGGTACCACTTCCTATGCCGGCCGAGATGCCTGGCCAAGTCTTGCACATGCAGTGCTGGCCTTCTGGTATCTGCCTATAAACAGATTCCACATGGCGACCGCATCCTCGCCACGTGGTTTTTTGACATTTGTTACACTTGGCTTCGTAACACATGATTGGGGTTTTTGATATTTTTTTTGTTTTGATTTTAATGATTTTTGTTATTTCCTAGTTTTGATGTGATCGCTATTTATAGGGTTGGAATGGTGTTGACTTGAAAAAAGCAAAAGAAAATTGATACTGCTTTGGATTTGTTGATGCTAAATATTTGTAATTTTGTATATTAATTTCTGCATATTTATTCTCTCTAGAGACACCAGAAGTTTTAGTCATGATAAAATTCAAAATATGTGGGACTGAAAAATATATCTAACGTCATTATGTGTTGGTTGGATTTTTTTTATAATTAATTACTTGTGATTGTTTTTAACTACTTAAAAAAATGTTTAAATTTGAATTTTTCTTTCGAGCCGTGATACTTAGTTAATTTTATATTCATAACTTAATTCTTTTTTCTTTTGAATAACATGAGATGGTTAAGATTTTATATTCAAAAAATTTCACTAATAAAGCCAATCTATTATTTCATATAATTGAACATATTCCTCCATATGCTAATAGTCTCATAACTTAGTTAGTAGTAATTGAGTAGCTTATTTGAGCATTTATCTTTCTTTCTTTATAAAATATTTCTTACTTAAGAAACTTTCATAAAAGTATTTTCTTGCTTATAAATCTATAAAATATGAAGAAATTATTAAAAAAATATAGGGAGACGAAATAATTTTTTTATTAAAAAAATATTGGGACCTGATAGAACACGCCGGTTTAGAGCACGCTGGCATCACGCCGACTGACATGGGCTGACGTCTACACCATTAATCACGTCTTAATCATGACGAGCTCCAATTATTAGTCTCCTTAATCACCTCGCTTCTTCAAGAAGCACTTCCGTCGCCCATAACAGTATATATATTAGTACTCAAACAATACTATAATCTAATAAAAAACACTATATATATGATATAATAGTATATAATTCAGACAAAAACAAGTATATATATAACAATATATAATTCAAACAACAACAATATATATATCAGTATATAGATGTGATATAACCGTATATATATGTGATATAACAATATATAGAAATGATATAGCGGAATATAATTTAGATAAAACAAGTATATATATAGCAATATATAATTTAAATAAGAACAATATATAGATGTGATAAAAACAAATATATATATATATATATATATATGTGATATTAGATATGATATAATAATATATTATTTAGACAAAAAAATAGTATATATATATATATATATATATATATATATATATATATATAGTCGTCTTGTTAGAAAAAAAAAGTGACTAAAAGAAAAGACAAAAAGACGTCCGCGAGAGTTCTACACAACGGGCCCAAATTAAGTTGGGCCTACGTGATTTGGGAGTGCACTAAGCCGGAGTGTTATCACATTTCCCAAAAATATTTTCACAAAAGTTGTACGGAAGATATGATATTGGTTGATTTTAGAGGATCCATGTATGAAACGTTATTAGTGATGTCACAAGATTAAGACAACTGGTCTAGTTTTCAGCGGTGCTTTCCAAAACCAGGTTTCCATTTCCCCTTTTTTGATAACAGGCAATATATTATCAATGAATTTATTTGGTTTATTCAGTTGAGAAAAATTGAGTTTTTTTATTTTGTTCTCACTTTGTCAAACCATATAAGCCAAACTAACCAAATAAATAAAATGAGCCAATAAAATAGTTAATTTGGTTATTGCATTTCTATCTTTTGTAAAATTACATGTAATATTGACTAATTTTAATTGTATATTGTACGGATATATCTTTTAGTGCAGTTTGCCAAATAAACTAAATTCGGTTTATTTGGTTCTCTTATAAATAACTATTGATGTGTGCTTCAAAACAAATTTCCATGAGGAATTTAACAAGTTTTTTTTTTTTGGAACTAGTTAAGTGAGAAGGATTATTTGAAGGAAAAAAATTATTTTTGACGAGTATTGAACCCATAACCTCTTGGTTGGTGGGGTGTTGCTTTTACCGTTTGAGCTAGTAAGATTTGACAATATTTAACAAGTTAGATTGAAATTTATGTTGAAAGAGAATGCCTATTACGAGATTTACTGGAAAATAGTTAATCTGGATTAACATGATTCCCAGATCGTTAGGATACGCGTTGCTGTTTAACAGCACGAATGAAGAATGTTGGAAAAGATATTAAAGTGAATTTGAACTTTAGGGCTTCACTACTATAGAAAAAAAAATATCTTTTGTATATTTCAGATATTTTTTGCCCTATGAATTTGGTCTCTTTTATAGACAAATAATTCTCCGTTGAGGTTAAATATGTCAGATCCTGACCTATTTCTTTAGCATAACTTCAATTATTGAGACAATCTCTGGTTCAAAAATCGTTGATTCCGATTTCGATTCAGCTGATTCGCGTCGGCAAGTCCGATTCAATTAAACTTGATTCTCGTAATTATAAAAGAAAAATATTTTTTTAAACAAATTGATCCGATTTGATCGATCCCGATCCGATCTAGCTGATTCGTGAATCGCTATCCTGAGGAATGGACTCCTATTCCAATTCCGGTTAACCTTGAATCTCCACCAACACTTCTTTGTATATAGAAGGAATGAGAAATAGACACTACTACAAAAGATGCATTCTATAACGGTTTTAAAATCCATTCTATATCGGTTTTGAACCGTTACCTATGGCAATGTTACTAAACATATTAAATAACCATTATTAAATTCACGTTGCTAAATCTTACACGTTCAAACATTCGCAATGGTTTGCAAGGAGAAACCGATATAAACATTAAACTTTAGTATTGGTTCTTATTAAATAACCGATACTAAAATGCGAACTCTGCAGCCGTTGTTTACTAAAAACCGTTACAGATATTTAGTATCGGTTCTTAACAAATAACCGATATACAATATGAAAAATAGCAGCGGTTCTTTACAAAGAACCGTTACAGATATAAATTTAACAACGATTTTATAAACTAACCGTTGCTAAATATAACTATTGAAAAATTATTTTTTAATTTATTAATGCAGTTAGTATCGGTTTTATGTTAATAACTGTTACTAATAATATATAATTTTGTTTTAAACAACAGATTTTTGTGACTAGCCCACATTGCTAGCCAAAATATCAAACAAGCATATCCACTGAAAAATATCACTATATTATTATTCATACAAAAATTATTCATACAAAAATTATTCCTACCAAAATCAAATATTTTCGTTTATGAAATCGACAACCATATCCTTCACTTCCTCGATATCCTTCTCGGGATACACATCTGATCCGATCGACTGTAAAAAAGAAAATCAAAATTTGTAAGAAGTTGAAGAAATCAAATAATTGAAAGAAAATATGAATGAATTTGTAAATTTTTTGGTCATACCTTTGGAAGAGCAGAGCTTTGCTGGCCGTAATTTGTAATTATGTCATACATTATTCTCATAACATAATAACCGCATTCGCGTCCCCCTGGTTGTTGTGGGCACTACAATTTAAAAATAAAACAAATGATTAGTTACCCCTAAATCCTAAACCCATAATTCGCGGAATTAAAAATTAAAAGGTCATATAAGGAAAATACCTGAATCCTTAAATATTTTAAATTCTTCTGGCCCTTCATGTTCTTTTCCATACGAAAATGTCGTGCCACTCTGGAACACAATTAAATTAAGTCAGCAAATAGTGTTAATTAGTATATATTTAGATGTTGTTATATTTTAAATTACTTACGTGTTTAATGCATTCTGAATAAGCAACCCCGATACGTTTTGATTTGTCGGGTTCACGATGTAAACAACGAACTTCGACATTTGTAGAACAAGAAGAATCCAATGGTTCATACAAATCATATTAAATTTTAAAGTTAGGTAAATTCGGAAAAAATAAATACAATATTTATTCGTAAAATAATATTCTAACTGTGAAATATAAGGCAGAAAGATGAAACTGTCGAGATTTTCAACACCAAGCATAACAACGCCCAGATAACCGACAACCGCATTAAGATCGGATCTGACGTTCGTTTCTGAGCAACGATATGGATCGAGGAATAGAAAATGGTGCTGGTCGAATGCCGTGCACAAGCGCTCACAAACCCTACAGGTAAACCCCCATAAGGTCTTACTAAAATAAAATATTAATAAAGACAAAATTATTGAAAATTCATACATGCAGATGATTTGTAGAATCGAGACGTTGAGCCAATCATCCTTAAATAGATCAATGATGTCGGAAATCAACATAACGATAGTGCCGTCAATTCCAAACACCTCTTCACCGAATTGGATCTCAAAACTGAAGATGTCGGGGGGTTGGCTCATCAATACCGTGTATAGCCACTGAGATTTGGAACTAAGTAGTCACATCATTGCCTCGTCGAGAATCGGGTCCCGTTTGACAGCCGATGACGCACTTTGCACTTTATCGGATTGTTTCTTCTTCACGGGGGCCGGTTTCTTCGCTGTTAAGGCTTGCGTTTAATAATTTAAAAAATTGAGTAGAATTAAAAATTCTACTAGTATATATTAATAAAGTAGCGAAAAGTAAAAATACCTTATCGGGCAGCTCCACTAAGTGTGCAGGCCATGCGACAAACGTTCCGACTAATTGACCTATGTATTCCGTATCGTCCACAAGACACGGAACACACGTGAGCTAGGCCTTCGACGACGCTGTCGATACAAACCCTAACATGATCGGGCAGAAGGGGGTTGTTGTGAATTGCAACACCAGGACCGGACGGATATAACCTCCCGTGCGTGCGCTACGAAAATCGGACCCTCATCCCCTTGGACTGAGAGTTTGCATGGAGTGGGACCCTGAAAAAAAGTGTTCACGTTAGAAAATATAATTAATTGAATATGGTATAATTTGCTTTTATAGAAAGAATCTTAACCTGCATTTCTTGGAGGTGTTGTTGTGGCGACACCAGATTGGAGCTGACCTGAGTCGGGGGACGAGATCCTTGCGGCGAAGTTTGTAAATGCGGGGCATCATTCATTTTTTCAATCATGATCCGTATTGTCTCATGGAATTCCTCCGCTTATTTAGCCAATGCAATCTTCAAGGTGTCATCCAATTCCGCTTGGGTGTGTAACCGGCGTGACTAGTTTTCTTCCTTGGCCCTTTGCTGCAAACAGTTGACAATGTAGCAAATGTGGAGTGTCCCCATAGCCTCCCAGGATGCTCGGGTGTCCCAATCGAAGCACTCAAGATGTCATTGTATCGGTCCGACTTAAATAAATCTTGAGATGCTTCTTGAACCTTTGATTCCTGTGACAAATTTTTTAATAAAAGAGTATGTAATTAAATTTATATTTAAATTTATATCGAAATAACTTAATTCACATACAACGCGCTGGAGGTCCTTATTAGTCACCGGATTCGGGACTGTCAAAAAACTCTCGGCTGTCGGCTTTTCTCTCGCCCTCAACCATCTCCAGCTTCGAGAGTCAGCAACTGAACTAACTCCCGACGAGGACGAAGACGACAAAATGACCTCATTGCTGTCCCAATTGACGCCTTTGTATCCGGCCGATCCGAATCTGTGCAGATGGATGTTGTGCTTTTGCACCTCTTTCCCTTTCGCGCTCTTCTTCTGTTAAATATTTTTAATTAATAATATTAATGAAGTTTTAATAATAATTTTTTTACTTAATAAATTAGTTAAAATCAAAATTAACATCCAATACCCTAAAATCATCGGATTCTTTCTGCCAACAAAACTCTGCCCATGCTTCCTCTGAGATATTGAATACATCACACGGATTTTTGGGATTCGGTCGGCGGATGAAGTCCCTCACAAGTCTGCCTTTCCAACTCTTCCAATCCTCTCCCATGCGGCGGATGATTTTCTTCTTGTGAGTGTCATCCTTGATATTCCAATACTCCTAAAAAAAATAATTATAATACTAACTCTAAAAAAAATTATGATACTAACCCTATAAAAAATTATGAGACTAAGTATGGTTTACCTTCACTTCATTCCATAGTGTTTTTTTAAGATGTACGTCCACCCGCCTCCAGTCCTCAATCGTGCAAGGAACATGATCTCTCGCTAAAACCGCTAGATAGGTTGTAAAATTGGCCGCATATGGCTCGGAAGGGGTGCCATCGCCTTGAAAGTTAATGTAGATAGATGATGGTGTCTTCTTGCGTAATTTCTCGCATGTTGTCCTTGCTCTTTTTTCCGATCCCTCCATTTGCAAACTCTAAAATTCACTCAAGCATTTCAACAAACACTTTATGTGCAAACCTAAAAAGCAAAAAAAAAAAAAAAAAAAAAAAAACCTAAAAACCATAAAAAAAACCGAAATAGAGAAGACTATTACCTGTTGAGAGAAGTGAGACTCGCAGGATAAGAATCTGGACGGAGAAGAGAGAAAGAGGATGGTGAAGGGTGGTTCAGCGAATTCAACAGAAGAGAAAGAGGAGGGTGAAGAGAAAGGAAGCTCTGTTGTTTTGAAGGTCGGCAAAATGAAAAGCTTGGTACTTAAAGAAAATTTCAAAACCGAGGGATTTAGTAACGGTTTTTCAATAAACAACCGTTACTAAATTTCGTCTCAGTATCGGTTTTTATGAAAGAACCGATACTCAAGATATCTATATCGGTTTATATGAAAGAACCGATACTAATGTTCGGTGGGAACATCAAAACATGACACTTAGTAACGGTTTTCAAGCAATAACCGATACTAAAATTTTGAGCGGGCAGGAATATCAAAACATGGCATTTAGTAACGGTTTTCAATTTAAGAACCGATACTAAATTTTATCCTTGTATCGGTTGTTTCCAAAGAATCGATACTAAAGTTATTCATCGGCAATCAAAATATGCATGATGTTAATAACGAAATTTACGAAATATGCATGATGTTAATAACGAAATTTACAGATTAATAGTACAAAATATTACAAATAAAATTACACACATGAAAATTAAATATGAAAATTACAAATAAAATTGCACACTTTAAAAAAATTACACATTAAAATTACAAATAAAATTACACATGAAAATTACATATGAAAATTATATATTTAATTAAAACGTAACAATTTGGTCTTCTTGAATTTTGACGGTTCTACCCACACACCTTCTTCATGATCTGAATGCAAATAAGATATCTGCGTATTATGTTCATCTTGCAAGGGTTCAATTCCGGTGGAAAATGGAGGTATTTCGTCGAAATGATCGTATTCTTCTTCGTCCACGACATCCTCAATACCGACAATTCGTCTTTTACTCGAAAGAACAACATGCCATTTTTTATCGGCCGGGTTGACAACATAAAAAATATGTTTTGCTTGTTTTGCCAATATAAAAGGGTCGTGTTGATAACCCAATCGGTTAAAGTCGACAGATAGAAACCCTTCTTTGTCTTTTTTGACTCCACGGCGATTATCGATCCATTTACACATAAATAGGGGTATCCGAAATTTGAAATAATCTAGTTCCCATATCTCCTCAATCCAACCCTAATACGACATTGATGAATCTTCAGCACCTGATAAGGCAACCGTATGGAACATGTTTCTTCCGCGCAAATAGGACACGCTTTAGCTCCTTTATTCCTGAAACTCGACAAGCTACTGTATGCAGGAAAATAATTAATCGTGCACAAAATCATGGCACGGAGAGTAAAAAATTCTTTCTTCCATGTATCAAATACACGCACTCTGTCCCTCCACAATTTATCAAGTTCCTCAAACAATGGAGCCAAAAACACATCTATATCGTTACCCGGCTGTTTAGGACACGAAATTAACAAAGGCATCATTAAATACCGTCGTTTCATGCACAACCATGGAGGTAGATTGTAAACACATAGTAAAACTGGCCACGTACTATGATGACTACTCATATTGCCGTAAGGATTCATCCCGTCCGTACATAGCCCTAACCTCAAATTTCTAGCATCACCGCCGAAATCGTTGAATAACCTGTCAATGTTCCTCCATTCGGGAGAATCAGCGGGGTGTCTGAGCATTCCATCGTCTTTACGACAATCGTAATGCCACCGTAATAATTTAGCGTCTTTGAGATTTGCGAAAAGCCGCTGGAACCTAGGTATTATTGGCAAATACCAAAACACCTTCGCTGCGGATTTTTTCCGATCATCAGTTTCATCATCCTTCTTATTGTACCGCGAAGCATTACACTTTGGGCATTTATCCAAATCATGGTACACTCCTCAGTATAATATGCAATCATTTGTACATGCATTAATTTTCTCTACGGACATACTCAAAGGACACAACAACTTTTTCGCCCGATAGGTTGAATCCGGCAACTCATTTTTTTCCAGGAGCATTTCTCCTAACAGTTTGAGTAAAAATGTGAAACTTTTATCGCTCCATCCATTTTTGGCTTTTAAGTTGTATAATTTAAAAACAGCTGACATTTTTGTAAATTTCGTGCAACCGGGAAATAACAGTATATTAGATTCATTACAGAAATTTTCAAAAATTTCAGGAATATCATTAAAATTTTGTGCTACATCATTTATCATTTCATCCAATTCATCTTTATGTTACTTACACTGTAGAATATCTAAATTTTCTTCATTCTCATCCCCCATTTGATCATCTTGTACAAAAGTGTCCCAATCTAAATTTTTTTATATTTTCAGTTTCTACAAATTAACCCAAACCGGGTACATCAAATACAGTTGTGCTTGTCCCAACATTATCACTCTCTCCATGCCATTTCCAATGGGTATATCACTCCTTAAATCCACGACAAATTAAATGATCTCTAACTTCTTCGATATTTCGCAATCTTCGCAAGTTCTGACAATCTCGACAAGGACAAAGAAGTGTCCGTACATCTCTCAGCCTCATATTTTCCATGGTACATTTCACAAATTCATCAATGCCTCTCAAATATTCAATTGTGTCTCGCTTGATCCCATACATCCAACTGCTATGATCCATCTGAAGAAAATAAATTATATAGCAGCTAATGTGATCAGATTTACTATAAAGGCTACGGGCCGGTCAACAATCCTAACCCACTCTCTGAATACTTTATCTCATTAGCACACATACGTTAACTGCAATGTGATGTTTGAGAAAAATTCGGCAGCACTTCCCCTAAGCTCCCCGAGTACGCCAACGCACATTTCAACGTGCGTACGTGTCTGTGGGAACAATAGGAGAAATACTACCGAATTTTTCTCAAACACCACATTTCAGTTAACGTATGTGTGCTAATCGTAAATGAGATAAAATATTCAAAGAGCAGTCCCAAAAACGGGGACTATTCGAGATTAATCCTATTGGATTAATCTCGAACGGGTTGGATTAATCTCAAACGGGTACCAAGACCAAAATTATTTTAAGCAGAGGTTGGAGAATGTAATATTACCTTAGAAAGGCAGAGGAGGAGAGAGGGCCAAGACCAAAATTATTTTAAGCAGCGCTGGTTGGAGAAGAGAAAATAACAGATCACTCCTTCGTTCTCTTCGTTCTTCGCTGGGGTTGGAGAAGAAAATAACAGAGGCGGCCAATGAATTGATTTGTTTCAATTCATTGGAAGTAAACCTAAAATATTAGCATCGGTTTTTAAAACAAAACCGTTACCAAACCTGAACAAAAATTCTGCATCTGCAACGGTTTTTACAAAAAAACCGTTACCAAAGGAGGCACAACATTTTGCATCGGTTCCTTAATGGAACCGTTACAAATTTGCATCGGTTTCTTGGAGAAACCGTTATAGAGTTGCATCGGTTTCTTTACGAAACCGACACTAACACTATAAGCAACGGTTTCTCCAATGAACCGTTACAGAGTTTGCATCGGTTCTTTGAAGAAACCGTTATTGATTTTTCCTGCGAACTTTTTAATCTTTTCTTGTCTCATTTAGCATCTGTTTCTGAGTTACAATCAATATGGAAAGTTTACAAATTAATTTCGAAACAGCCATTGACCTCTTTTAGTAATGGTTTTCGTATAAACCGTTATTAAACTGGCGTCACTAAAAGTCCTTTTTTGTAGTAGTGAGATTTATCATATTTTACATTTACAAAGAATACTCGCATCTTTTATGGTCAGTGAAAAAACCCAGCATATTGCATTTTAATCATGATACTCCACCAACTAAATTAGATATCTTTTATATGATTCATTTATCTAAGTTACAGCTCAAATTTTATCGCAAGAGCATTATTTCACTATGATTTCCGTCTTTGGCAATATCAGTAAGTTTCATGAAAAGTTTCTGTTGGATCGATATAAGTACCTGTCACCAGCTGCTTCTAGTTTTATTTGTTTTTTTTCTTGGCTTATTTGGCTCTTTTTTTTTGCTTATTTTAGATTATATTTTTTCAGTTTGATTCTAAAAACATAGATTTTTCAACATTAGTTAAGATATGACAAAAAAAGAAGTATACTGACACAACAGCAAATTTTTAGCTTGGCCTAAAACATTACAGATTTTATTTGCTCTGCTTCACAATCCATTTAAACAGAAAACAAATATAATTTCAATTTTCCATTTCAGAAACTCAAAACACAAAAGAACTAACGCAAACCACCACAATTCGTACTGCAAATCAAACACAAACAACCCATAAGTTTACCAACAAAACCAAAAGCCACAATTTGACCATTTCAAGCAATTTATTCAACAAAACAGAATATTCAAGCAATTTATCCTAAATTAAAACACAAACTTCAAGCAACAACTTTTTTGGACTCCGACTCAAACCGTCTTACTCGGCTCAGGCTCAGGCTCAACAGTCTCGGTCGAGTTGCCCACTTTTTCGTTTTTATCAATTTTCACGCCAGGCCAATCCTTGCACATGCAGTGCTGGCCTTCTGGTATCTGCGAATAGACGGACGCCACGTGGCGGCCACATCCTTGCCACGTCGATTTCTCGCATTTTTCGCACTTGACTTGGAAACACATGATTGATATTTGAACTTTTGAGAAATTTAGGAGGTAAGAGGTGAAATTTTTGGATATATTTCGTTTGTGTCTCTAGATGTCTTGGTTGACATTTATAGCCATACAATGTGGTAAGAGTAAATGATTTTTTTTACAAATTTTTTTTGTTAATATTTATGAAAGTGGCTGGTCAATTTTATGGATTATGTGATGCTTATATCCTTGTAGACTAGTATGTGGTTGCTTTTGAAAATAGAAAGTCTTACGAGACTTGTAATGAAATCGAAACAAATTATTTGTTTACATATGTCTAATATGAATCAATTTCATGTATAATCTAAGAATGTTTAAAAAAACTAATTAATATTGAGTATTAATAGATCTGTTAGTAGGAAGACTTTGATTATATATTTTTGAGATTCAACCCATGTTTAATTATATATTACATCCATAAGTATCATATATAATTTTATAGCACCGTGCGTTATCATGAGAAATTACTATTTGGTTCTTAAGTGTTTATTGAATTTGTAGGTTATTTTAAAACAATAAATATATATAATGAAAATTATGTGCCCACACTAAAAAGGTGGGATGAATCTACCTAAAAAAACAGGTGGGATGAATCTACTCTGAGTAGAAGAAATGAGACAAAAATAGAAGTTCAATAATGGCGGTCGAGTTATTACCGAGGAGATAAACTACAAAAGAGTTGTGTAATGAAGAAGAAGTCAAAGCGGCGGAGTATGCTAGATAGGGATTGATTTGGGACGGAATAAATTTTGTTATGCTCAAAATCTATTTTGCAATTTTATTCCGGGAATTTTTCTAGAATAGACTGATTTGGGGCTTTATTTTCATATTTTTTGGCCAATTTTTGCTAATTTGTTTTTTCTTTTTCTTTTAATGTAATAGAGGGGAAAGAAAAATATAGGATAGTACATAATATTTCATATAGTAATTGAAAGAGTAATAAATAAGTCATCTCCAAATTTCTCAAAAAAATAAATAAATGAATAAAATAGTTCAAAATCAGTTCATCAAAATATGTGCTTATGTATAATCAAGTTTATTTAGTTATAGATATAGTTTTAACCTATTCATCTTCTTTTCATAAAATCCAACACACCAAATAGTTCATAACACAATGTATCAGAAAACACGAACACCACATAAACGTCACTAAATACGATGCATTATAGAATACAAACACGGAAACACGACATAGAAATTAATAAACACAACGCAGAAAAAAATACAAACTATACTGAACACCACATTAGATATACTCAATAATGTATTTGCACATGACTAATTACGTTACTGATGATGCAAAGGGATTGAGACCACTCTCGGGTTTTCTACTTAGATTTATATGTAGTCATCCCTGTAATGAGTCAGTAGATACTGTTATGTTCATTATGAACTATGTATACTAGAGTTATCCTCGCTCCGCTTCGGCATATAAAAATTATTAATTTTACGATTTTTAATTATGATGATAAATTTCATATTTAAAATTTTTGAATGACATTTTTAATATCTAATCTTTGAGAAAGTAAATTATACATCTTGAATTTTACATTAAAAGCATGAACTTTTTTTTTCTATATGGAAAAGCATGAACTTTATTTAAGTCATATTTTAAATGTTCAGTTTTGTGATAAATCAATTTAGTAAATATTTAAATAAGTGAGTTTAACATCTATTTATTCACCTAATAAATAGTATTATAAACTTTTCATTACACGATGATTTATTGTAAAATAATTATAATATATTATTATCTATTATAAATATTTTTTTTAGCATAATGAATATAAGATAAAAATATTCATGCTAAAACAGTAATATATTTAAGTGAATATATATAGTAAAAAACAAAAAATTACAATCAATGTAGAAAATATAAACAAAATATTAGTAAAGTGAAGGGGTTAAAGTGCTATTATTACACATTGAAAAATTCAAAAGATCACTTCAGGATGTTTTTTTAATGAGAAGACATTGACAAAATTGGTGGTGTCCGATTGTGTGCTAAGTGAAAATTATATAATACTTGAAACTCGCTAGAAAAATATACATAAAATCTGTAACAGAATATTTGGTGTGGTCGACCCAAACCATGAGTAAAATATAATTCACCTCAAATTAGACCATAAAAAATGTCACAATAAATCAAAGAAGATGTACACGTGTCTAAAGCTCATGAATTTCATTATCCCCAAAGAGTAGAGGTGGCAAAATCTGACCCGACCCGAAAAACCCGCCCGACCGACCCGAACCCGAACCTGACCCAATCCGAAGATGTTGACAAGTCAACGGCCCGAAACCCGACCTGACCCGAAACCCGAATGACCCGAAACCCGAAGAACCCGAAACCCGAATGGCCCGAAACCCGAATGGCCCGAAACCCGAGCGGCCCGAAACCCGAATGGCCCGAAACCCGAACGACCCGTAACCCGGATTACCCGAACCCGAACCCGAATGACCCGCCCAATTTTCGAAACCTGAATAACATGTAATGCAAGATGAATAACATGAAGTTCGAATATTTGTGTCTTGATTTTGCCATAATTATTGGACTTTTCGTAATTTTACATTGAAAAAGTTGTATATCTACATGTGTTATGTGTATAATGATGATTTTTTAATTCTCACATCTTATGATATTAAATTATTAATACATTAATGAATTAATATTTTTTAATAGAAAACTTGGTTTGTTATAGTGAACTCATTTTGTATAAATAATACATAACTAATAACAACATACAAAATTAATATTATATAATATCATGCAATAAACAGGTCAACAACAAAATTAAACCAAGTTCGATTTTTTTTATTTTTTTCGATTTTTTAATTTTTTCGATTTTTTTCATTGCCCCTCTTAAATAAAAAATATAGTCAAAAATATCATATATAATAGATATATCCAAATGTATATGATTATATTTTATTTGAATCTTTCCATATTTTTATAACTTTAAAAATTTTTTTTCATTTTATTCCATTTTTTTAATTTAAAGATAATACTTTAAAAAAATCGGATTCTCCGATTCGACTCGGCCGATTCCAATCGAGTCGGATGATTCTCACTACACGAGCACGGTGAACGAGTTAGATCCCGATTTCAATTTTAGGAACTATGAAAATTAAGTCGAATTTTCGATATTTCGTCTATCTATATACAAACTTGAATTGCTCAAAACACAGACCAAACTTTTTCGAAACACAGACCCGAATTACCCGAAATACAAACCCGAATGACCCATAACCCGATTGACCTGTAACCCGAACCCGCCTGACCCATAACCCGAACGACCCGAGACCTGAACGACCCGAGACCCGATCGACCCGAGACCCGAACAACCCGGTACCCGAGCGACCCGGTACCCGAGCAACCCGAGACCCGAACGACCCGTGACCCGAACGACCCGTGACCCGAACGACCCGGAACCCGAAATGACCTGACCCGAACCCGGCCCAACCCGCCCATTTGCCACCTCTACCAAAGAGTAGTAGATACTTGTTACATCTACTATGTTTTTCTTTTTTCTAGATACTATTTTGTGAGTCATGGCCCAGATATTTCAGGGGTGGATGAAGATAGGAAGGATTCTAAAGCACCGTGAGAGTATAAGTATATGAGAGTTCTAAATTTTCGCTCTTCAATACTAAAATTATGAAGTGATTTTTCTATTAATTTTTTTTTTTGAAAATTATCTATCAAAAAAAATATGAAATAATTTATATTTACACACAAATAACAAACTATATACGGCCCAAAAGTCAATGAAAACTTATATGAATAGTGTGTGAAGGTAACATAATCTAAAAATAGCCCCCTAATTATAAGCCATTCAATTTGTGGGGATTCCACAGCCTTTAAGGCTACAGAGAAAATGGTTGTTTGGAAATAATTTAATTATGAGAAGTTTTTTCAGAGTTTTAAAGTTTCTTAAAGTTTTTGTTAAATTATTAATCCTTAAAGTTTCTTACAGTTTCCAAAGTTAGATGGAATTTTTTAAAGTTTCTCAATATTTAAAAAAATTCTAAATTTTCAGAGATTTTTTAAGTCCCTATAAAGCTAGATGGAATTTTTTTCCCTTGACCTGCTAGTTATCTTTAACTTTCTATTCAATTGATTTATTTTTTAGGAAATGTGATATCACTTCTAAATCACGACAGGCCGGATAAATAATATTTTTTCCATTTTTCAATAAAACATTTCTTTTCTATATAGTATTTTGCATATTTATATTTTTTATATATTATTTATTTTTGAAATTTATATATACTATTTTACCATTTTTTAATATTTTATTATTTTCTATTTATTCTTATAAAAAATGAATTATATATACTATCTTTCCAAATTTATACACTGTTTATTAGTTATATATACTATCATCATGATTTGGGTGTGCTATAGTGTGTCGTAATATATCAAGTCCGTTATTTTTTTTTTTTTTTTTGACCAAAATAATAAATAAAAATAGAGAAGAAAGTAATTTATGTAAATAAGAGGATAAAAATAATAATTTTATGTAATACAAAATTGTAAAACTAAGTAATATATCCTATAGTACCAAAATAGTGTGTATCCTACCATAGTACCTAAATAGCGTGAATAATATCATAAAATGTTTGTCAAAAATATATATCCTTGTTATTTATTAAATTAGATTAAATAAAGAATATATAAAGAAATGATGAAAGATATTTCTTTCCAGAAAAAGAAAAAAATGATAGAATAACTTTATTTTTAAGAACTAAAATAGTAAAATACATAAATTAAAAATATAGAGGAGTTTTTTAAAATACTTAGAAATGTTAGGATTTTTTGAATGATTTCTCTTTAATTATACATTGTTCTGTTGAATTTGGTTGCGCACAATATTTTTGTTAAATTATTAATGGTTTGTAAAATGATTATTTTTTGTAAAAGTTTAAAAAGTAAACATCAATTAGTAGAATTTCCACGCTATGCTGCAATCTTTTTAAATTCGAATTTAATAAAAATAAAGTAATTTATTTTAATATTTTTAGAAGTTTAATTACGTAATTCTAATTACATAAATATATTATACATTTTGTTGACGGATTTTATAATTTTTTCACATATATTTCATCTTCAAATACCTTAAATGAGAGAAAAAATAAACTGATATTGTATCGTTATGAAGTTTACAACCAATTTATATTTTAAAATTTAGTAAAAAAAATATAATTATTTGATTGAAAAAAAATTTAAGAGAGAGAAATATTTGTGTTTAACATTAAGCTCTTTATCTTCTATTATTTTTCACATTTAATAGGGAATGATAAATTTTTGGGTACAACTTCATCATAAACCTACCAAATAACAACAATCTACGTCCTCATTAATATAAGGTGGTGTGTGATACTGAGACTGCTTGGGCAAGTGGTGGAGATTCCTCAGTCAATCTCATTTGTGCTTCAATCAAGTTTGGTAAAAAGGTTTATATACACATCCCCCAACCATCCCCTCCAGTCCATTATTTACCTCTGATAAATGGGGCCCATTTATTTTGAATATAAGTGGGGCCCGTTTACCAGTGGTAAACGGTGGATTAGAGGGGATGGTGAACGAGGGATATATATACTTTTCCAAAGTAAAACTCATAAAAAGTTAATTAAATAATGATACATAAAATGGGCCGGCTAATTAGCATCATCAATATGTGGCTCTCAGGTCCCGTGCAAAAAGAAGATGCCACGTGCCCATAAAATTAAGAATCATATCAAATTCACTTAGAACTTCCGATTTTATGTACTCCCGACTTCCTATATCTACCTGACAAGATTATGAGTTTCAAATGGCTCCCATAAAATCCAACTTTTATTTGTTTTGTTAAGTAGCTTCCATATTGACTCCCAGTGAATTTCTCATATAAGTTATATTGTTAGAAATATAAAGACATAATATTTTCAATCTAAGATATGTTGTTTTGATATAAAGATATATTATGGATCGGTTGAAAGTTTGGGCAGAATTATATTGAAGCGACTAGAAGCTAATGAAAAAAATATTTAAGTGTATGGGCTGAATTGCAATTTGGTCTCTTATCTTATTATGATTCAATAAGAATAAAATAAGATAAGAGGTCCAAATCTTTTTCCTAAATACAAAACTACAAATTAACAATAATTACAACAAATCAAGAATCAATCATATATATGCTCATATCTCATCATTTGACGACTTGAATAATTATGTAATATGGCATAGTAAGTATGCCCAAAGATAATTAAAAAATAAAGTGTTGAGGTTTTTTATATAGGTTAATTATAATTTTACCGCTATTAAATATTCTAAAGTATCAATAATGGGCTGTATCATAGCATTTTGTGACTCTCAGCATGTGCTTATGTAAATTTTTAACCTAAATTTTAATGATAATAATGAAATATATATTTCTTAATGTTTTGATCACTCATGATGATAAAAATATTAATATCTGATTGGTGTCGAATCCGCAATGACAGATCTTGACTGATATCAATGAAGAAGTCGTAACAAAAGCTACAAAAATTTTAGAGAGGTCATCTAACTTTAGTTCATAATTGTTAGTAATCCTTGGGATCTAAAGTAAGAAAAATTCCTTTTTACAATTCAATATTATTTTAATTCTTCATATATATATAATTTCTAATTCTATCTTAAAATGTGTTAATATAGATATATATTTTGCTATATATCTCAAAATTTAGGGTAAATCGCTGTATCTCAATATCTATTAAGATTCGTCATTATATATTGAAATCGGGTCTGACGCCCTCTACAAGCTGTATATATCCATAACGTGTCAGATACAGATAGCAATACATCATATCTTTCTTAAGTAGTAAATAAATATTTTGTTAGAAATTTTGCTTTATAATAAGTCATATTTCGTTTAGCAAGAAACTTGTGTTTGCTTCCTGATATACATGCAGTGGAAAAACTAGAGATTAACCCTAACTTTTTATTTTTTACCTCTTTTTGAGTTTTCTTATTGAGTCACATCATTACCTTTATTTTAACCGTTCGATCAAAATTTTTTTTAAATCTTAACCTTTATTTTTCTCAAATTTATTGATATTTTAAGACAACATACGTGCGGTTATTAAATCATAATCAAATGATTGGTTGTCTTGATGTTTTGTGTTTCATCCCCGATTTAGTGAGAATTGTTGAATTTGTTTGCAGACATCAGATCTTAATCAGATGATTTCAATGAATCATAGTCCAAAGTAATGTTCAAATATTAATACAAATAGAATATTAAGAGTTCACTCATTAAAACTTAAATTTTTTTTATTTATTCTGTAAAAAATAATAATTCTTAATAAAATATTTATTTTACATGTTAAAATCATCAAATATAAATTTGTTATAACTTTCTCTTAATTTTGAATTTCATATTGTTATGGTTCTAACTTAATTTTTTCCCTTGCTAAATATGTGAATATAAATTATATAAAAGAACATGTAAAAATGATACGCTCAGTAACTCCTATTTTATTTTTCATCTCTCTTTAAGTATTCTCAATTGTCCTATCATCAATTTTCTCTCGGCCGTCGGATCAAAAAATTTCTCAAATCTTAGTTTTCATTTAAATTATTACCACAATATTCACATGATTAGTTAGATAATGTTTCGTGCTATATCACCAATTAAGTATGAACTATCATGTAAAAAACAAAATCGGAGTATTGAGAACTATATTATATTACTATGTATTACGGATTTCAAAATAACATATGTAATCAATTTATTCATAATCCATATCATTATAACAACTAAAAAAATAAAAAAAAAATAAGAAAAAACAGTACAAGCAATTTTTTGAAGAAAATGAGTTATGTTATATTTTTCTATGTATAGTATGCATATGTTTCCCTTATATATAGCATATTTACTTTTTTAAATCATGTTAAAAATCTTTCGTAGATTGAACTAAAATCTTTGAAATAAATTATCTTGTATTTTTATTTTTTCTGGTGTCCTTTGTCTATGCTTGATTAATACTTTATTTTTTTCTAATATAATATGTCAAGAGATAATGGCATAAGAAAATCAAAAAGAATAAAAAATGGATGACATTTTAATCTTATAAATCTTAATGCACAAATAAATTGAGATATTAAATTAATTATTCAAATTATTTAGTTGGTTATTATTTTTTATTTTTTATGTATTTATCATTTATGTTATTTTATTTCTCATGTGCAAATTTATTTGTAAAGAGTTATCCGTCTTTACCATATTAGATGTTATATAAAAAATATTTTTGAATGAACAATAAAATGATAGAATATCTTTTGACGTAATTCAAAATGATTTTAAATAGAGTTAACTTACTTAACATAATAATTATATATTATTTATGCACTATGAATTCATTTCAACCTTTTATTTTGAGTTTTCATAATTGCAATTTATACATTATACAATGAAATAAATACTATTATTTATGCACTATGAATTTAAATATTCGCAGTTAAGTATGAGTATTATCCTAGAATAAATACTATTGTGAATTTTCTTATTTAATAAATGAAAGTAAGAACTTATACAAATGCTTGATAATGATAATCAATTAGTTTAAAATTTTAGAAAGGCATGCATGATAGATTCAAAATCACAAATTATTTTAGTTTAGGGATAAAATTTGTTAGCAATAGGAAATCGAAAGGATTACAATATGACATGCCCCGCATGTCTGAGATTGTTAGATTAATTAATTGAGATTAATAAGATGTATTTGCTTATATCTAAAAAATATATTTGTAATAACATCTGTATTCATTTTTAAATAATTGTATCATATTATAAAACGAATATTTAGAAGTTTAACCAAAAACTTAAATTTGGTAAAATATACAAATATTTTACTTATATATAAATACAATTCAATTATAGTAGGGATGTTAATGGATACCCATAATCCGATAACGCGATCCATATCCGATAACAAAATGAATTCGCATTTGAATATTTGAAGAAGATCCGTTAGTTTATTATATTTGCATTTGGATCTTGAAAGATCCGAATCCGAAATTCGATCCGACAATTAATATGTATATGTAGCAAGATAATAAATGCGAAACAAAGTGGACAAGAAAATACGTATTTTATGAGATATATATAAGAAATTAATTAGGCTGACTATTTGGCAAGAAAGAATGAGTAAGAAATCATGAGATTTACTTGTTTAAAATTTTCTTTTGATGACATGATTCAAAATCGATCCGATATCCATTTTATAAATGAGTTTGAATTCGTATATGGATCTTACATCTTCCCGGAGGACAAAAGGACTGTTACCTAGGGGCCTTCCTTCGTCGGAAGAAGGCCTGTCACCTCGGAAGACCGTCTTTCATCAGTAGAGGAATGCCAATGAGGTGTCGACTAAGTCAGGTTGTGTAGGACGGTGGCAAAAGGGACCACCTTCCTGAGGCGACCAAACTTTGGTAGTTTTTGAGATGAACTCAAGAAGGGGGACCCTCCGGGATCAGTACTCAAGTACGCACTTATTTCCCCTGACCATAAATGGCTGGCAAGATTCAAGCGCCAGGATATAGAGAAGTTTGTCTGGAAGTGCATTATCTGTCGTTGTGGAATTCCTCAGATCATTCTGACAATGGCGCCGCAGCGATTGAATATTCTCAAAGTTTTAATGGACAAGTTGCTTACTTGGCCCAGACCAAACGAGAAGCATTGCATTTCTTTGAACACAGCATAAAAGCCGGATGAGGAGCCGAACCTAACTGATAAATCATCAAATGAAAGCGCACTTTTTTCTTCCCCGAGAAAGTAACTGAATGTTTTCTCGCTTACGGGATAGGGATGTACGCCGCTACCATCCATCATCCTCAATCGCCGTGTCGCCCCAAAGAGAGGGCGAACGCGTAAGTGACAGTTCTAAGAGCGCCTAATATCACCCCGGGAATCTTACCGCTTCGCCCGATTCTGATAGTGCTTGTGGGACTCTTTTTTGGAGATTTCTCTCTTCTAGATTCGGAGTCAACTTATTAGCGCAAAAGAGCTTGCTTGCCAACACAGAACTCGAATTGAAGATTTCCTTCGTGTCGATGAGTCATATGTCGAGTTGTGCGAGTGGGAGTTCGCTGCTGTCCTGACTCGGTGTACTTCGTACTGCCCGGAGGTCATATAGATCGTAACCCGGAGCGAGTTGAACGAAAGCCTTACCCACAGTTACAACTACTGGCCTTCAAAGGGCTGAGATTCGAAGGCTAGGAGTGCCCCGAAAGCCATTAGGTCAAGGTTATCCGTATCTATCTTTCCGCAACGGAACGGGAAGTTTTGTAGGACACCCGGCGCATTGAAAAAAAAACTGCAAAATACGATCCAATTTGTCGTTAAAACGGCAATAGCTCCTATATAAACTACGGGAAGATCATAGCGAAGAAATCGAGACCTAACAAAATAAGTAAACCCTTCCTATTCTGCGTTTTTGAGGTATCAAGCGGTGCCTTTGAGTTTCCAAACCTTCCCGGTTGTATTTCGCGTTGTTTTAGATGAATTTGATTGTAATCCAAAATCACACTCTCAACTTTGCTCATCTCACTCATGAAAACAGGCCAAAGGTCTCAATTCATAATTGGGCAGTTTGATACCAGTCGGACTTCCTTCTCACCATCTGTTGTTCAAGGCGAATTTTCTTCAAAAAGAATCGGCTGAGGAAAGATTTCGGTTTTCAATTTCATAAAGACTCCGAAGATTCCGGAAATTCTGGGTATCCCTCGGTTGGAATTGATCCAGACTCTTCAAAACCCTAAGGGGCGGGTTTGCTTCCATTTTTTGAGTAGAATACGTTCGTTTTGCTTACTGTCAAGTGGTCTGTCTCCTCACTCCACTTCTGAATCAAACCACCTTCCGGCTTTGTAATACTACTACGCTGCTTCGGAGAGGAGTCTAGGCTAGAAGATACCGGTACCAGGTCGTATAACCGGTAATCTACCGAGCTAGATCTGGGCGAACTGAATTGGAAAAAGCCGCTTTCATTTTGATTTTGATTAAAAAAATAGATGCCCAGTCTATAAAAAACAATCAAAGAAAAAGAGAATTGGATTGAGGATAAAGGAACAAAAGAATGGAATTCGGAAGATCGGACATTGATTGAAGATGCATGAACAAAAGAATTTCTGGAATACTATATGGATCTTTATTTTCTTAATAGATTTAAATTTGCATTTGAATATTTTGAATTTTAATTAGATTAGCATGAATCCGACCCGAAACATATCCATTAACACAATTATCCACAGAAGCGCAGCGAAACACGGCAATGATTTTAGTTCATATAAAAAATAAGTAACGCTTAAGATTAGAAAGACGCGTGGAAGAACAATAGACAAGTAAGCAGCAGCATGGCACCGTTTCAGGATTTCCATTTCATTAAGTAAAAATCTACATTGTAAATATAATACAGAGCTGTAATCATGCTTTGTCAGAGACTGTCCATATCATATCTAATTACGATTTCCAAAAGATTACCATGGAACTGTAACATCAATTATTTATTAAATTAATTAATGGCAGTTAGCTACCATACAGTAATTCATATTCATATTCTCCTTATACAACAGTTAGTGCAGACAATACATCATATTTAATTCACTGACAGATATTTTCACCCTTCACAAATAATTAAATATTTTCATCAACATGAAGTGTTCATCAATAGTTATTATGTTGTTTACTAATGAAAGATAACCTTTTAAAAAAACTGGAGACTCCCATCACTGTCAGGTGTCAATTATTTTACAAAGAAATGAGAAAACCCTCATCATTAATTCATCTCCTATTTATACTTGAATCATCAGTCACACATTTCCATATTCACTCTAATCCCCTCTCGATTGACACCACCGATAAAGAACCATGAAAAACCCTAAGCAAGAGAAAGAAAATCCCACTAAAAGTGCAGAGCGCAAAACCATGGAAAACCCTAAGCCAAAGCTAGAAAATGCTAATGAAAGTTCTGAGATGGGCGGGATGAACGCCTTGGCCGCCTCCTACAATGGGCGAATCCGTCCTCTCCTTGATGCCATCGACCGACTCCGACAACTGAAAATCACCCAGCAGGGCATCCAGCTTCCCACGATAGTTGTCGTTGGCGATCAATCAAGTGGGAAATCGAGCGTGTTGGAATCGCTCTCCGGCATCAGCCTTCCAAGAGGCCAAGGCATTTGCACGCGTGTGCCGCTTGTTATGTCTTTACAGAACGACCCTTCATCAACGAGTCCAACACTTCAACTCAATTATGCCGACAAAACCGTGGCCACTTCGGAGGCCAGCATTGCGAGTGCCATAAATGAGGCTACAGTTGAGATCGCAGGCGACAACAAGGGCATTTCAGGCACGCCTATAACCCTAGTTGTTAAATAGAAGGGCGTGCCCGACCTTACATTGGTGGATCTTCCGGGGATTACACGTGTACCTGTCCATGGACAACCAAACGATATTTATGAACAAATTTCGAGTATCATTGCAGAGTACATAAAGCCAAAGGAAAGTATCATTCTTAATGTACTTTCGGCTACGGTGGATTTTCCGACGTGCGAGTCCATCCACATGTCGCAGAAAGTTGATGAAACCGGCGAGCGAACCCTAGCCGTTGTTACAAAGGTCGACAAAGCTCCCGACGGTCTTCTTGACAAGGTCACAGTGGATGATGTGAAAATAGGTCTCGGTTATGTGTGTGTACGTAACCGGATTGGTGATGAGACGTATGAGGATGCTCGTGTGGCGGAGGCTGAACTATTTGAATCGCATCCTTTGTTATCCACTATTGACAAATCAATGGTTGGGATACCGGTGCTTGCACAGCGCTTGACCGATATACAAGCAACAATTATAGCGCGTTGTTTGCTAGATACTATAAAGAAAATCAATGATACACTCACCCAGAACATGGCCGAGCTCAACAAAATGCCAAGAAAAATGTCAACCATTGCTGATGCCTTAACAGAATTCATAAAATTTTTGAAAAGTGTAAGGGACTCACTGGAGAAGTTGCTTGTAAGGGGAGAGTTTGATGAGTTCCCCGATGACCAAAAATTTCACGGTACTGCACGTGTTGCAGAAATGTTGCATAAATACTCCAAAAATCTTCCTTCCACGTGCCCTATTGATGATGGATCGTTGTTTCTCATGGAGGAGGTAAGTGTTTTGGAGGAGGCGAAGGGCATTCACCTTCCAAACTTTATACCTCGGTCAATTTTTCTCACTCTTTTGAGAAAGAAGATCGAGTCGATCGCCCATATGCCCCATGATTTCATCATGGAAGTTATGGAGTACCTTGAAAGGCTGGTAATAATTATTCTAACGCACCATTCCGATAACTACCCACAGATGCATTATCGAGGAACAAGAGCAGTGCATAGTTTTATTTGGAATATGAGAAACCATTCGAGACAGTATATTCAAGTGATGATTGAAATGGAATTGGTGGCTGACTATACATCCAGCCCTGATTACATGAAAACATACAGTGGTCTTATGGTAGACCAAGGGAAGTTAGTTCCACAAATTGAGAACAATTACTCAAGTCCTATCAAACTTGAGGGTTTTGGTGAGGTTAATGTTGAGCACCTCAGGCCACACAAGGAGGTTGTTGATCAAGCGTTTGACATGCGGGTGAGGCTGCTTGCATATTGGAAGAGTATCGTTTTGCGGTTGGTTGATGGGGTTGCACTTCATGCACTGTATAGCATTAAATGCATGGTAGAGAAGCTCGAGTCAGCTTTAGTAGAAGAAATTGTCGGACCACAGATGGCGGGAATTGAGATAATGATGGAAGAATCACCGGCCACAGCAGCAAAGAGAGAAAGGCTTCACAAGAGCATTGATTTGCTCAAGAAATCAAAGGAGGTGGTTGCTGGTGTGATGAACCGTGTTACAATTGGTAGGAAAGTAATGGTGTGAGTGTGTCACTTCTGTATGTGTGAATGAATATTTGGTATGCTTTTTGGAGGGTTTGTTTGTTCATCTTGTGGAGGTTTTCTATGTTATATGTTATCTTAATGTACGTGTTATCTTTTCATTTTGTTTCTTAGGTTGTATGTATGTATGCTTTGTGTTATTGTAATTGGCTTGTTGTTTGCTATATTTTCACTACTAATAAAATAGTGGAGGCTTTATCTGAGTAAAAACAAATGGTAAAGGCCAGGTCCATGATTTGCAAATGCCTTGTAAGTTGTAAGGTAATAAAAAATGCCTTGTAAGTTGTAAGGTAATAAAAAACGGTAGTCAAAACTAAAAACTAAAGAAGTAATTAAAAAGAAATGTGTAGTTCACTTAACACGCAATTATCCTGTGTGGTTCATTTAACTTGTTATTGTCCAACAAATTTTGCCTCGTTTACAAAAATCATGAGAAAACAACACCAATATTTTTAATGCTTCGGAAACTGCCATGTAAGGAAAAAATTACCTAGATTTCCCTGAGTTGTACATATACATATAACATATTTATAATACATTGAAATGGATTGTTAGTGGTTATTGAAAGAGTGAATAAAGAAAAGTTAATGGTATAGTCTCATGTGCTAGAACTAATATTTCTAGAGCAGAATGTTTCAGAAAGAAAAAGTGGTTATTGACAGAAAAAATAACGGTAGTTTTATGTGCTAGAACTAATATTTGTTAAGCAGAATGGTGGATCAAAAAGAAAAAGAATGATGTAATTCCTTATTCATCCAATGATCTAGACAAATGTGTATTTGTTTTCGAATTGTTGTTGGGTATTTTACTCATGCCAAAAAAAATATTTGGGCCTTGGGGTAAATACTAACTTTTGTAGTAATAGAGAAGTTGGAGGGCATATTTGCATAAATGCAAATATGAAGCATCTGTGATCATTCGTGGCTTCTTTGTGGGGTTCATTTTGAACGAAATAAAAGGGAAAAAGAAACAGAAAAAGAAAAGGAGAAAAAAGGTGGAAGAGAAGGACGATGAGAGATCGGAACATTGTTATCTTCGGTCAAGTCAAAGGAACGCGTGAATCTCGTTGGAGATCCCATATTGCCAGTTTGGTACAACTGGTATGCTGGAAGCCTTTTCAACCTGTTAGTTTTTACCATGTTCTAGTGAGTCCCCATTGAGCTTGTAATCCACCGTAAGGTGAGACGTTTAATTAGAAATCCTAGAAGAATGCTTTCATTCTTCGTATGTATTACGATTGGTACCAAACTCAATATAAAGAAGTTTTTCTTAATTTTGTGTCTGTTGCTTATTTCTGTTATATTCCTTGCATATTGAGTGAATCGGGTTGTGTTTGTGGTATTTAATTTGATATTTTGTGTTAACCAAAAATACCACATAGAATGTGTTCGACAAAAGTCCTGAGCGAGGTAATAAAATACCACATAGAATGTGTTCGACAAAAGTCCTGAGCGAGTTAATTTTCCGAAACAACCTCATTTTTCCCAACATTTGATGGTGTTTGGCAGAAGTCCTGAGCGAGGTACAAATGTAGAGTTCCAATTAACTCATTAAATTAGTTAACTACAATCATTTTACTTCGATTTTTCATTAAATGGAAGAAAACCCAAGATTTGGGTTGTAGAATAGGGATATCAATGGTCCGTCGGTTGGGTAATATCTACCTCAAGTGATATTGCATTTTAAAATATCCAAATCCGAATAAAAAAAATTCGAATATATAGAAAACCGATCAAGAACCATAACTGATTTTATGGATACAAATTCAGATATAGGATCATAATTAGTAGGCGGATTTGGATATGAGTATAATTCGAATATGAACAATTATTGTAAGAAGTGTAAAAACGTGTCGTTTGCGATTTACAATCTTAGCAAAGTTATTTGTAAGTCCCCTAATTCAATTCAATGCATATGTGGTGTCGATCCACAAGGAAGAAAGGCCTTAAATAATTATAACTTTTTAATCTCGTGTTTCATTTAGTGCAAGTTGTTGGATGATCGACATACAGAGCTCCAACACACGGAAGTTCATACAGTTGCTCGTAATTCACCGGATTGGCTGCAAATGCAACCTAACAAGACACTGCAGCGATTTGAAAACATAATAAAGATTAGTGTATTTTATTTAATTATACCAACAAATACAATTTTACACTCAGAAATTTGAATAAAACAAAATTCATACTATTAATCCTCAAATATGCAATTAATTCAAACATATATACATATGAATATATCATTAGCCATATATAATAAAAGAGGAAAAAAGAACAGAAAAAAAGAAGATGAAAGTTGGAAAAACTAATTTAACATAGTTCAGATGTAATTAAGCCCTATATCAGCAAAAAAAAAAAATCCCCTAATTAGACGAAATTAATTAAAATTTATCATTGAAACCCTAAAAAATTGTCAAATGTTTTTTTCTATAAACAAATACCTATTATTTGAAGTGGGGAGCATGCATAAAATCTGGGAACGTATGAGATTAGGGGTCACGCCTGACAGTTTAATCAAAAATTTCCCCTAATTAGAAACAATTTCTGCAAACACAAAACAAAAGTCAAATTTCCAAAAGAAATGAGAAATCGGAATATGTAAGAAATTGAAAACCTAATAATTTAACTTCAATAGTAGATTTCGATTTAGGGTTCCTCTTCAACCGTGTCCTTCAAAACAATTTTCGTTTAAGCACGAGAGGACGGTGAGAGAGGCGAGACAGATGGTACCGCGAGAGAGAATGGAGTCGTGAAGTTAGGTTTTTTTGGCGTCGTAAAGAGCAGGGGAGATGGAGATGAGAGAATGCGGGGCGGAAAGAATGAGGACACGGGAGATTGAGAGAGGGGGACGTAAAGAATGTTGATTTAGGGCTGAATGTTTGGGCCGGAACTTTTGGGCTGAACTATTAATTAATTAATATTGGATGGCTAAGATAATAGTAATTAATCTAATCCAAGGGTCATTATGTGTTAATGACGTAGCTAAACCAGGATTAAGGAAATTAGTTGTAAAATAATATACTATGTATAATTCCCAAAAAGGCCCTGCATCATGGTTAAATTGGGAAAACCCTCCATTTTTGCATTTAATATGGTATGAATAAAGTTGAGTTTAATTTATCAAATAGAAATTTTATGCAAATTTGCAAAGATACCCTTGCATTATCCTTAAATTGCAAAAGCGAATTCCATTTTTGCAATTAATACATTTGAATAGAATAGGAGTTTTTTTTGGCAATTTGAATAATGGAGGGGCTTTAAAAAAAATTTAATTTATTAATTTTTTGGTTCATTTTTTTTATAATTTACAACATAATTTCTTTGTATTTATTTTAATAGAGAAATAGAGGAGCGATGGAATAAGAACAAAGCCAATAATTCTAGAAGGAAATGTTAGAATTTACTATAAAAGCTGAACGGATATTTAAATGGCTCTCTATTTTTCATCAAGGTTTTAATTCGAATTATTTTGTTATAAAAAATATTGATAATTTTAATCTATTTTATTTATATTATTTACCTTTCAAAACAGAACGATAAAATTAATTTTATTTTTTATTTTTTATTTTTTATTTTTGTATTTTAATGTTAAAATTAATTTTTTATTTTTGTATTCTAATGATTAAATAATTTTATTTTTATTTATTTATTTTAGTTGTTGAAAAATGGGATGATGTTGAAAATGAGACGGTGGTTTTCCTTTTCTTAAGAGTAAGAAAGAATTATTGAAACTCATATTTCCTCTGTAAGTAAAATTACCAATATGCCCTACATTTTTGTTCAAGTCCTTATTTATTTCATTTTATTTTTTATATATTTATTTTATTTTATTTTCAGGATGTAGGAAATGGAAAAAGAGTTCGATTAGTGCTCTCAAACCGCCTAAAAAAGAGAAGAATTTAATAATTTTTGAAAATAAAGATCAAGCTGAAAATTGAGGTATTAATTAATTTTATATATTCTTTTAATTATATTTACTCATTATTTCTAATATTAATCTTTGTATATTTATTTCCAGCAAATTTTCTTTCCATCATCGAGTCATATTAATATTTTTTAAGAAAATATTCACAGCTAGACAATAGTAGCTGAGTAATAGAAAAGGCTAAAAACCCATTATCTAGATTTCCATTTTGCTCCTCATCTAATTTATAGCTCACTTGGGTAAGTTTTCCATGTATTGTCATTACAAAATCTCAAAAATATTATGTATATCCTTGCAACACCAGAAATATATTCAATTATGTTGAAGAATATAAGTATAACATAATGCCCATATAAAACATGGTAAACACTTGATTAACATCATTCCTTCTAAATTATCATTGTCATCCCCAACATTAGGATAGTGATATTGTAATGTGTATTTTTATACACATTTTTAGGGTTTTAATCATATAAAATTTACCATAAAATCACATAATATGTATGAAAAATGTTTAAAAATAATAAAAATTATTTTTGAAACCCTTAATATATTTTTGTGTGATTTTTCAGGTAAAAAGACCAAGAAAAGTATATTTGGATGACTTGGAAAAAAATCAACTCCAAATAAAATGACGATTCGCAAATCATGGGCCAAAGAAGGCCGAATTCTCGACAAATCTTCACGAAAACCCTACACATATTTCTCCAAAATTCCTACAATCCTTACCCACCGATCATCCAAGCCAAAATCTAAAAATCCACAAAAAGACGAAAAGTCAAACCCGGAAAATCGCCGAGTTGACCAAAAGTCAACTCTCCCAAAAGAGGTCAAATGGGCACCATATCAAAGAGAACGACGATACGAATTCAACGGTACAAACCTCACGAAAAATGACTTTCCAGAACTCCCAGAAATCGCAATAGAAGATCTAGTCAAATCTGATCAAAGTCAAAGTTCTGACCCAGATAAACCAAACAGATTTTGACATGTGGCAACCCATTGAATTACCACCAATCTGAACTTCCTTAAACGTAAATACGAGGATTAATATTCTGACTAATCTGGTTCCGACACGAGGCAATTCGTTGGAAATCAACGAACCGAAAGTCAACACGTGTCTTCTTAATTGGGCATCTGATTTAGGTGAAACACATGGCGGCAGCTTAGTGGGGAATACTGCTGACACGTCCGAAGGAAGATTCAGTACGAAGAGATATGGTCCAGACGCGTGGCATGAATTTCTGCTAAAACGCGTTATCTCAAATGCTCTACAAACTCACTCCTCCGGTCGAAATGGAAACGGACGCCTCCGTTGAGGAAATAACACTCGTTTGCCGAGTACGGGACGCTCCAGTGGTAAGAAATAGAGGGGAAGTCTCACGCGTCTTCTGCAAGAACTGACGCTGCTCAGTACGATGAACAGAATATCGAATCAACGCGCGACACGTGGCTCATTCTATCATCAGAATACGCGTTCTGCAGTGACTGTTTTATTCAACCTCCAATTAATTGGGAACTGGATACCTCCGTTGGCTGATTAAAAAGGGAATCTGCCATGAATTGGACCATCCGGTTGACTGAAATGGAGAAGATTTTACACGCATTTTCTGCTTGAGCAGAGAATAATCAGTACGAGGTTCCTGTGCTCCCTAATAGATGAGTGACACATGGCAGTTCGTTGAGAATGATGGCTAACCCGAGCATGACACGCGTCCTAGTTGTTGAATTCGGATGAGATGGAGGATGAAATGATAAATGTACTCAGAAATTGCACCCAAGCTGAAGTTGTATATAAAAGAAGGAAAGAGTGCTAAATACCCCCCAAATTGCTATCCAAAATAGAATCTTGAATCAAACTAAATTATTTAGTCCCACAATCCTATTTCTAAATATTTTTTAGGGAAAATATCTCTATAAAAAGACCACTCTTCATCTCTCAAAAGGGCACGATTCATACAACCATTCTCATATCTATCAACACACAAACATTCTCTCTTCTCTAAACCATTGTAAATACCACTCTTCTTCTTCATCTTTATCTTTCTCCATAGATGATCTTATTTAGGGTTGTCTATAACTTAATTTTCTTTTTGTACCTTGAGACAAATGAGAGCCAAGCTTCAAGAGGAAATTATTGTTCTAGAAGGAGCGAGAATTGAAGGAAGATTCAAATCGACCAAGGAGGCTCTAGATTGAATCTCCATTTGTGGTTTGATTTATTTTTCTTTTTTTTTCCTTAATTTTTCTCTCTTTTTTGAATGAATAATTTTTTAAATATGCTTGTGACTATTGTTTATATGTGCATGCTTGAGTAGTTTTATGTAGGGAAAGACTTTTTGTATAATTTGTCATGAAATCTTATATTTGTTATATGCAATTTTATGTGGTTTTAGAAGATTAATTCTTGAACAATTTATAATGCTTGAGTTGAATTATTTGGAAAAATATGTTTGATTCAAAATTTAAATACTAAATTGATTCTAATTGGAAAATTAGTCTAAATTTAAATTGGGATGTGTTAAGAATTATTTGATCATTTGAATACTTGGAAGAGATTTTTGCGATTAAATTAGGTTTTAAATTGAGTTTATGTAAAAACTTGAAAATGGAAGTTTTAAAGTTCAACCTAATCTTGATTTATTAATTGATTAATTTTTGGAAGGAAATTAGTTAAGCCTTGCTTCTAGAACTATTCAAATTGTTATCTTGGGTAATTAATGATTTACAAGTTATACAAATTGTTATAATTTCCCTATCTTTTGTTAACTCTTAAAATAAAACAAAAAGATATTCCTTCTTTTATCGTACATGTTCATCTCTTAAACAACTTCATTATACACATTTTTCGTTCTTAAATCATAACCCTTGGAATTTGCATAAACACTTAGCACTTGAGAATTGATTTGTGAACCTGTTTTACTTAAGACCAGTCTCCTTGTGTTCGACACCTTAAACTCAATTTCCACATATACACTTTTTGAATGAATTAGGGGACTTATAAATATTTTTGTTAACATGTGATTACACAAACGACAAGTTTTCGCGTAGTTAAAGATATCGATAGTAAAAAATATTACTTGTTACAGAAAAAATCAACTTAAAATGACTTTTTTACCCCTATAAATAGATACATATATTATGGAAAGAATCTCAAAAATATTGCAATAAATTAGAAAGATTTATATTCTCTCACAAGACAAATTGGAAAGATATTTTAGTCATATCAACTTTTAGAAAATTACACTACTTGAATTATTTTTCCTCCTCAACCTAAAAAAAAAGGAGTTCTTGTTCCTCCTCTCCATCTTTTTTCCTCAATTAAATTTCTTAAATAAATCTTGAATTCTTTTTCCTCCTCTTGAAAAAAATATTATCTAAGATGTATGAGTCCAAACAAGTTTATAAGCTAGAAGTATCAGTTAGATTAACAAAGAGATAAATATATAATCTATAATTTCAACCACTCATGTTGCTAATGATATTTTCACTTTCATTGGTTTAGTCATTACTATCCCGATTTTATTTTTTTTATATAACAATAATGAGTTTTATATTATGTTGTTCTAATTGTTAAGTTATTTAGTCATATAGTTAATGGTACAACTTATGTCATTTGTGTTTTAAAGAATGTTATTTGTTTATTTTTTGAATCAAGAAATATTGTTATTATTTATATTTTGTCATATAGTTTATGGTACAACTTATGTAATTTGTGTTTTAAAGAATTTTATATGTTTATTTTTTGAATCAAGAAATATTATCTATGTTGCACTGACATGAACACGGGTGTCGTGTCCGACACGACACGGACACGGCGACACGATGAATCTCAAAATTCATCAACACACGACACGTTTTATATATATTATATTATATTATATTATTTTTATGAATAAAATATATTTTTTAATTATTGTATATATTATTTATGTCGATTTTATTTTATTTTAAAGGATTATATATAATATTTTTACCTTATAATTAGAAAGTTATACGTAATATTTTATAATTGATACAATATATATAGAATTTGAAGTTACACTTTTATACGTGTATACAAGATATTTGACGTTTTACATATTTGTGTATGAAAACTTGACGCTAAATAATCAAAATTGACTTTAAATATTTAGTCCCACAATTATTAGAATAGAAAAATGAGATGAACTAGTCTCTAAAATACGAGAATGATGAAATAGTGCAATAATTGCGCTAACAAGTCCAATCCACGTGTCTAAGAAGTGTCCTGAGAAGTGTCTGAGAAATGTCATGAGAAGTGTCCGGACGATTTTTAATAATAAAATATTTGACACGCCACGTGCTGTATTCGACATGTGTCCGGGGAGTGTCCGAGAAGCTTCGTATCCGACACGATGTCCAACACGGACACAACCGGATTTTTGAAGTGTCCGCGCAACATAGAATATTATTAATCTTTATATTTTTTGATCTTATTTTATTATTTTAAAAAGCTTGATTAAAATGCAAGTTGAGTTAGAGGCTTTTGTAAAAACATTAAGATCCATTTTTCCTTGAAATAATGCTCACTGATTATTTAATAGCGCTAAAAGGGAGTGTCAATTATTGCTCACGGATGGAAATTAAATACAAAAGTATACTATTGGATTTGAAGTCAACTTGGATTCTACTTTCTATAATACATGGTGTCTATTTAATAGAGGCACAAATGTCATTTTAGATCGAATTTTCCTACAACAAGTAATATTTTTTCCTGTCAATAACACCAACATTATCATTATTACCACCATATTTCTTTTTGCCATTGTATGTGAATTTACTTTCATCACTATTTCGAACTACTTATATGTCCTTTTGAATAGTTCTTAGAAATTAACAGAAGAAACCTTCTCAAGAAAAAAAAAATTAATGAAAGTAAACACAGTTATATGATTTACTTATACTATTACTTTTTTTGAAGATTTATTTTCACGACATACCTGAATTTGGTAAATAAAAAGAATTGCCTCCTAACATTTTTTTTATTAGATAGCAATTAGTACATTGTTTTCTGTAAATAATAAATCTTGTAATCATGCAATAAATAGCAATATTGTGTTTTGACCACCCTCTGTATTTTGTATTGTAAATAATTTGCTCATTTTTTTGTTTCATTATAGTTAAAGAGATGTTGTCTCTATAGCAAGAATGTCGTCTTTAACTACAATGAAATCATAATGATCTAATTATTTAATTTTTCATTTGTTCAAACTATGGTAGGTTCTCAATTTGGTTGTTTCATTGTTTGTTGTCTTTTTAGCAGACATAGGTTGAAGACTTAAATGAGGCGGCGCCGATTTATTCTCCGAACACACAACAAGGCAACCTGTATTTTGTATATTCTACTTTAGTTCTCTTGTGCCTTTGTAAATAATTTTTTTTCATTTCTCGTGTAATAAAAATTAGAAATAGAAATCACGGAGTTATGCTTATGATTATTTTGTTATGCTACCATATTGTAAATCACTTTTAATGCCTATTTGCTTCTATAAAATTACTCTAATTCCAATTATTCCAAATGAGTAGTATAATTCTAATATCCGCAGCGTAGCGCGAGAATTATCCTAGTATTTTCCTTTTATTTTTCACGCAGGGCTTTCAACTTACGACCAGGGCGGCCGTGCAGTTACATTCTTGCTTCTTGAAATATGGAAATTATTCTTTCCTTGGGAAGCAAGATACATCGGTGTTATATAAGAATTGTGGAGCTCCGTCGCCAAACGATGGATATAACAGTGGAGATTTTCCTGAAATGTGTGATGCTGCTCTTGGTGCACTGGTCGCTGCAGCTGCACCTCTTGCTGGCGGAGCATATCGTATTGGTGGAGCTGGCTACGTCCAAGTAATTTCTTTCATTTGTTTCTTTACTTTGTTTTAAACATCATAACATGTCATTGCAAGTTGATTTAATAATTAAATATTTTGGACTAATAATTGGATTGGACATACTAATTAAGTGTAACATGATCCAATTTTATCTTTCGTTTTGTGTGCAGGCCATGTCGCAGTGTGTTGGTGACATCAGTGCGAAGGAGTGCTCTGATTGTGTCGGCAAGACTGAATGCCGCTACGCCTCGACCAGCGAGGTTTACCTCGGAAAATACTATGCTAGGTTCTGGTCTACGAATACGGCTAGCTACACCAATACAATTTTCCCTTCCGGCCATCCGCCCTCTCATGGCATGATGCTCTTGCTTGCGTTAATATGGCTCAAAAGTCTCAACTTCATTTTGTTAAAATATAAAGATGCATTTGTATGCTATGAAGACGGTCAACAAATTAGGAAAAATATTTCTTAGAAATAAGGTTTCTTGACAAGGAGATTTAGTATTACCTTAATTAATGTTTATTGGCAAGGAGATTTAATATTATCATGTATCTTTTATTTACTATTTTATGGAGAATGACTGGCCTATAAATAGAGGGGTAGGGATAGAGTTCTATTCATTCCAACAGCAATAATATTTTGTATTTCTTTCTTTCTTTTATCTTATTTCTCAAGTTCTATTGTTTAATCATTTCGTCTTCTATTATTGTTCTTTCTTGGGCTAGTGTGAGCTTATTGTTGCACTATTATTTCCGCTGCTGATAACCACAAGGTCGCTGCTGGTTTAGTACTGCTGTGTTACTACGCAGTCACTGTTGTTATACTTCTCTGTTAGCAACGCGGTTATCTGGTCCAGTCCCTGTGTAACTGTCTGGTTTCTTTACATGGTACCAGAGCTTCAAGGGTGGTAGACGATGACGTTGGCAATAAACGGCGTTGTTCTCGTCCCTTGGTGAAGAAGAGGATTGTTTATTACGGTATCCATGGAGTTTGGAGGTCGGGTTAGTGGACTTGGTATTGAGGCTCTAAATCATTAGAATTATTCTATGTGGAAGAATTATATAAAGTCTTGTATTAGGAGTGAGGGATTATGGGAGATCATTGTTGGTACGGAGGTTGTACCAACGCCTGTCACCGGTAGAATGGTACGATGACGAATATAGACGCAGTAGGAATGGTCGAAAATGAATGCTAAGGCGGAGTTCTTGTTGAATAGGTTAGTATCACATGATCTATTTGAGCATATTAAGGGTTGCAAATCGGCAGCCTGAGATTTGGAGAACTTTTGACGATTTGCTCAACAAGAAGAATACATCACGATTATAATTTCTGGATAATTAGTTGGCAAATTGCACACAAGGTGAATTCTCTATCTCTCAATATTTCTTGAGAGTAAAGGGTTTATGTTATGAAATATTTATCTTGGAACCGGAGGAGGCTATTTCGGAGGCGAAGTTGGAGTTGTATATTATTCGCAGTTTTTGAAGATAGTATGACCCGTTCGTTACCTCAATACAAGAGTGTGCTCAACAACCATCTTTGATGGAGTTTGAAAATTTGCTCACTTCTCAAGAATCGTTGGCTCGACAAATGGCGGATGTTTCGGTTTCCGAAGGTGAAGGTGCCCTTGTGTCTAACAAAGTAAAAACTCGGTATGACCAAGAGGAACGGAAGAAGGATGTTACAAAGAAGGGAGAGTCTTCCTCAAATAGTGGTTCTCGGTCAACTATCAAGTGTTATCGATGTGGGAAACTCGGTCACATAAGAAAAAATTGTCGTGTTAAGTTGAGGGAAGGAAATACCGCGAGTAAGGAGGATATTGTGAAAAGTGAAGTTTGGGATATGAGTTGCGTGGCAGAAGAAGTTTCTTTAGACATGTGTGCTTCTGTTAACTATGAGGACAACTGGATCATAGATTCCGGTTGTGGTCATCATCTGACTGGTGACAATTCCAAGTTTTTTTTCACTTCGCGGGTATAAAGGTAATATTGCCTTTGTTACTGCCGACAATAGTGTTCACCATGTGGTGAATGAGGGCGCGGTTGTTGTTTCTGGTAAACACAATAGGTCGATAACTCTCGACAGTGTTTATCACATTCCTGATATGAAGAAGAATCTTCTGTTGGTGACGAATGCGGTTGATACTAGTCATTATGAATTGTTTAGCCCGAATGATGTGAAGTTCCTCCGGAACGTGGAGGAGGTGAAGGGTGATGTTACTCACATCAGTAAGAGGGTGAAAAACTTATAAGTTCTCTCGACTTCTTCCTCGTATGTTGACAAGATGAGCAACAATGATGGCGTGTTGGTTTGGCATGCTAGGCTCAGCCATGTGGGTATTGACAAGTTGAAGGCGATGGTTTCGAGGAATCTTGTCAACGGGCTTCTGTCTCTTTCTTTTGCAAGTGGTGTTGAGGTGTGTGAGGGTTGCCAATATGGTAAATCTCACGGGCTGCCTTACGAGAAGTCTCAGTCAAGTGTAAAGATGTGTTAGAACTTATTCATGGTGATTTGATGTGTCCTACGCAAAACACGTCGTACGGGGGTGCTCAGTATATATTGGTACTCATCGACGATTTTACACGGTACATTTTCTGAAGGAGAAACGGGAAGCATTTTCTAAATTTTGAGAATTTAGAATGATGATTGAGAGAAGGCTCGGTCATTGAATTAAGAAGTTTTGAACCGACAATGAAGGCGAGTTTACATTCAAGGAGTTTCTCTCATTTTCCAAGAGGCATGACTGAAACAACGTGAAAACGTGTCGTGGTGTAATCACGTGTTAACAAAATAATTTATATTTTACCCTAATTCAATTCAAATAAGTGTTTATATGGTATTGAGTTTCGGGGTCGAACACAAGGAGACTGGCCTTAAGTATTTTAACGTTCAGTTCTCACTTTTAATTTAGTGTTGTGTTTTGAAGATTGTTGTTGCTGCTTTAATAGAAAGAATTGCACAAGAGGTAAAATAAAATAAAAATAAAAAAACAATTTTCTTTTTAAAGGATAAAAGAGAAATAGTAGGGAAATATGACAATATGTGTAACTTGAGAATCACGAATCACAAATGATAGCAAATTAATCATATAATATTTATAAGCAAGGATTAATTAACTTCTTTCCAAAAATTAATTAATAAACTCATCGACCTTTAGATCCATTAAAAACTTCTATTTTTAAGTGTTCTTATAATTGATTCAACCCTTATTTGAATAAGGATAACTTTTCCAAGTCAAATATATTCAAACAAATCTCTAAGAATCTTTATAAATATTTAATATCAAATCATCCTTCCAAATAATTTAATTTTAAAACTCATAAAAATATCTCAAGATTTAATCTTAAAAATACTATAATAAATGCAAAGTTTTCTCAAGATTTCATCATCAAGGCTACACAAAAAGTCTTTCCCTACCCTTTAAACTACTCACTCATGTCCACAAAATAAATCATATTAAAATCTAACCAAGAGAATAGTAAAAGAAAAAGAAGAATTAAATCAAACCCTAAAGAAGTGAATCGTTCTCGATCTCTCTCCTTCTTGATTGATTTATCACTTTCACCTTCTAGTTCAAGCACTTCTTCCTTCTCTAAAATTCTATCTTCTCTCTCAATTCTCAAAAATTGGAGTTTTGAAGTTTATGGACATTAATGGTGGAAAAGAAAATAATAGATTTGAAAATGGTGAAAGAGATGAAGAATGGTGTATGGTGATATAAGAATGGAGGATTGAATGGTTGTGTGGATCCTCCCTTCTAGAGAGAAGTTGGGGTCTTTTTATAGTGAAATTTACCCTAGAAAATATTTAGAATTAGGATGGTGGGACTAAACAATTTAGTTTGATCCGGATTCTGTTTTGGGTAGCAATTTGGGGGATAAATAGCACTATTTCTTTCTTTTCTATACAAATTCAGCATGGGTGCAAATTCTGGGTACATATAGCATTTCATTCTCAATCTCATCCGTTCCAACGGATTGCATACGTGTCGCTCAGGGGTTGGTCTGATCAAAATCAGATATCTGATCCAATGGCCACGATTTTACCACGTGTTTCACCTTTCAATCTGTTAAAACGAACTTGCCACGTGTCGACGATTGATTGGCTGAGAAGAGAATCATCGTACTGCGCTTCTGATATCTGCAGAAAACGCGTTTTGTTCCTTCTCCATTTCGCTTTACCGGACGGTCCAGTGCTCTCGGTTTTGCACGTTAATAAAGAAACGGAGGTGTCCAGTCTAAAAGAAAACGGAGAGGAAATGCTTGGAGTCTGAAGATAACGCCTAATATTTTCACATGTATGCCACGTGGCGTGATCTGATTGGCTGGTGCAAGAATCTCGTACTGACGCGTCAGTGATGCTCCCCAATAAAAATGCGCCACGTGTCCTTCTTGTTACTGATTTTCAACGGACTTGCCACATGTCACTTCGCGATTCGCTGATTTCAAACCGAATATGCCACACGTCACACTCTGGTTGGTTGGAAGAGGTTTTCACCCGGTCAACGGTTGACTTTGACCAAGGTTGACCAAGTCTTGTATCGCATTTTCTGGGAGTTCTAGAAGGTCTTTTTTCTCAAGGTTTCTACCGTTGGATTCGTATCGTCGCGCTTTACAATTTGACACCCAGTTTGACCCCTTTTGGAAAAGTTGACTTTTGGTCAACTCGGCGATTTCCCGAGTTTGATTTTTCGTCCTTTTGTGGATTTGTAGGTCTTGGCTTGGATAGTCGACGGATAAGGGTTGTAGAAATTTTGGAGAATCGTGTGTAGGGTTTTCGTAAAGATTTGTCGAAAATTCGGCCATCTTTGGCCCATGTTTTGCAAATCGGTCCGTCATTTGGAGTTGACTTTTCGCTGAGGTCTCCAAATATCATTTTCTCGGTCTTTTTACCTGAAAAATCACACAAAAGGGTATTAAGAGTTTCACAGATAATTTTTATTAATTTTAAGTAATTTTCATAAAATTTATGTGATTTATTAATGAATTTTTCATGATAAAAACCCTAAAAATGTGTATAAAAATACATATTACAATGACATCAAGAAAGAGTTGACTTGTGCTTATACACCGCAATAAAATGATGTGGTGGAATGAAAAATTCGGCATTTGGTGGAGGTATGCAGGAGTTGAGTTTATGCGAATAATTTACCGAGGCCTTATGGACGGAAGGTATGACATGTGCTACCTACGTGGTTAATCAACTTCCATGCACTCTGATTAACATGAGGTCACCTTACGAGTTGATGTTCGATGAGAAGTGAAGTGTGAAGTATTTGAAGGTGTTCAGTTGTATGTGCTTTGTTCACGTACTGGATGAGAAGAGGACAAAGTTAGACGCTAAGGCTCGGAAGTGTATTTTCATTGACTATGATCAAAGAAAGAAGGGATGGAAATGCATGAATCCGACAACTCATAAATTCATTGTCTCTCGAGATGTGATATTTGATGAAGCGTCTTCTCTATATGGTGATGGTGGTTCCCAAACGGTAGTTTCGAATCTGCCGACGCCACATATTGGTTATGTAAGAAAACTAGGTGTTGATGACATGGTTAACCCGAGTGAAGATCCGAGGTTCTCGTCGCCTACGTCGACTATCACGAGTTCAAGTGAGATGGATCAAGGTGATAGGGGGAGCAACGAAGTACAATCACAAAAAGAGAGAAATGCACAAGCTCTAAGGAGGTCAACAAATACGGTAACTCGGCCAGTTAGATATAGAGATTAAAACTTCGTGTCGACGTATTCGTGTTTCTTTTCAGGATCGACGGATAGTGAACCTTCATGCTTTGAGGAGGCGAAAGGTAACAAGTCATGGTAAGATACTATGGACGAAGAGATGCAAGCTCTTCGGAAAAATAAAACTTAGGATCTTGTTCCGAATCCCAAATGAGTGGATCCGGTTACTTGCAAATGGGTTTATAAGTTGAAATACAAGGCGGATGGGAGTATTGAGCGATGTAAAGTGAGGCTTGTAACGAGAGGGTTTTCTCAATGGTATGGCAAGGATTATGAAGAGTCCTTTAGTCCTGTCACCAAGATGACATCCATGCGAGTTGTGATTTTAATGACTGCTTCGCGAGGTTGGAAGCTGTGGCAGCTAGATGTGAAGAATGCTTTCTTGTATGGTGAACTCAACAAGGAGATTTATATGGACCAACCGGTTGGGTATATTTCCAAGGTGCGTTCTGACTACGTATGCAAGCTGAAAAATGCGTTGTATGGTTTGAAGCAGGCACCTCGAGCTTGGTATGGCAAGATTGCGGAATATTTGCAATTTTGTGGTTATTCTTTTTCGAGTTCGGATCACAGATTATTTGTGATGAGGAAGGTGGGTCTAGACGTGATCGTCCTTTTATACGTGGACGACATGATCATCACCGGCAATGATGAAGGCGAAGTTGCAAGACTTCGGGGCGAGCTCTCAATTCTATTCGAGATGAAAGATCTTGGAGAGCTTAGTTACTTTCTGGGATTAGAAGTGGAAGGTTTGAAAGATAGGTATTTTGTCTCTCAAACGGGTTATGCCGGGAAGCTCATTGAGAAATTTGGCATAAAAGAAGATAAGCATTGTTTGACACCATTGGACGCAAATTTCAAATTGACGCGTGATGATGGAAAGGTACTTCCGGATCCTCGGAAGTTTCGTGCTCTTGTCGGAAGCATGATTTATCTCACGATTACTAGACCAGATATTGCCTTTGCGGTCGGCCTGGTGAGTGGTTTATGCAAGCTCCAACAAAGTCGCATCTGGATGCAGCGAAGAAAATTCTCAAGTATGTGAGTTTTGTAATGTGTAATTTTTATACACATTTTTAGGATTTTTATCATATAAAATTTACCATTAAATCACATAAAATTAGAGGTGGCAAATGGGCGGGTTGGGCCGGGTTCGGGTCAGGTCATTTCGGGTTCCGGGTCATTCGGGTCACGGGTCATTCGGGTCACGGGTCGCTCGGGTACCGGGTCGCTCGGGTACCGGGTCGTTCGGGTCTCGGGTCGATCGGGTCTCGGGTCGTTCAGGTCTCGGGTCGTTCGGGTTATGGGTCAGGCGGGTTCGGGTTACAGGTCAATCGGGTTATGGGTCATTCGGGTTTGTATTTCGGGTAATTCGGGTCTGTGTTTCGAAAAAGTTTGGTCTGTGTTTTGAGCAATTCAAGTTTGTATATAGATAGACGAAATATCGAAAATTCGACTTAATTTTCATAGTTCCTAAAATTGGAATCGGGATCTAACTCGTTCCTTTATCGTGTAGTGAGAATCATCCGACTACGATTGGAATCGGCCGAGTCGAATCGGAGAATCCGATTTTTTTAAAGTATTATCTTTAAATTAAAAAAATGGAATAAAATGAAAAAAAAAATTTTAAAGTTATAAAAATATGGAAAGATTCAAATAAAATATAATCATATACATTTGGATATATCTATTATATATGATATTTTTGACTATATTTTTTATTTAAGAGGGGCAATGAAAAAAATCGAAAAAAATAAAAAATCGAAAAAATAAAAAAAATCGAACTTGGTTTAATTTTGTTGTTGACCCGTTTATTGCACGATATTATATAATATTAATTTTGTATGTTGTTATTAGTTATGTGTTATTTATACAAAATGAGTTCACTATAACAAACTAAGTTTTCTATTAAAAAATATTAATTCATTAATGTATTAATAATTTAATATCATAAGATGTGAGAATTAAAAAATCATCATTATACACATAACACATGTAGATATACAACTTTTTCAATGTAAAATTACAGAAAGTCCAATAATTATGGCAAAATCGCACACAAATATTCAGCTTCATGTTATTCATCTTGCATTACATGTTATTCAGGTTTCGAAAATTGGGCGGGTCATTCGGGTTCGGGTTCGGGTAATCCGGGTTACGGGTCGTTCGGGTTTCGGGCCATTCGGGTTTCGGGCCGCTCGGGTTTCGGGCCATTCGGGTTTCGGGCCATTCGGGTTTCGGGTTCTTCGGGTTTCGGGTCATTCGGGTTTCGGGTCAGGTCGGGTTTCGGGCCGTTGACTTGTCAACATCTTCGGATCGGGTCAGGTTCGGGTTCGGGTCGGTCGGGCGGGTTTTTCGGGTCGGGTCAAGATTTTGCCACCTCTACATAAAATGTATGAAAAATATTTAAAATTAATAAAAACTATTGTTGAAACTCTTAATACACTTTTTTGTGATTTTTTAGGTAAAAAGACCGAGAAAACGATATTGGGATGACTTGGAGAAAAGTCAACTCCAAATGAAGGGCCGATTTGCAAATCCACAAAAATCCAAGATGCACTCCTCCAATTTTCTTATAACCCTTACCCGTCAACCATCCAAGCCAAAACCGAATTATTTTGAATAGTAGCACTATTTTGAAGAATAATTAATCAGATAGCATGATTTTCAAAATATTTGGGTAGGTAGCACTTCCGCCAGACCTTCTGGCGGAACTAAAGTAGTTCCGCCAGAGGGTCTGGCGAAACTAGGGAATTTTTTTTTTTTGCTAATCTCGGCCATTTGGCACCCTTAAACAGCCTTAATTAATGAAAAAGGCTAGTTCCGCCACCACATCTGGCAGAACTAGGTAAAATTTAGTTTTGGCCCAATTTAGACGGTGAAATTGGCCCAAAAATGACGAAAATATAGGTTCCGCCAGACCATATGGCGGAACTATTTAGTTTCGCCAGTGGGTCTGGCGGAACTAGACAATTTTCCCAACTTACAATCTGACCCAAAAAGTCCAAAAAATGGTCTAGTTCCGCCAGACCTACTGGCGGAACTATCTATTTTCTAGGGTCTGACGGAACTAGACCATTATGTTGGACTTGCCACCCGACCCAAAAAGTCCAAAAAATGGTCTAGTTCCGCCAGATACACTGGCGGAACTAACTAGTTCCGCCAGTGGGTCTGGCGGAACTAGCTAGTTCCGCCAGTGCGTTTGGCGGAACTAGACCATTTTCCCAACTTACAACCTGAACCAAAATGTCCAAAAAAATGGTCTAGTTCCGCCAGATACGCTGGCGGAACTATCTATTTTCTAGCTAGTTCCGCCAGATCCTCTGGCGGAACTAGACCATTTTCCCAGCTTACGATCTGAACCAAAAAGTCCAAAAAAATGGTCTAGTTTCGCCAGATACTCTGGCGGAACTATCTATTTTTTAGCTAGTTCCGCCAGATCCTCCAGCGGAACTAGACCATTTTCCCAGCTTACGATCTGACCCAAAAAAATTTAAAAATTTAGCGTTTAGTAACGATTTTTTAAAAAAAACCGATACTAAATATTAGATCTGTATCGGTTTTTATTAAACAACCGTTACTAAATCGGGAAATTTTTTTCATTTAGTAACAGTTTTTGTATGATAACCATTACTAAATCTGACTTTTAGTAACTGTTCTTCCCAAAAAACCGTTACTAAATGCAGTTAGTAACGGTTCTTCCAACAAAAAATTTCAAAATTTTGCTTTTAGTAACGGTTTTTAATAAAAAACCGATACTAAATATTAGTACTGTATCGGTTTTTATCAAAGAACCGTTACTAAATCCCCAAAATATGCATAATTGTTTGTTTCACCCTGGTTTCGCCAGACCCACTGGCGGAACAAGCTATTTTGTAGCTAGTTCCGCCAGGCTCTCTGGCGGAACAAGCTATTTTCTAGCTAGTTCCGCCAGACATACTGGCGGAACTAGCTAGAAATAAGTAGTTCCGCCAGACAATCTGGCGGAACCTCTACCACCCCAAAAAATTGAGAAATAGCCTAGTTCCGCCAGGGTCTTTGGCGGAACTTGTTCAATCATTGAAACCTGTTATAAAAGGAAAATCTTTCTCTCTCTCCCCCAATCTAACCTATAATCCGCCCCCAAAAAATAAAACTACTATTCAAGCGATTTTGAAGTGTATTTGAGGTGATTTTGACCCAAATAAATAGAGAAAATAGAAGAAAAGAAAGACGGAAATTAGGTATTGTATTATAGATTGTTTTTTCATTAAATAATTAATTGATTTTTTTATATATTTGATGTTAATTTGTTGAATATTATTGCAATTAGTAAGAAGAAAATGGCACAAAACTCTCAAATTCTTGTATATTATGATGGTCTTATTGTAAATCTACCAAACGGATGCAATTACGACCCGGAGGAACCGGCTTATATTCCAGAAAGTACAACCACAAATAGGGATTATGACCAACTGTGTAACGAAATTTATGAGAATCTCGGTTGGTCGTATAATGATATTCTTTTAATCCGAGGTCGGCTTCCTTCCCTTAAGAAAGGAATTTGGCATTATAGGTTAGTGAAAATTATGAATAATACACAATTGATTAATTTTGCGGAGCGCGTCATAAGGGTTGGGATGGAGGAATTAGAAATATATGTTGATCGCGTCCAAAATAAAGAATATCAGATAGGCACTAGTAGTAGATCAAATGTAATTCCAAATGCAGATGAAAATGAGATATTAGAACCCGTTGAAAATGAAATAAATATTGAAAATGCGAATGAGGACCCGTTTGTGACCTTTGATATGGCACGTGTTAGCAATAATGTACTTCCCGAAATAGATGATGATGATGATGAAAATGAATTAGATGAGGAACCCGAAATGGAGTCAGAGGACGAGGAAGAAATTTATGGAGATGGTGATGAAGAAATGGAGAGAGTGAACCATCAGACGGGATTTATATATACGGAAGAGGGTGAGATGGTTAGTGTAGGTACTTTCGGTGATGCGCCGGCTGCTGAATTCGAAGATAGTTTAATGTGGGAATATGCGAGAAATGATGTCTTATCTGGCATGAATGTGAATGAAAATGATGATGAAATATTGTATAAGGTACGTACATTTGAAACGAAATGTGAACTACAATCAGCTGTAAGAGCATACAGTGTGAAGCATCACCGAGAAATAGAAGTAGACCACTCGAATAAAACGAGATATATTGTGATATGCAAGCTTAAAGATGAAGGTACTAGAGGATGTAGTTGGAGGATACACGCTTTGATTAATAAAAAAAATAATTTATGGGAGATTAAAACATTTAGACAACCACACGTATGTATTAACCAAACACCTAGAAGAGACCACAAACAGTTAACGAGTGCGCTTGTTGGGGGGATAATTCTAGATATCGTAAGAGCGGATTTAGATGTTAAACCTGTAACCATAATAGAAGCCGTTAAATTGAAGGTTGAATATACCATATCGTATTGGAAGGCTTGGCATGCAAAACAACACGCGTTTCGATTCTTATTTGGGGGTTGGAGGGAGGCTTATAATTTGCTCCCTGAGTTGATGGCGGCAATAACCTCAACAAATCCTGGTACTTTGTATACATTTAAAACTGGTGCCCCAAATAGAGATGGTGAGTTGGAGTTCGAAGGTCTATTTTGGGTATTTGGCCCATCACTACATGATTTTCAATTTTGCAAGCCCGTCATAACAGTGGATGGAACATTTCTAACCGGAAAATTACAAGGAACTTTACTGACGGCGATTGGTACCGACGCAAATGGTCAGTTATTTCCTTTAGCTTTTGCTTTAGTTGATAGGGAGAAGAATGAGACATGGGGGTGGTTTTTTAATTGTTTGCGTGATATTCTCGGAGAAGAAAATATGTATTGCATTATTTCGGATAGGCATGCTGGCATAATTAGCGCAATGAGAGTGAGAAGGTGGCTGCCACCTTATGGTTATCATCGTTATTGTATGCGGCATCTTCAAGCAAATTTCAGTAATCTTGTAACGGACAAAACAAGTGGTTCCAATGATTCAAGGATTAGTACGTGCACACAACAAATATAAATTTAATAAGATATGGGAAAAAATGGAAAAAAAAGATAGTTCAGCGACCGATTGGTTACAAAAGATAAATAAATCAAATTGGGCGATTTCGTACGATCCGAAGGTCGTCGGTGGGGCATACCAACTAGCAATAACGCCGAAGTGATGAATTTTGTTTTCAAAGGTATAAGAAAACTACCTGTTACGGCAATTGTGGAAGCGACATTTTATAAGCTAAATTGTTATCACGTGAGATATCGGGCGGCTGCTGATATGAGGGAAAAGAATTGGTCGGATATAGTGATGTTAAAAATGGAACGTAGACGCATTAAGGCTGCTAGGCATGAAGTCACTTGCTACAACTTAGAGCAAGGTATTTATCAGGTGCTTACGCAAGCCCGACGTTCGATGAGTGGTATCGGAATTCCGAGAAAGAAATGGCGAGTGGATATCAATGAAGGAAAATGCGAGTGTCAGAAACCTATGATATACCACTACCCGTGTTCGCACGTCATAGCAGTTTGTATACGCAAAGTTATATCTAACGAAGTTTTCATTCATCCGTGTTATTCCTTGGATAATTTGAAACGTACGTATGAAAAAAGTTTCTATCCTGTAAAGGAAAAATCACAATGGACGCCATGCATAGAAATTTGTAATTACAATTTATTTCCTGGTGATAAACTTATAAGGACAAATGCTAATGGAAGGATGAAACGTGGAAGAAGGCAGGAGTTCCGAATCCAAAACAGTATGGACACCATGAACAAAGAAAAGCGTGTAATGAATTGCAGCGTCTGCAAATTACCAGGACACACTAAACGAAAGTGCACACAAATGGGTGGAGACCGTTACAATGGACCGTAGTTTGGTTTATTTAGTTTGGTTTCATTTTGTTTATTTTATTTAGTTTGTTTTATTTATTGTTGAGTAGTTGTAATGCTTAAGTTAAAACAATCTCAATAAACCATAAACCCTAAAAAATCAAACAAGCAATCCGCAACATAATGCAAATCCCCAAACATAACCCCTAAACCCCAAACACATAAACTATAACGTAGTCCAAATCTCAAAACATAAACCCTACAACACTAACATAAACCCTAAACATCTCCGCCGCGTGCACCACGGCCGCGTCCTCTTCCTCTTCCTCTCCCTCTCGCCTGGTTCCAAGTCTGCACCTGAGTGAGCTGACTGACGTCTTCTCCTCCCGCATCTGCTCTCGGTTCGTTGAGCACATCCCACTCAGTATCGCCGGGATACTCATTAAGCTGAGTACAAATTAGTTTTTGGCATCCCAACCATTTTCTGACGCCGTCCCTTACTTCCGCCCTCATATTTGCACCAAATTCTCGGAGCATTCTGAAACCTATGTGAGCTCCCTCCATGGCAGTTTGTGCCTTAAAATTTTAAAAAAAATAAAAAATTTATAATTCTAAATTTAACTTTAGAAATATTACAAAAATTTACCGCTAATCTTTTTTCGGGGACCATGGGGCGGTATGTGCTCGAACCGTGCGAAATGGTGCTCTGCACCAACGGATCAGAATTCTGCCAATACCAGCTCATGTAACCATCATAATCCAGAGGGGTATACGGCTCCAGGGGTTCCATTTGCGAATACCAATACCATTTATCGTTCCAACGTGTAATCCAATTCTTGTGAATCGTACCCCAATCGTTTCCCTTAAAATTCGTCAGGTCGCGTAATTCTTTGTCGGCAATTTTGTCGGCTTCAGGTATTTCCGGGGGTATTTTTTGCCGATACCCGAACTGTCGCATCACCCTCTCAGGACGATAACGCTCGACGATCCAGAAATAAATCAACGGCACACTGAGTAGTGCCGTAGTTCTTTCTTCCTGACAAATGGGCGGTAGCCGATCACGGTATGGTTCGTAAGGTGCCCAAAAGATATCACTTTGAGGGATGCTGTCTAACATGTCGACGGTTCCTCTTTAACTCTTGCATCTCTCCAGAGCATGCCAACCGTATCATTGTAATCCGGATCGTCGTAGATATTCAATCTTGCCGGGTTCAATGAAACTCTTGGTCTTCCGGTCGCAAAATGTTGCCAAGCACATAATTGTAATAATAAGATGCAACCTCCCATATTTTTCCGATCGGGACCTGTACTTTTGCACAGCTCTCTTGTACAGGTATGCAAGTACCCCACTCCCAAATGCCCACTCATGCAAATTATTCATTTCTTGTAAAAGTACCAGGGGCATGAGCGAATAACTGTCCCCATTCGGATCCGTAAATAAAATGTCGGAAAAAAATCCGATCATGTAAGCTCTACAATATTGCTCGACTCGTAATATGGGGGCATCACACTCCAAATCGGCAAAATTCTCCATGAACCATTTTTTTTTTTACCAACACGTTGCTTTTCTTATTTCCTAATCCTCTGAACATCTCTTGGGGGGGTGTTTTTCCGAGTAGTTCCCCGGCTTTATTTGCCCAATTAATACCGTTGTTCTTCACACAAACTGGCTTGCCATCCACCCGCAACCCCAACAAGCATGAAACATCCTCTAACGTTATGGTCATTTCTCCGTGCGGCATGTGGAACGTATGTGTCTCTTTTCTCCACCATTCCTGCAGAGCGGTTATCAGTATGCCATCGATTGGTATATAACCGATTCTCTGCGTTTGTAACAAACACGCACTCGCAAAATATGGCTCGAACTGAACAGTCCATGGCACTGCGGAAACGAAACATATAAGTACATTATTTTTACATAATTAAATAAATAGATATATAGAAATAATTTTATATACAATACATTAATATGATGTTGCCTCGTATCGGAAACCCCCTTTTGCTTTAGCCTTGGTGTTGTCCGGTTGGTGAAACATACGGTTCCGTGATCATCCCGGAATTCGTTCGGCGGACGATATACCGGACCTTCTGGCTCAACTATAGGAGCCTTCCCCCGATCCGCACGACTAGATCCGCCCCGACTAGATCCGCTTCTAGATGACATCCCTATATAAATTTTTTTTTTAAATATAAATAATAATTAAACAATATATTTTTACATTAGTAAGTAAACATACTATTTAACACAAAAATAAACAAATTGCTTCATTCTATTTTTTTTAATACAAAAAATTGTATATTTTAAAAAAAACCATACACAATTACTATAAATAAATATATTACTAAATAAATTTATATTATATTTTTCTTTAAAATAACTAAGTAATAAAAAATAATTACAAATTTTTTTCATACCGAATAAATTTGACGAAATATGTACTCCTTCTTCTTCTTCTTCTTCTTCTTCTTATTTTTCTCTAAAGAAATCAACAAAAATTCAAACAAATTTCAATACTATCAACCTATTTAAACCAATTTCAAACTAATCTCACTAAATCCATACCTATTTCGCACTAATTTCACTCAATCAAAACTTATTTCAATTCAACCAAATCAACAAAAATAACTAATCAAAACTCAAAATCAAACAAAATAACTTACATATTTCTTCTTCTTTTTAACTTCTCCTTCTCTTCCTTTAATTTCTCCCCTCTTTCTCCTTTAATTTCCTCTCAAATCGCATGAAATTTCGCCCCCAAATTTTTCTCTTCTTTTTCGAACGGACGGGTAGGGTTAAAATGAGGGTTTAAATTCGGGTTTAAAAAACGCGGTGGGTAGATCCGCCGCAGACCCATCGGCGGAACTAGCTATTTCTAGCTAGTTCCGCCAGACTGTCTAGCGGAACTAGCTAAAAAATAGCTAAATTTTTTTCCACTTAGTAACGTTTTTTATGGAAGAACCGTTACTAAATGCATTTAGTAACGGTTTTTTGGAAAAAACCATTACTAAGAGTCAGATTTAGTAACGGTTATTTGATAAAAATCGATACAGTACTAATATTTAGTATCGGTTTTTATTAAAAACCGTTACTAAACGCAAAATTTTGAAATTTTTTGTTGGAAGAACCGTTACTAACTGCATTTAGTAACGATTTTTTGGGAACAACGGTTACTAAAAGTCAGATTTAGTAACGGTTATCATACAAAAACCGTTACTAAATGAAAAAAAATTTCCCGATTTAGTAACGGTTGTTTGATAAAAACCGATACAGATCTAATATTTAGTATCGGTTTTTTTTAAAAAACCGTTACTAAACGCTAAATTTTTAAATTTTTTGGGTCAGATCGTAAGCTGGGAAAATGGTCTAGTTCCGCCAGAGGATCTGGCGGAACTAGCTAGAAAATAGATAGTTCCGCCAGAGTATCTGGCGGAACTAGACCATTTTTTTGGACTTTTTGGTTCAGATTGTAAGTTGGGAAAATGGTCTAGTTCCGCCAGACCAACTGGCGGAACTAGCTAGTTCCGCCTGCACCCATCGGCGGATAGTTCCGCCCGTGTGTGTCCGGCGGAACTAGACCATTTTTTTGGACTTTTTGGTTCGGATTGTAAGTTGGGAAAATGGTCTAGTTCCGCCGGACCTACGGCGGAACTAGCTAGTTCCGCCGCACACACCTTGGCGGAACTAGTTAGTTCCGCCGCATATATCCGGTGGAACTAGACCATTTTTTGGACTTTTTGGGGCGGTGCAAGTCCAACATAATGGTCTAGTTCCGCCCGCACAATCCGGCGGAACTAGCTAGAAAATAGCTAGTTCCGCCGGTAGGTCCGGCGGAACTAGACCATTTTTTGGACTTTTTGGGTCGATTGTAAGTTGGGAAAATTGTCTAGTTCCGCCGAGCCACCGGCGGAACTAACTAGTTCCGCCACGAGGCTCGGCGGAACCTATATTTTCGTCATTTTTGGGCCAATTTCACCGTCTAAATTGGGCCAAAACTAAATTTTACCTAGTTCCGCCAGATGTGGTGGCGGAACTAGCTTTTTCATTAATTAAGGCTGTTTAAGGGTGCCAAATGGCCGAGATTAGCAAAAAAAAAAATTCCCTAGTTCGCCAGACCCTCCGGCGGAACTACTTAGTTCTGCCAGAAGGTCTGGCGGAAGTGCTACCTACCCAAATATTTTGAAAATCATGCTATCTGATTAATTATTCTTCAAAATAGTGCTACTATTCAAAATAATTCACAAAATCCACAAAGAGACGAAAAGTCAAACCCGAGAAATCACCAAGTTGACCAAAAGTCAACTTTCCCAAAAGAGGTCAAACTGAGTACCAAATCGAAGAGCACGACGATACGAATCCAATGGTATAAACCTCGCGAAAAATGACTTTCTAGAACTCTCAGAAAATGCGATACAAGATCTGGTCAACCTTGGTCAAAGTCAACGTTTGACTAGGGTCAGACTTTCTCTCGACCAATAACAATGAGACACGTGTCCTCATTATTCCCCGCATAATTCAATCAGCGCAAAAATCAAAGAGTGTACGAGGATTATTTTTTTGGGCCAATCAAAGATTAACACGTGGTGTCTCAGTTAGAAAGAAGCGAACCAAAGAGTGACACGTGGCTCGAGTAGTTAGATCTGGATAAAAAGAAGACACGTGGCGGTCATTGATTGGGGGACATTCTGATTAATCAGTACGAGAATCGTACTTCACCGAATCAGCTCATGACGCGTGACAAAATACGTTAGAGAAAACGCGTTATCCCTTATCCAGTTGACTGTCACCTCCGTTTCATTCCTGACCGGATACCTCCGGTCGAGTTATAACAAGTGATTCTGAAATGAATGGACCGTCTGGTGTTTCGAAATGGAGAGGTATTAAAACGTGTTTTCTACAAGCGTCAGAGCGAATGCAGTACGAGAAATGAGTTCGGCCAATTAAAAAAAATGCCACGTGGCACCCGTTTTCAATAGAATTGAGGAATCTAACAGGTGGTTGTTTCCTATTCATTGGACTTAATGCATTGGACTTAATACCGGCCAATAAGAGAGCACCACGTGTGAGGAAGAGCCAATGTTGATAATCCACCTAAGGTATACCCAGATTGATTCAAGCAGCTCTTGAATAAGAAAAATAAAGAGGAAAATGTTAAATAACCCCCAAATTACTACCCAATAATACCAAAATCGGAACAAACATTCTTTTTAGTCCCACTACCTTTGTTTTTCATTTTTGCAAAGAAAATTTCTCTATAAAAATACACCCTGTTTCTCTCTCAAAAAAGAATTCATACATCCATTCTCATATCTATTATCACACTCATTTCTTCTTTCATTTCCACCATTCTCATTTTTTTCTTTTCCACCATTAATGTCCACAAAACTTCAAGCTTAAATTCTTGAGAGTAGAAAAAGAGAGGGGGTTTTTCAAGGAAGAGAACACCAACTCTAGAAGGAGGAGGAGCAAGATCCACCATGAAGGATGAAAATTTTGAGAACAATTGTTATCTTTAGGGTTTGATTTATCTTCTCTTTATTTCTTTTTTTTTCTTTTCTTGGATGAATATTATGACTTAAGTAGTTGTAAATTTGATGTTTGTGGACATAAGTGAGTAAAATTCATAGTAGGGGAAGACTTTTCATGTGACATATGTTAATAAAACTTGAAGTAAAAAATTACATTTATTATGATATTTGAAAGACTAAATTTTGACACTACTTCATTAAATCTTAAGTTAAGTTGTTTGGAAGAACGATTTAAATTAAAATATTTGTGAGAAGTGTTGAAATTTGTTTGAGTAATAATAACTTGGAAAGATTGTTCTTTTATTCAAATAAGGATTTAAATCGGGTATTTGTGATACCTAAAAATAGAAGTTTTTGAGTAAAAATTAATATTTGAATTATTTGTTGATTAATTTACAGAAATAAATTGATCAATCCTTGCTTTTAAATCTTAGTAATAAATTGCTATGTATTATGATGAAATATTAAACATGTCGTATGAATAGTCGACATTTCCCTACTTTTTCTCTTTTGAACTTTTAAAAACAAAATTCATTTCCATTATTTTCTCTTGCATTTTTCTTTTAAACAACAACATCTTGATCAACAACTTGCACTTAATTAATACGAGATTAAAAGTTAAAAATTTAAGGCCTTGCTTCTTTTTGCATCGACATCCTAAACTCGCATACCACATATACACTGAATATTGAAATTAGGGAAAATATAAATTATTTTGTTAACACGTGATTACACCAGGACACGTTTTCGCGTAGTTACAAGTTCGACTCTTGATCTCGGGTTATTTTATAAGAAGGGTTCAGAGTTTATTTTGCATGGATCGACATCTGATTATGTTTTCTCTTGTGGTTCTGCAAGTGTTCGGTCTCATTTTCTACTACCGAGGCGGAGTACAAGGCGTCATCACTTGCGGCACAAGAGTGTGTTTGGTTGCGGAGGTTGGTTGAGGATGTTTACAATGAGGTTACTGGTCCTACGGTTATTCTAGGCGACAATCGCAGTTCGTTGAAGTTAGTGACCAATCATGTTTGTCATGCGAGACCAAGCACATCGAGATCGAGATCGAGCATCACTTCATTCGTGAAAACGTGCTTGATGGAATTATTGGAGTTGGGGAGGTGATAAGCATTGATAACGTGGCTGACATCTTCACCAAGTCTCTCTCCAAGAGATCATTCGAGTTATTGCGAACCAAGTTGTGGCTCTTGGCCAAATGCACTTTAAGGGCGAATGTTAAAATATAAAGATGCATTTGTATGTTATGAAGGCAGTTAACAAATTAGGAAAGAGATTTCTTGGAAATAAAGTTTCTTGACAAGTAAATTTAGTATTACCATAAATAAGGTTTCTTGACAAGAAGATTTAGTATTACCTTGAATAAGATTTCTTGACAAGAATGTTTAGTATTATCATGCATCTTTTATTTACTATTTTATGGAGAATGACTAGTTTATAAATATAGGGGTAGAGATAGAAATTTATTTATTCCAACAACAATAATAACATTTTGTATCTCTTTCTTTTTCTTGTAATAAGAAGTTTATCTTATTTCTTAAGTTGCATTGTTCAATCATTTCTTATTCTATTATTGTTCTTTTTGGGCTAGTGTGAGGTTATTGCTGCACTGTTATTTATGTTATTGATTACCACAAGGTCATTGCTGGTTTTGTGCTGCTGTGTTAATGCACAGTCACAGTTGTTCTGTTTCTTTGTTAGCGACGCAGTTATCTGGTTCAGTTCTTATGTGACTATCTAGTTTCTTTACGCATTTAGGATTCAATCTTGTTTTGTGCATAGTTGAATTTGCTTTTTTCTCTATTAATTGTGCTATATTGTAAAAAATAATGTAATGTTAAATAAGAAGCACTTATTTATATATATTCAGTATTCATTTTATGAATCTTTATTCTTTATGGACTTGTTCTATTTGAGTCATCATTTATAGTGATATATTTGTTGTTTCACAAATATATCACTATAAATTGAAGTGAAGGCTTGTTCGTCTTCTTTTTATTTTGTATGAAAAGATAACATCAAAGTAGAAAAGCTGACTCTTAGTTTAGGCCCTAGTGTTATCATGGGCTGGCTTTATCAGTTTCTCTCTTCTTGTGAGAAGAAAAAATTTCTTCCTACTAAGTATTTTTTTTTTACACATTTTACCTTCACTATAATATTGGATATGTTGATAATTGAATATAAACTGTAATATTGCGACAATTTACTACTAATAATTCTGGCTTCAGATTAAAAAAACTGGCTTCACAGCTTACAAAAAATAATATTGACTAATGCGTCGCTAACCCTTAGGATTGGCGCATTAATATATTTATGAACTATAGTAAAAAAAGTTCAATACTGACATGATGTCTAATTTTGTTTAATTCAAAAGAATATGCAAGCACTCTTTGGTACCAGGCATTTCCAAATATCCTACTACTTGCCCAACACAAAGAATATCCAATCTGCCAAAATTATATACAAAAGTACAAAACCAAACAATTTTCTTGTGCTAATCCTTAAGGAATGTTAAAAGATCCTTAAAAGGCAAAATGAAATTAGAGAAAGATGTTTTTATTTATATTTTGAACTTTGGTCTCTATATTTTTTTAATTTTTGGTCCATAGCCTCAGAAATGGACAACATCTTTCCGTTTTCGTATATTCTGAACCTATTATTATTATTATTATTATTATTATTATTAGATGAAAATAACTAATTATGTAATTTTGAATTATAGGCGGCCAATCCAGCAAAACACTCATAATTATTATCGGAGTTATGATCGCCATTGCAATTATAATCGTCGCTCTCTCCTTCTTCGGAAGACAGAGCAGGTTATACCATTACCAACTCATTACATACTATAAGATGATTAATATAAAAATTAACTTATTCATCTTTATCTTTTTTAATTGCAGGTAAAGCTACAAAAGATAGGTTTTTGCTTTTGCTTTGAGAGCTTTTCCCATTTCGGTTCAGTGTAACCTTTTGCTTTTTATTTCTTCTCTTTTCTGATTGGAGTTTTTTTTATTAAACAAAAAAGAAGAGGGGCCTTTTTTATAGAATGCGGGCCATTCTACAAAAGTACTGAAGATTCCAGCATGCGAATTATTGATTGTGAACTGCATATGCATTTTATATTTTATCAAGATTTTCTGGATAGTTTGTATTTTCTGTACTAGGTAGTGAGGGTGATATCATGAGAAAAAGTATTAACTAGAAAAAATTATGAGACAAAGTAGGGAGTGATTTGAAAATTGATCATGACAGAATGGATGCAACCTAAAATTGAGACCCAATTGATAAAGCTCATAACTTAATCACGAAGAAATGGATTTAAGTGCTAATTAATTATTTGCTAGATTAATTGACGACACCCTCTTATTCTTTCTGTCCAATTATCAGAGGACATACCATTAGTTAATTACTGTCGATCAAATCAGATTTAGATTCATCCGACTCAATTTCGATGGGTCATTTTGAATTTTGATTATTTTGATCAGCTGGAACTGGAATTTAGAGCTTCTGAATTTGTTATCTTATTGAGTTTTGGGCAATGTTCGGAAAATCGGAATCGGAAGCGATGTCGGTCCCTTAAGATAGCAATTTAGAATCAAATCGGAATCGGTCGAATCGGATGAAGAATGAGACCAATTTGTATAAAAATAATAATTTTATATAATCGTGGGAATCATGTATAAATCGGATTGGGACTTGCCGATTCTAATAGAATCGGTTGAGTTAGAATCGAAGTCAGTGATTCTTAGAACCATGGTTTTGATTTGGATTCTAGTAATAAGTTTAGCCATAATTATGATATATGAATCAACATCGAATTATCATCAGTTTAGTTTTGTACTACCCTCCTTTGAATCATTTCTTAATGCCAAAGGTTACATGGCTTATCAGGTGTAAAAGTTATAAGAAACTAAATGAGAGGCAGAAAATCGTCCAAAAGATTTGCCCAATTGGAAATGAGAGGCCGAAAAAATGGACCAATTAACTTTTTCATTAGTCTTTGTTGAGTCACCAGAAACTTTTAGCGGTTAGGAAAAGGAAAGTATTCAGACCACCACCTAAAGACACTTTTGTTTCACAAAGAGAAAGAAAGAAAACAGTCCTTACTCCCCTTGCAAGTTAGCCACATGGAGTCACGAATAAAGAATTCCAAGACGAAATTCATTCAATAATATTAATATATAATATACTATAGTATAATATATACTATAAAATATAATATATACTATATAATGAGTTCGGGTAGAATGTCACTTGTAAATTAACGTCTCTTGTGTGTCACAATCTCAAAACCACCTATCAATATCAGATCCGGAATATCTGAATATCGGACTCAATATGAATAAAACAATACAGTATTCATTAGTCGTTATAGGACTTTCATGAATTTTATCATCGAAGGGATGCAAATACCATTAGTGAGAGTTGCTTTCACCGACATGGCTTTTAATAAATTGTTCGTGACAACAATTTGACAAAACTTTTTTTTTGAAGTCATCAAGGGAGGAATATTTGCAAAAAAGAAAAGAAATTTCTCAATTGGTGCAAACAAAAGATATTTTTATATAAAGTCAGTGCATTTGGTAATTTTGGTGCTTGTGCAAGCCCCATACGTTTGATATTCACAAGTAGAATACAACAGAAATATGAACGATGTTTTCTATATCTAACCATTTCAATTTTTTAAGTACTCAAAACAACTTGATTTCTACTTATTTTTCTCACTAACATTCAGAGTTTTGAATCCTGCCTCAAAGAAAAAAAAAGAAAATTTCAAATCCAATTTATAGTTAACATGTTAAAAGCACTAAAGAAACTAAATAAAATACAAAGGTGGAGCTAGAAACCCGTTTTTATTATTTGAGGTGAGATGTAGCCATATCACGGGTCTCGCTGTGAGGGAGGATTCAGAACTCCCCAGTTAGAGAAATAAAATTTAGTTGTTTTAGATATTTAAATAACTATGTTAATTAGATTAAAAAATATTCATCCATGGAGGAGTATTCCTTTGTCTCACTCTCATAAAACAAAAAGAGGAAAAGATAATAAGAAAAGGAGAGGGAATAACAAAAGGGAATACTTTCTTATCGGTTAAGTCCTTGATTTTGAATGATGAGGCACTATTAACAACGCATCTCGATAAGAAGTTGCACAACCTCGTTCATCGTAGGACATAAGGTAGGGATGCTGCAGGTACACCTTATCGCGAAGCGTAAAGCTTGAATCATTTCATCTTTGAACGGGTTGCATGAGCCATTATTCCTCTTCTCTAGAACTTCTAACGCTCCTTCTTTGGTACCTATTTTGGTCGATATGTAATGGATGATGTCATGACTATCACCCAATTCAGGGTCGATTGGTTTTTTGCCCGTCACCAGCTCCATCATAACGAATCCAAAGCTGTATACATTACATTTGGTTGTAGCCTTGGAGGAATATGCATATTCTGTTTAATAGCAAATAATTAGATATAATCATCTAGAGTTTTCTAATCACATATCATCATAATCTTATGGTGGATTGGAGTTTATGGGTTATCAAATCTAACTATTCTAGCTCTTATTGAATCTACACGGTAGAAAATTCTGATAGTTACGGTTGGACCTTTCATCATTGTTTTTTAATTTATTTGGCATTTCATTAAACAAAGGAGGGTGAATTAACACTAATTGCTTAGAAATATGCTCAATTACCCAGCATACAGTTAATTCCCTATACTTACATAGTTTTTTATTAAGTCCCAATGAAGCTACGTGGAATTTTTTTTCACTTGACCTGCTAGTTATCCTTAAGCGTTCTATCCAATTGATGTGTTGGCAAAAATTTGAATTTATATTATTTAACTAATTGATCAATGTTAACTTCCGATTGATTCCATATCCGCAATGATGGATCTTGGTTAATATCAATAAATAAGCTGTAATAAAAGCTATACATTTTGAAATATATTATGTTATACATTTCAAAATTTAGGATAAATTCAGTGGCAACACTTTATAAGAACTAAGGGTAAGAATGGCTCTGCTATACAAATGGTTAGACATTTAGCAAATATCTCACAAATAACTGGGGCCTCCAAACATTAGATCATGATCATTTAATAGTGAGAAAAACAAAAAAATGAAAAAAAAAAATGAAAGAAAACATAAGCAAAAAAAGAAAAACATAATTTTGTTGTCTCCTGAAAAACGGATGTCTTAGAATAAAAAAATGTCCCTACATTTTTATAATCTTTTTTTCTTTGATACGAAGATATTTATCTTTTCTTTTTAATAATTTGTGTATAACTTTATTATAAAGAATTATTATTATTTTAAATATGAGAACAATTCAAGAGTTATATAGCAAAATAATTTACTAATGGATAGCACAAAAAAAATCCATCAGTATCAAAAAAGGGAGTGAGACAAAAAAAAAATCATCTCCATTCAATAAAAAAAATATAACTAGGTAATTTAATATACAGTTATTTTTTGAATTTTAGAGAAAACAAAGAGATTTATGTAGGAGTTTCTTTTTTTTAATAAACTCACCAAAGAGCGATATAGAAGCAAAAAAATATAGATAAAGTAGCATCAGCACAAACATATTTCGGCCACTCATACCCAGGTCTTCTGCATCGTCAAAAGTTTCTTAAAACTTAGAACCATGGTCCGTCGCTGACTAGGAGTCACAGCCCTCAAGATTTTTGACAAAATAGTATATATTAGCAATGCATTAATTTAAAAAAATTGAAACATTTGTATTTCTATGTATTTGCAGTAGGTAGGAAAAAGTTTTGGCCTGCCCAGTATTTTAGTCAAGCTCCACAACTAGATAAATCACTGTCTTTTAGTTTCTATTAAGGTTGGTTATTGTATTTCCAAATCATATCCGACACACGTTGATGTTGTCTCGGAGCTGTGTGTCTATCCAACAAATGGGGATGCAACATATCTTTCTAAGTAGTAAATAAATTTTTTTATTAGAAATTTTGCTTGACAATAAGTCACATGTCGATTAGCAAGAAACTTGTGTTTGCTCCCAAGTCTGCATCTTACGACCCGAAAAGCCTAGTCGATTTGTGTCGGTAAAACCCATTTAGACTGACTTTTAACCAACTAGGATCGATTTTTCCACCGATTTGGTCTGACTTGACCCGATTGTTAGATTTTGAATTTAAAATATTAATATTATTTAAAAATATATGAAAATTTAGTTTGACTAAGCTGATCGATTAATCTTGATTAATCTCCTCATCCAAAATTTTCTGAGCTACAACTAGTCCCGACTTATGACTTTTACAATACTACCTGTATATGATATACATATAGTAGAAAAACTAGGGATTCATATCAAAGATAGGTGACACTTAAGATTATAAAGACGTGTATTTATTCCCGTTAATTCTTCTTGCCAAATCTTCCAAAGAAGGTAATTCTGCCATAATTAACCAGCTGTAAAGTCCCATGAATTACTCTGCCTTTCCGCCCAAGTTAGTTCTCTGGGCCTTGATGAACATTATAGGTCTTTCTCTTAGCTTTTCAACGCATATTCATACGTCCGGGTCCTAGATCCACAGAGAGAGTTATGTCCAAAATACTGAACAGCTGTCAGTAGTTTTGCGGGGTGTGGGTGAGGCTTTCAGGGTGTGAGTGGGTATGAGGATAGGCTCTGGAACTGTCATTTTTACTCCCGTGAAGTGCCGTCATCATGCCAAGTAACCTCTTCCTCCAAATGTGCTCCAAATGTGTTGTTTTCCATCGTTATGCACTTTTTTTTCCTAAAACACAAGTGAACACTACCAATAACTTGATTCTTAACTAAAACACAAGCAAACTACTAAAATAACTAATAATACTATATAAATTAAGATACAAGATAGACAGTAATTATCTATATAAAATATCCCTATCACGAACGTAACATAATAATTAATGACACAATTGATGTACATAAAAGTAAAGAATTGTATACTTTTTGATATGTTTTTTTCATTAATGTAATAAATATGTGAGCATATCAAATTTGCTTATTTTATTTAAAATTGTAGTAAACACAACACTTTTTATATTATATTATATGATAATTTTGAATTTTGAATGGATATAATAAAATTATTCGGATAAAAAAAATGCGTGATATGCTCAGTATTATTTTTTTGGACCAAAATGATATTCTCATAATATTAGGGGTATACATGAAATATACTCTTTTAATTCTTATATTAATTTAAGATTTTACCTGGGTGCACATAAAAAATTTGTTCTGTCAACCAAAATCTCTGGATTTGACATGTTGAAAAATTTAGTTTATATAATATGTTAAACATGAGGCAAGTGTGAAGATTTATGTTGCGCGGACACTTCAACAATCCGGCCATGTCCGTGTCGGACACGACGCTCCTCGGATACGTGTCGGACATACCACATGATGTGTCAAATATTTTATTATTAAAAATCGTCATGACACTTCTCAGACACATGTATTGGTCTTGTTAGAGCAATTGTTATACTATTTCATCATCATCGTATTTTAAAGACTAGTTCATCTTACTTTTCTTTTCCAGTAATTGTGGGACTACACATTTAAAGTGAATTTTGATTATTTAGTGTCAAGTTTCCATACATAAACATGTAAAACGTCAAATATCTTGTATGCACGTATAAAAGTGCAACTTCAAATGTTATATATATTGTATAAATTATAAAATATTACGTATAACTTTCTACTTGTAAGGTAAAAATATTATGTATAATACTTTAAAATAAAATAAAATTGGCATAAATAATACATACAATAATTAAATTATATATTTTATTCATAAAATATATATATATATATATATATATATCGTGTCGTGTCCTGATGAATTTTGAGATTCACCGTGTTCGTGTCGTGTCGAACACGACACCCGTGTCCGTGTCCGTGCAACATAGGTGAAGATTGATGTGACACACTTTCTAAATATTAAGTTGCATAAATTGATCTGCCACATGATCATTTGTAAATGAGTTGAAAAAAAAAATTCAAAACAAAACACATGTCAAAGAAAATACAATTCACAATTTTATGTATAAGACAAAAATAAATAAAATCATAAACTATATATTAATGAAAAAAAATAAAATAATATTTACTAAAATAAATCACAGACAGAAAACTAACTTTAATTTGTACTATGAAAAAGTATATAATTTCTAGAGATTCAAAAAATGAATATAAAAAGTTAAGTGGGTTTTAAAAATATTGAGAAAAATAAGGGGTGTTTCAAAAGCTTCCAAAACAATAACAAAATTAAATCAAGTCAGGTCTCAACTTTTATTTATATGAAAATATATAAGTTAATTTAAATATTAAAATGATTTAAATATTTCATTTTATAGGGACTAAAATGAAAATATATAATGAAAATATTTAAGGAGTTTATGATTTTTTTTAGAGTGGGTCTCGTATTATTTTATTATACTTTATCCAATATCATAATATATTATATTATTAATTTATTACTAAAAAATATCAGAATTTCAAGCATTAAAAAAGATGAAAATAATTATTAAGTTCAAATTGGGGACTCATATCAAATAAAAACACATATGGGTTTAAAATGGATACTCTTGGCAATTAAAATGGAGGCACATGTCAATAATCCCCCAAATTATAAATTTATATATTAGAACAAATTATTAATGGTAATTAGCTACAATGTAATAATTCTTATTCTTCTTATACAGTTTCAGTTCAGATAATACATCATTTTTAATTCACTGACAGATATTTTCACCCTCGATAAATAAAAAAATATTTTCATCAACAGGAAGGATATCCTTTTTATCATCTAACACATAAAGGGAGAGGAAAACTTGAGACTTCCATCACTGTCACGTGTCAACTATTTTACAAAGAAATGAGAAAACCATCACTCAACTCCTATTTATACTTGCATCATCAGTCACACATTTCCATATTCACTCTAATCCCCTCTCTATTGACACCACCGATAAAGAACCATGGAATACGCTAAGCAAAAGAAAGAAAATCCCACTGAAAGTGCTAATGAGAGTTATGAGACGAGCGGGATTAACGCCTTGACCGCATCCTACAATGACCGAATCCGCCCTCTCCTTGATGCCATCGACCGACTCCGGCAACTGAAAATCACCCAAGAAGGCATCCAACTCCCAACGATTGTTGTAGTTGGCGATCAATCGAGCGGGAAGTCAAGCGTTTTAGAATCTCTTGCCGGCATCAGCCTTCCGAGAGGCCAAGGCATTTGCACGCGCGTGCCTCTTGTCATGTCTTTACAAAACGACCCCTCGTCAACCACTACAACACTAGAACTCAACTATGCTGACAAAACCGTGGCCACTTCGGAAGCCACCATTGCGAGTGCCATAAATGAGGCTACAGTTGAGATCGCAGGTGCCAACAAAGGCATTTCGGGCACGCCTATAACTCTAGTAGTGAAAAAGAAGGGCGTACCTGATCTTACTTTGGTGGATCTTCCGGGAATTACACGTGTACCTGTCCATGGACAGCCGAAAGATATATATGAACAAATAGCGAATATCATTACAGAGTACATCAAACCGAAAGAAAGCATCATTCTGAATGTACTTTCGGCTACGGTGGATTTCCCTACGTGTGAGTCGATTCGCATGTCGCAAATAGTTGATGAGACTGGTGAACGAACCCTGGCCGTTGTCACAAAGGTTGATAAAGCGCCCGAGGGCCTTCTTGAGAAGGTCACAGACGATGATGTGAAAATAGGCCTCGGTTATGTGTGCGTACGTAACCGGATTGGTGATGAGACGTATGAGGATGCTCGTGTGGCAGAGGCTGAACTATTTGAATCGCATCCTTTGTTATCCACTATTGACAAATCAATGGTTGGGATACCGGTGCTTGCACAGCGCTTGACCGATATACAAGCAACAATTATAGCGCGTTGTTTGCCAGATACTGTAAAGAAAATCAATGATATGCTCAGCCAGAACATGGCCGAGCTCAACAAAATGCCAAGAAACATGTCAACCATTGCCGACGCCTTAACAGAATTCATACAAATTCTGAAAAGAGTAAGGGACTCATTGGAGAAGTTGATTGTAAGGGGAGAGTTTGATGAGTTCCCCGATGACCAAAAATTTCATGGTACTGCACGTGTTGCAGAAATGTTGCATAAATACTCCAAAATTCTTCCTTCCACATGCCCTGTTGATGATGGATCGTTGTTTCTCATGGAGGAGGTATGTGTTTTGGAGGAGGCGAAGGGCATTCACCTTCCAAACTTTCTACCTCGGTCAATTTTTCTCACTCTTTTGAGAAAGAAGGTCGAGTCGATCTCCCATATTCCCCATGATTTCATCATGGAAGTTTTGGAGTACCTTGAAAGCCTGGTGATAAATATTCTAACGCACCATTCCGATAACTACCCACAGATCCATTATCGAGGAACAAGAGCAGTGCATAATTTTATTGGGAATATGAGAAACCATTCGAGACAGTATATTCAAGTGATGATTGAAATGGAATTGGTGGCTGACTATACATCCAGCCCTGATTACATGAAAACATACAGTGGTCTTATGGTAGACCAAGGGAAGTTAGTTCCACAAATTGAGAACAATTACTCAAGTCCTATCAAACTTGAGGGTTTTGGTGAGGTTAATGTTGAGCACCTCAGGCCACACAAGGAGGTTGTTGATCAAGCGTTTGACATGCGGGTTAGGCTACTTGCGTACTGGAAGAGTATCATTTTGCGGTTGGTTGATGGGGTTGCACTTCATGCGTTGTATAGCATGAAATGCCTGGTAGATAAGCTCGAGTCGGTTTTAGTAGAAGAAATTGTCGGTCCACAGATGGCGGGAATTGAGATAATGATGGAAGAATCACCGGCCACGGCAGCAAAGAGAGAAAGGCTTCACAAGAGCATTGATTTGCTCAAGAAATCAAAGGAGGTGGTGGCTGATGTGATGGACCGTGTTACAATTGGTAGGAAGTAAAGGTGTGAGTGTGTCACTTTTGTATATGTTCATGAATAATTAATATGCTTTTGGAGGGTTTGTTTGTTCATCTTGTGGAGGTTTTCTATATATTGTTATGTTAATGCACGTGTTATCTTTCATTTCGTTTCTTGGGTTGTATGTATGTATGCTTTGTGTTATTGTAATTGGCTTGTTGCTTTGCTATATTTTCACTGATATTAAAAATCGTGAATTAATAAAATAGTGCAGGTTTTATCTTAGTAAAAACAAATGGAAAAGGCCAGGTCCATGTTTTGCAAATGCCTTGTAAGTTTATGAAAAACGGTAGTCAAAACTAAAAACTAAAGATGTAAGTGAAAGAAATATTTCACGTAACAGGTAATTTTGTGTGGTTCATTTAACTTTGTTATTGCCCAACAATTCTTCTTCGTTTTTGAAGTCATTAAAAATCAACATCAATATTTTCCATTCTTTGGAAACTGCCATGAAAGAAAAAAATTACAGATTTCCTTGAGTTATCCCTAATTTGCCTTGATGATAATTAAATTATATGCCTATATACATATTTATAATACATTTGAAATGGATTGTTAGTGGTTATTAAAAGAGTGAATAAAAGAAAAAATAATGGTATAGTCTCATGTGCTAGAACTAATATTTCGAGCAGAATGGATCAAAAAGAAAAAGTGGTTACCGAAAGAGTGAATTAAAAGAAAAAATAATGGCAGTCTTATGTGCTAGAAGTAATATTTGTTAAGCACAATGGTGGATCAAAAAGAAAAAGAATGATCTAGTTCCGTATTCATCCACTGATGTTGACATATGTATGTTGTCGAATTGTTGGGTATTTTACTCATGCCAAGATATATATTTGGGCCTTGGCCTAAATATTAACTTTTGTAATAACAAGAGGTACCTCTCTCAGCTTCGGTACAATCGGATTTTTTTTGTTCTAACTTTTTAAATGTTACCTGATTATTTTTGTTCAATAAATAAAAATAATAAACAAACATGAAAAAAAAATGCAAATCAACTTAAATAAAGTGGTATTGGTCAATGAGACCTACAAACACTACAATAATCCTATAATACGATAATCTAACTCATTTTCCATTCGTTTTCACTTCAGTTTTGTAGTTATTTGTTGAGTTATTTGCATTTAAAACACGATTTTTTCATCTTACTTTTTTGTATAAAACATAAAATTTAACTTATAGAATTTAAAGAAAAAGATCACGACCTCCGAAATATGAATGAAATCGTGTGTATTGTATATCTCTTCGTAAAAAGAAGAATATTTGATTGTCCCTTTAAAAAAGTTCTATTTTATTATTGTAGTTTGTACTCGATATAAAATCCTCTGTAAGGAAATAACTATTGAAAATGACAAAAATATATTAAATAAAATATGATTAGAAAAGAACAATTAATTATCAAACTTTTGTAAGAAGTTTATTTATGTTGAAACTTTATAATTTCAAGGGAAAATAAAATTTCAGAGGAAACTTTTCAACTTCATATTATTTTCTCGAGGGTATACATGATATTAGAGATTTACGTTAAGAAAAAATATATTAGAGATTTGTAAGGTTACGTATGAAGATTGTGTGAGTGTCAAATACATATTTATCATACTATAATCAAACTATCATAGTGTCTTCATTTTTCTCTGCTCCTAATGAATTTAACAAACGTAACATAATAATTAATAACACAATTAATGTAAATAAAAGTGAAGAACTAATTACTTTTTAGTATGATTTTTCTATTCATGTAATAAATATGTGAGCATATTAAATTTGCTCATTCCACCTATATTATTGTAAACATGACACTTTATATATTATATTATATGATAATTTTAAATTTTGAGTGAATATAATAAAATTATTTGGATAAAAAAGTGCATGATATGCTCTTAATTTTTTTCTAGGACCAAAATGATGATCTCATAATTTATAGGGGTACACATGAAATATGCTCATTTTCTTCTTATATTAATTTAAGTTTTTATAGGGCTGCACATAAATATTTTGGCCCAGTCAACCAAAATCTCTGGTTTTGACCTGCTGTACATTTTAATCTAGATCATATGTTAAAAAATGAGGTATGTGTGAAAATTGATGTGACCCACTTGCTAAATTTTGAGTTGCATAAACTGATCTGTCATATGATCATTTGTAAAGAAATTGCAAAATAAAATCTCAACAAAGAAACACATGTAAAAAAAATACAGCTTTATATATAAAAATAAATAAATGAAATCATAAAATATATATGAATGAAAAAGTATATTATTTCTATAAAATAAAATAATATTTTACCAAAATAAACCACAGATAGATAACTAACTTTAATTCTTATAGTGAAAAAGAATATAATTTCTAGAGAGATAAATGAATTATAAAAGTTAAGTGACTTCTAAAAATATTGAGAAAAATAAGAGGTATTTCAAAAACTTTTAAAATAATGTCAAAATTAAATTAAGTCAGGTCTCATATTTTGTTTATATGAAAATATATAAGATATTAAAAGGATTTAAAATATTTAATTTTATAGGGAATGAAATGAAAGTATGTAATGAAAATATTTAAAGGGTTTATTAAAAAAGATCTTTTTTTAGAGTGAACCCCACATTATTTTGATAGAATTTATCCAATATCATAATATGCTATATTATTAATTTATTACTAATAAAATATCAAATATTAATTGATACTATTTACTAGATACAATTACTCCTTAAAATGACCATAAATAAATAAAAAACCTTAAGAAGATGGAAATAATTATTGGTTTCGAACCGGTAACTCACATGAAATCAAAACACATAATGGGTTCAAAATGTAAAATCATATCAAATAACGACATGACACGTGTCAATAAATGGAAAGTTGAAAATGGTTATTTGGGTTCAAATGAGGGACTCATATCAAACGAAAAATATTTGGGTAAAAATGGGATTTCATATCATTTATCAAGATGCCACGTGTCATTAAAGCCCCCAAATTTTAAGCTTTATATATTAAAAAGAATACTAAAGTTGGAGAGCATATTTGCATTTAAATGCAAATATGTGCATATTTGCATTTTTGCATAAACTTTGTGTCTGTGTGTTTAATTACGTATGAGTTAACTAAAATTATCGTCACACAGTGTGTTTAAAAAAGTCCTAAGTGAGAAAAATTCTCTGAAACATCCTCATTTTTCCCAACATTTGTTAACGGTACAAATGTACAGTTCCAATCTAACCCAATAAATTAGATACTAAGTATAAATTTACTCACGTTTTTCATTAAATGGTAGAAAATCCAAGATTTGGGCTCTAGACTAGGGATGTCACTGGTCCGCCGATCTTGTGGATACACGTGTACTTAACCCAAACTTTAAGATCTTGATCTACTACGATACACTACTTACATCTATTGTTGCATCTATAACATTTTGCAGCCTGCACATTAATCCACGTAGGCTCTTTTAACTTTTACCGTACGATTAAACTATTAAACTCGAAAGGATAATACCTCTTCTCTCTCCTCTCATAGTTTTTACCGTCTTTCTCATCCCTCTTACTCATGGCCCTCTCTTGAAAAAAAGTGCCGGCAGATGTCCGTTTTCAGATGCAACAAAGCCTTGATGAGGTTATCTTGAAATGAAAAAGGAGTAACGAGTCTCAAGAAGATTTTGACGAGCAAAACAACGAAGTAGAAGTTGCCAATTTATCTACATCTTCTACCATCTAAGGAAAATGTATTATGAAAGAATGACACGGGTAGAAAGTAACGGAAAGGAAAAACTTGGGGTAGGTGATTAGTTCATGCCCGTGAGCAACACCAGGATCCAACCATCAATCGAAGTGTCTTGCAAGCAAAATAAGTCAAAATTAACGTGATTTAGCTACTTTCAAGTGATTGATTGATGATGGAGTGCCTTTTAATGTTGTTAATTCCAAATATTACCGGTCAATGCTGGATGTGGTGCCTAGTTATGGACCTGGTTACCGCAGACCAAAATTTCTTGATGTATTTTGCTATTTATTTGAAAAGAATATTGAGGAAGTAAAAAGTTATGTGGAAGGGTTTCTCAATATAATATTGGAGGGAGACCGGTTGTAAGGTGATGGTGGATGGTTGGACCGATCAAAAGAGAAGAATGTTAATTAATTTCTTGGTTTAATACGAAATGAGAACAATATTATTTAAATAAGTTGAAAAATATTTGTGCAATCTTAGAGACTTCTGTTGCATCAATAGATTTAAAAAAAATATCCCCTTTGGGCATTGTACCAAGAAATCAATTAACTTTCTTCTCTTTTGATCGGTCCAAACCATCCCCCAACACCGTACAACTAGTCATCATTCATATATTGCGAAACTCTTCCACAAAACATTTTTACTTCAACATATTTTTCAAGTAAATAACAACGGATATCATGAAAATTCGGTCCACGATAACCAAATCCGTAACTTGGCACTACACATCCAACATCGACTAGTAATATTTTCGAGTTAACAAAAATAAAAACACTCATGCATCAATCAATCTCTTGAAAATAGCTAAATCGACATTCTTTTTTTTTTCATAATGTTTTTTATTTAATCGACGGTCGGCCCCTTGTGTTATTCTAGGCATGAAAAAGTCACCTACCATAAGTTTACATTTCCGCGGCCCTCTACCTTGCCTTGCTTCCACTGTGTTGCCCTTCTTTCACAATTTATTTTTCCTGTTAAAATATAAAGATACATTTGTATGTTATGAAGGCAGTTAACAAATTAGGAAAGATGTTTCTTGGAAATAAGATTTCTTAACAAGGAATTTTGCTATTACAGTGAATTAGATTTCTTGACAAAGAGGTTTAGTATTTCCATGTATAAGTGTTAATTGGGGCAGTAATTCTTTGGGTTACTTCAACATATTTTGTATCTCTTTCTTTCTCTTGGAATAAGAAATTTATCTTATTTTTCAAGTTTCATTGTTCAATCATTTCTTCTTATATTATTGTTCTTTCTTGGGCTAGTGTGAGCGTATTGATGCACTATAATTTCCCGCTGCTGATAATCACAAGGTCACTACTGGTTTAGTACTGTCGTGTTATTGCGCAATCACTATTGTTCTGTTTCTCTGTTAGCGACGCGGTTATCCGGAGACTTCCATCACTATCATATCTAATTTATGATTTCCAAAAGATTAGCATGGAACTGTAACGTCAATTATGAATTAAATTATTAATGGTAGTAATTCATATTCTTCTTATACAGTTTCAGTTCAGATAATACATCATTTTTAATTCACTGACAGATATTTTCACCCTTGATAAATAATAAAATATTTTCATCAACAGGAAGTGTTTAGCATTAGTTTAGTATGTTACGAATGAAAGATATACTTTTTATCATCTAACACAAAAAATGAGAGGAAAACTGGAGACTTCCATCACTGTCACGTGTCAACTATTTTACAAAGAAATGAGAAAACCCTCATCACTCAACTCCTATTTATACTTGCATCATCAGTCACACATTTCCATATTCACTCTAATCCCCTCTCTATTGACATCACCGATAAAGAACCATGGAATACGCTAAGCAAAAGAAAGAAAATCCCACTGAAAGTGCTAATGAGAGTTATGAGACGAGCGGGATTAACGCCTTGACCGCATCCTACAATGACCCTACGTGTGAGTCGATTCGCATGTCGCAAATAGTTGATGAGACTGGTGAACGAACCCTGGCCGTTGTCACAAAGGTTGATAAAGCTCCCGAGGGCCTTCTTGAGAAGGTCACGGACGATGATGTGAAAATAGGCCTCGGTTATGTGTGCGTACGTAACCGGATTGGTGATGAGACGTATGAGGATGCTCGTGTGGCAGAGGCTGAACTATTTGAATCGCATCCTTTGTTATCCACTATTGACAAATCAATGGTTGGGATACCGGTGCTTGCACAGCGCTTGACCGATATACAAGCAACAATTATAGCGCGTTGTTTGCCAGATACTGTAAAGAAAATCAATGATATGCTCAGCCAGAACATGGCCGAGCTCAACAAAATGCCAAGAAACATGTCAACCATTGCCGACGCCTTAACAGAATTCATACAAATTCTGAAAAGAGTAAGGGACTCATTGGAGAAGTTGATTGTAAGGGGAGAGTTTGATGAGTTCCCCGATGACCAAAAATTTCATGGTACTGCACGTGTTGCAGAAATGTTGCATAAATACTCCAAAATTCTTCCTTCCACATGCCCTGTTGATGATGGATCGTTGTTTCTCATGGAGGAGGTATGTGTTTTGGAGGAGGCGAAGGGCATTCACCTTCCAAACTTTCTACCTCGGTCAATTTTTCTCACTCTTTTGAGAAAGGTCGAGTCGATCTCCCATATTCCCCACGATTTCATCATGGAAGTTTTGGAGTACCTTGAAAGCCTGGTGATAAATATTCTAACGCACCATTCCGATAACTACGCCCACAGATCCATTATCGAGGAACAAGAGCAGTGCATAATTTTATTGGGAATATGAGAAACCATTCGAGACAGTATATTCAAGTGATGATTGAAATGGAATTGGTGGCTGGCTATACATCCAGCCCTGATTACATGAAAACATACAGTGGTCTTTTGGTAGACCAAGGGAAGTTAGTTCCACAAATTGAGACCAATTACTCAAGTTTGATACAAATTGAGAAAAAGTACTCAAGTCCTATCAAACTTGAGGGTTTTGGTGAGGTTAATGTTGAGCACCTCAGGCCACACAAGGAGGTTGTTGATCAAGCGTTTGACATGCGGGTTAGGCTGTTCGCCTATTGGAAGAGTATTGTATTGACGTTGGTTGATGGTGCTGCGCTGCATGTGTTGTATAGCATCAAATGCATGGTAGAGAAGCTTGAGTCAGTTTTAGTAGAGGAGATTGTGGGACCACAGATGGCGGGAATTGAGATAATGATGGAAGAATCACCGGCCACGGCTGTGAATAGAGAGAGGCTTAAAAAGAGAATTGATTTGCTCAAGAAATCAAAGGAGGTGGTGGCTGGTGTGATGGACCGTGTTACAATTGGTAGGAAGTAATGATGTGAGTGTGTCACTTCTGTAGTGTGCATGAATATTTGGTGTGCTTTTTGGAGGGTTTGTTTGTTCATCTTGCGGAGGTTTTCTATGTTATATGTTAATGTACGTGTTGTCTTTTCATTTTGTTTCTTGGGTTGTATGTATGTATGCTTTGTGTTATTGTAATTGGCTTGTTGTATGCTTTGTGTTATTGTAATTGGCTTGTTGCTTTGCTATATTTTCACTACTAATAAAATAGTGTGGGCTTTATCTGAGTAAAAACAAATGGTAAAGGCCAGGTCCATGTTTTTCAAATGCCTTGTAAGTTGTAAGGTAATAAAAAACGGTAGTCGAAACTAAAAACTAAATAAGTAATTAATCCCAATCATTTATTTTTCACCTACTTTTAAATCTCTTCAAGAAGTCACATCATCATTTTTATCTCTATCGTTCGATCAATTTTTTGTCAAATCTCAGCCACTCATTCTCTCAAATTTATTGATATTTTATGGCAACATGTTTGTGCTTATTTTTCATCTACTTTGGAGCCTCTTCGAGAAGCCACATCATCATTTTTATCTCCACCGTTCGATCAATTTTTTTGTCAAATCTCAGCCACTCATTCTCTCAAATTTATTGATATTTTATGGCAACATGTTTGTGGTTATTAAAACATAATCGTATGATTGGTTGAATTGATGTTTTGTGTTTTATCCCCGATTTAGTGAGAACCGTTGTAAATTTGTTTCTGACCATCAGATCTTAATAAGATGGCTTCAATGAATCATAGTTCAAAGTTACGTTGAATTATTAATACTAATATTTAATGAAGAGTTCACTCATTAAAATGTAAATAATTTTTCTTTTCTTCTTTAAAAAATTATAATTCTTAATGAAATATTTTATTTCTCATGTTAAAATCATCAAATATAAATTTGTTGGAATTTTCTCTTTATTTTGAGTTCCATATTGTTATAGTTCTAATTTAATTATTTTATTGCTAAAATATGCGAATAAAGACTATATAAAAGAACAAGTAAAAAAATGATATGCTCATTAAGTTATACCTTATACCTTATTTTTTATCTTCCTATAAGCATTCTCAAGAGACCTATCGTTAATTTTATCTCGGCCGTTGGATCATTTTTTTTTAAATTTAGTTTTTCATTTAAATTATTACCATAATATCACATAGTCAGGAGGATGACTAAATAACTTGTACAAGCAAAATTCGAATTTTGCTTGTGACCAAAATACTACATATATCATCAAAAATTCAAATTTCAACCGTACTGATGGAATATATATGTTTTGAATATAATGTAGATTAATTTTCACAAGAATCGGAATATTATATCATTGCCATCATGTATCATCAAAATTCATCAAAATATATATAATATGTATTATATATATTTTGATGAATTTTGATGATACATGATGGCAATGATATAATATTCCGATTCTTGTGAAAATTAATCTACATCATATTCAAAACATATATATTCCATCCGTACGGTTGAAATTTGAATTTTTGATGAATTTTGGTCACAAGCAAAATTCAGACTTTGCTTGTACAAGTTATTTAGTCATCCTCCATAGTCAGTTAGATTAATGTTTCGTGTTATATCTCCAATTACGTGATAACTATCATATAAATTTGTTGGAATTTTCTCTTTATTTTGAGTTTCATATTGTTATGGTTCCAAAAAAAAATTCCCGCTAAATATGTGAATATAGACTATATAAATAAAGATATACAAAAATGATATTGTCATTAACTTATATCTTATTTTTCATCTCTCTTTGAGCATTCTTAAGAGACCTATTGGCAATTTTATCTCTGCCGTTGGATTAAAGTTTTTTGAAATCTTAGATTTTCATTTAAATTATTACCATCATATCACATGTATCAATAGTTAATGAAGAGTTTACTCATTAAAATATAAATAATTTTTCTTTTCTTCTTTAAAAAATTATAATTCTTAATGAAATATTTTATTTCTCATGTTAAAATCATCAAATATAAATTTGTTGGAATTTTCTTTTTATTTTGAGTTCCATATTGTTATGGTTCCAAATTTTTTTCGCTAAAATATGTGAAGATAGACTATAAATGAAGATGTATAAAAATGATATGCTCATTAACTTATATCTTATATTCTATTTTTCATCTCTCTTTGAGCATTCTCAAGAGACCTATTTGAAATCTTAGCTTTTCATTTAAATTATTATCACAATATTACATAATGACATATTATTATGATTCCAATTTCATTTTTTCTTGATAAATTATATGAATATAGACTATCTAAAAGAACATGTAATAAAATGATAAACTCATTTACTCTTATCATATTCTTTTAGTCCTCTTTGAAAATTCTCAAGAGAACTATTATCAATTTTCTCTCCGTCGTCGAATCAAAAAATTGAACAAATATTAGTTTTTAATTTAAATTATTATCATAATATCACATGATTTGTGGAAGAATTTCTCAATATATTGGGGAAGACCAGTTGTATGGTGATGGCAAATGGTTGGACTAATCAAAAGAGAAGAACATTAATTAATTTCTTGGTATAATGGCCAACAAGAATAATATCTTTGAAATTTTTTAATGCAACAATAGTTTCTAAGATTGCAGAAATGCTATTCAACCTATATAAATCAGTTGTGCAGTTCATTGGCGTGGATAATGTTGTGCACGTAGTCACATAAAAATACAAGAAACTATGTTGTTGCGGGCAAATTGATTATATTTCTTTTTCTTTCTTAATTGGCAATTGTATCGAAAATCAATTGATCTTTCATACAATTAAATCTAGTTATTAATATTTCATACAATTGCCAATTGAGAAAGAACAAGAAATATATTTTTTTTTTTTTTAGAGAAAATTTGGTGAGGGCTTAATTATCCCCCTTCCAAATATATTTCATATATAATCTGAAATTTTTACAATGTGTTTCTTTTTACTTTTTACATAAACAATTTAAAAAGAAAAAGAAGAAAAAGAAATCCTTGGGCTTTTCTAGATAATGGAACCGGCCCAGCCCAGATCTAAATCATAATGAATTAAAAATCAGATCTTGAAATCCGGTTCTTTGAATCCTAATTGAGAGAGTTCGGAATTGGAATCTTGTTACTGGGAAATATCTACTTTAGATTTAATTTAAACAGAAGGTTCACGAACCCTTCTCTCTCTCCCTCTTTCTCTCTTTGTCTCCTTCGCTTGGAGGCGCCATTAGAGAACCTTGCTCCTCTTTCTTCTTCTTCTCCACTAAGCGATAAAGCTCAACCTCATCCCTGATCTCAGTAAGCAGATCATTAACCGCTCTTTTCTCCTCTGTAAAAACTCTCCTACAACGTTCTCTCCAAACACCAAATATGAAGAAAGAAGAAATTTGTTTGACAAATTGTGATTCACCTCCTTCCTGAACTGATCTGAACACTTGGTTGAATGGATTTTGAGTTGGAAGGTCTCGAAAAGTTTGCACAAACTGGCACCAAAGTGGTTCGACAAAGCTACACTGTCTAGATAAATGGTCAGTTGTTTCCAGCTCTTTATAACAGAGATGACATCTGTTAGCAAGCTGAATCCCTTTCTTGATGAGATTGTCTTGGGTAAGTACCTTATTCTGATAGAATAACCAAAGAAAAATCTTTATTTTTAATGGAATTTTTACTGACCAAATATTTTGCAAATTGTTTGAGGTATGGATTCCCATGGAGAGGGTGTTGTATGCGCTTTTGGTTGTGAAGTCACCACTTGCATGCCATCTCCAGTGAACTGAATCATGTTCATTTGTCAGCTGAAGCTGATCTAGAATGTTCTGGAGGGTTAGAAGCTCTCGAAGAGGTTTAGCTGCTGTAATGTGGTGAAATACCTCTTCGAGAGCTAGGAGATGTTTGAACTGAAATACTGTGCCTTGAGTAACTGTTGCATGTGAGAACAGAGACTCGAATCTCTGTCTTAACACACCTTCTCCCCAATTGCTATGCCAAAGGCTAGCCATTTTTCCATCTCCTATCTTAAAGGTAACACTAGTTAAGAAGAAAGGCATTAGCTTTTTTATATCATTCCAGAAATAAGAATCTGTTGGGTTTTTATTGATTTCTCCTCCTTCCAAACTCAATTTACTAACTATTTTTTGCCAATTTAACCCTGAGTTTTCAGTAAAGTATTTCCATATCCATTTTAACAGTATTGCATCATTAAAGATTTCTAGATTTAAAACTCCTAATCCACCTCCTGTTTTTGGTCGACACACTTTTTTCCAAGATATTAAATTATAGCCCGTCTTTTTATTACCTTTCCAAAGAAAATTCCTCCTGATTTTATCTATTTCGTTTATCACCCACTTTGGGAACTTAAAAACTGAGAAGTAGTAAACTGATAGTGAAGTTAGTACTGAGTTTAATAGTACTAATCTTCCTGCTAATTTAAAAGGACTCCTTGCCAACCTTGCAACCTCTTTTCAAGTTTTTCTATTAATTTTCTAAAATCTGATTTCCTTGGCTTTTTAAAATGAAGTGGATATCCCAGATAATTCATTGGCATGCTTGCTGGCGGACATTCCAGTTCATTAGAGATTTCTTTTGTAAGGGAGTGATTTTCAGGTATCAAACAGAACTCTGATTTTTCATAATTGATTTTTAAACCAGAGCTGTTTTCAAAGGTCTTAAGAAGAAATTTGAGTCTTTTAACTTGTTGAAGTTCTGGTTTAATTAGGAATACTGAATCATCAGCATAGAACAATGACATGTTCATATTATCAATTGGTTTTTCTAAGAAATTGCCTCTTTCAAGATTTTTAGTAACTCGAGCTAAGGTATCCATTGCCAGTATGAAGAGGTGGGGTGAGAGTGGGTCTCCTTGTCTCACACCCCTGTTCAGGTGTATGGACTTACCTGGCAATCCATTTAAAATTATTTTAGCTGAACCTTTCAAAACATACGATTTAATCCAATCAACCCACCATCCTTTACACCCTCTTACTTCTAACACTTGTATAATAAAATCCCATGAAATTGTGTCAAAAGCCTTTTGAATATCGTCTTTAAAGCATAATAAAGGGGTATTGGACTGATTTGCTTTATATGCTACCTCTCGTGCATATGTGTAACAGTCACTTATATTTCTTTTTTCCAAAAAACCCAACTGATTTGGCAAGATTAACTGATTTATTACTCCTTTTAATCTGTTTGCCAATATTTTAGACACTATTTTTTGTAAGCAAGTAATTAAACTTATTGGCCTGAAATCTTTGGGCTGATTTGCACTATCTTTCTTAGGAATTAGGGCAATATGAGAGATTGAGAAATCCTCTAAACCCTTCTGAAAATCATTACCTTTAATTATATGGAATATTTCATCCCTTAGTAAATGCCAATATTTTTTAAAAAATTCACCATTGAAACCATCCGGCCTTGGTGACTTATTATTTTTCCATTTTTTAACAATGATATCCAATTCCTCAATTCTCAAGTCACTATTTAACTCAGAAAGGTCTATTATTTCATCCTGGAATATTTTTTTTATATCAAATAAAGAATGATTTGTTGGTTGGGGTGGTTCAGCCCCAATTAAGTTTTTGTAAAACTGAAATAGTATTTCAGCTTTCTTTTGATGGTCACTCTCTTCAATATTTGTTGAAGGGTTTAGCAAAATTGGTATCATCAGCCTGTTTTTCTTTACAGTAGCATAATTATGAAAAAATTTTGAGTTACTATCCCCTTCTTTAAGCCACTGAAATTTAGCGCGCTGTTTCCAGTATTTTTCCTCTTCTTTAATTAATTCTGAAATTCTTGATTTTATTCTCGTTTTCAACCAGTTTTCTAAATCTGTGATGTCTTGTGTTTCTTCTTTGATTTCTAGCCAGTTTAAGATCTTCAGGCTGTTTTCCTTAAATTTTCTTGTTTTTTTCTTCTTTATCTTACTCCATTCTCTCAATTTCCGCCCTAAAGAAGAGAGTTTAACATGGAATTCATGCAATGTATGAGCTTGGATTGATTTCAAGTGGACCTCTATTATTGTATGAGCATCCTTGTTACCTAACCAAGTATTCTCAAACCGAAAACTATTGTTAATTGGAAAATCTGTTGTTGCTTTGAGAAGAATTGAGCAGTGATCAGATGCAGGGTTTGTGATGGCCAATTGGTTAAAATTGGGGAATTTTTTAGACCAAGCAAGATTGAATAAGAATCTATCTAACCTTGCTTGGGTCAAAGTAGTGGACCATGTAAAATTTCGGCCTTGCAAGGGTGGGTTTATTAGGTTGAGCTTTGATATGAAGGCTCTCATCATCTTTGAGTCAGACCAGGCTCGCTTGCTATTGTTAGACCTCTCTTCCAGAGATGCTGAGATATTAAAATCTCCCATTATCACCCATGGTAACTCTTGTTCTTCTAAATTTTCTAGTTCTTTAATAAATTCTATTTTTTCCTGTCTTGTTTGAGGTCCATAGACCCCTGTCAGATTTAGTCTGGTTCCATCCCATCTACTTAATAACTGCACTGTAATGGAGTGTGGGGTCTTAATTGTTTTAAAGGCATCAAATAAGTTCTCATTCCAAACCATTATTAAACCACCTGAAGCCCCGGTTGAGTGCAATCTGGACCCAAATATTTCCGCATGAATTTGAGAAGAGTATTCTTTTAGCTTAGACTCCTGTAAGCATATAATATCAGGCCTTGTACTGATTAGATGATCTTTGACCTTTACTCTTTTGTCTGCATTATTAAGACCTCTTACGTTCCAAGTAAGCAAATTATTAATATTTTTAAACTTCATTATAAACAATTATTTTCTGACTTGATCTTCTATTTTCAGAGTTAGTGAGATAGAGATATCATCTGTTTTCTCACTTCTTCACTTATGATTATTCCAGCTCCATCAAGCAATCTACACACTTCACCAAGTTCTAACTTTCTCTTCTCCACAGGAAGGTTCACATCCAACACCTCATCATCAAAGATAAGCTTCTTTTTGTTGTTTCTCTTTTTGTAAGTTGGTGTTATATTTTTATACTGAGTAATTTGAGCTTTATCCACTGCAGATATATTTGTAAGAACAAGAAATATAATCAAATTATCTGCATCAAACATAATTTCTTGCATTTTATGTGATTACGTGCACAACAACATTTACACTAACGAACTGCACAACTAATTTAAATAGGTTGAACAACATTTATGCAGTCTTAGAGAATTCTGTTGCATCAACAAATTTAAAAAAAAAATTGTCCCTTTTGAGCATTGCACCAGGAAATCAATTAACTTGCTTCTCTTTTGATTGGTCCAAATCATCCATCAATCCAACTAGTCACCATTCATATATTGCAAAACCCTTCCACAAAACATTTTACTTCCCCAATATCTTTTCAAGTAAATAATAACAGACATCATGAAAATTCATTATGCGTCGGTAAGCGGGTCCATAACTAACCACCACATCCAACATCGAGTAGTAATATTTTCAGTAAACAACATTAAAGAGCATTCCTGCATCAATCAACTACTTGAAAATACCTAAATCGGCATTCTCTCTTTTGTTCGCAAAATGCTTTTGATCGATGGCCGGGCTCCTGTTGTAACTCTAAAAAAATCACCTACCGTAAGTTTTTCCTCTCCTTGGTCTTCTACCTTGCCTTGTCTCCACTACGTTGCCCTTCTTTCACAATATCTTTTCCCTTGGTAGAAAGTACGGTGTCGATAAATTGACAGCTTCTTCAACTTCATTGTTTTACTCGTCAGGATTTTCATAAGACTCGTCCTTCTTTTTGGTTCAGGTTAACCTCATCAAGACTTTGTTGCATCTGAAAACGAACATTTGCTTGCACTTTTTTACAAGTATCACAGTCTCCTTTACACTTGCTAGGTGCTTCTTGAACCGGTTTATGCCAGCTCTTTGGAATTTGTTTGCACAATCAAGATAGGTAATAATTCTCGTTTTTTTCTCACCAACAATTTTTTCAGTGCAATGCCCCCAAGCTGGATCTTTTCTGCCTCTTGTCGCAGTTCTTAGGGAAAACTGTTGCTGGTCCATTTTTCTGCAGTATTGTTTGCCGGCTTTACTTCTCCATTAGGTATTTCTATTAGAAATATGGAAATACACAAATGTCAATCTTATTAATCATATAAAACTCAATTAAATACTAACTTAAGTTATCCAAATTGTTGATTCAAATATTACTTACAACTTTACACACCAGTATTAAATTCAGACTTTAAATCCTTACCAATTATCCTGGGAAGATGTTGATAGTGTTGAAATAATTACCAATTGACTAATCGAAAATGTGAAGGTGTAGACTTGAAGGGAGGCTCCTCTGGCCGAAGAAAGAAATTGACTCTAAATTTGACGCTCCACTAAATAGCCTTAAAATCATGAACAATCAATGAGAATATTTCAATTTTCTTTTTTTTTTGTTGAAATGGGGAATATTTCAATTAACAAGCGTATATGCAATAAAATTAGGAATTAGAAAAAAAATCTATGATTTCCGTAACTGTTTTTGAAGCTAAATAGATCAACTACACACAGTGAAGTTTAGAAAGAAAGTTCTAATTATGCGAAACTATCAATTAGTACTCTAGATTGATCTACAAGACTCCTATACCAAGTCTTTTTTCATTAAGCCTACTTTCATAATCCCTCAAAGTTCAGGCACAAAATCAGTTACAACTCAAAATTAATGCAATATAGTCAATTGTGACCCAAACAAAAATCTTAAAAGAACTCAACTGCAAAGGTCAATTCAAAACCTCAACAAAGAACTGAATACTAGATTGACATCTTAACACGTCTTACGGGTTTAGTCTACGCTTTTACAAGGCCTACTTGGCCACATATGTGTTCCCTGTTTTCTTGTCTTTCCTCTCGTTTTCTTTTTCTTAAACCTTAACTTTTGTACAGCTTATATATCTTTATTAATAAAATTGGCCGTAGGACTTTGAGTCTACTTCTTTTGATAAAAAAAATAGAATTGAATACTAGAAAATCCACAATCAAGAAAAAAAAAAGAGAAAAAACATACCAGTTCAAAAATTTGAAGAAGAGTATTTCCAATCCTGAGCAAATGGAGTATAATTAAATACTGAAACTAGAGAACAAAATAGCAAATAAAAGATTCCCATTTTAATTTTGTGTATCTAGGTTAAGAAATCCACCAAATAAGGAAAATAATCTGAGCAGTATGGAAACAATGAAAAGGAAAGAGGGAAGAAACAATGGAAGGAGGTATTCAGTGTAAAGAAAAGAAATGAGCAAAACCGGGTGGTTTAGATTGTCAAAAGATAGAAGAATTTGGTGGGAAACACTTTGATCTTATATATGTTCGAATGTGTGGAAAGAATGAAACCAGCGAATCTTCACAACCAAAAGAAGACCTACACTAGCAACGACAAGAAAAGCTACAGATCAAGATATACTTTCGTGGATAAGAAACTGCTAGGAGTTTGTTTTTATGTTTAAAAACCGAGCTACAAATTGTAACCTCTTTTCTTTATTTCAATGAAATTGAATATATAGTACGTAACTTGAAACTATTCCGAAAAGGGTGGTTTAACCGGTTTTGAGTGGTTCATAACATGCACGGTCTATAAATTGAACTGAACCAAAAACTAATCTGGTCTGGTATTTTCGGGTCAGAAAAATCGGTCCGGTTCTGAAGACACATTTTCCATACTTAAACATTATTTTTATAAATCCAGTATGCACACATCATAAAGTGATTGATGTGAACTCTTCTTTGTATAAAAAATTGATGTAAGAAGCATTGAAACATTCAGAAACAAGTCCATCAAATACAATTATGTGATTTGTTTGGCCCAGTAATAATGTTCTAAGATAATTGGGGCCTTCAGGTCCAAATAATTCTATCAAATCTATTCATGCTATAGCTCATATTTTCTCTTTCTACATGCGATATTTATTCCCACCCATCAGTGTGGTCGATCCAAGCATGTACAAACTTTCAGACCATTTTTTAACGTTTTGTACTATTGTTGGTAATTTCATGCGACATGGAATCATACGTAATAGATAACAGGTGAAGGCTGCTTCGTGTCAGGATGTGATTGGCCAAGAAAATTATTGTCGCCCGCAAATCACCATAATCTTAAGATTCTTAACTCAAGGCTAGCACTCAGCTTTCAGTTTCTTTGAAAATTTCTTTATTAACATGATTATTTGCATCAAACTATTTGAATTCGCCAAATTTTACGAGGTCAAACGATAAGTTATCTCATTAATTTTGAAGATATTTAAGTTGAGTCACATTAATACATTTAAATTAATATTTAACAAAATCTAGCAATCCAATGATTTGTCTAAAAAAAACTATTCGAATTTCGGTTTAGGAGCCGACCAAAAGGAGGCAGGTTGTTTAAAAGTCCTTCAAGTTCCATATCTTGTATATATGTGTAAACTGTAAATTAAATGTCATTCAAGAAAAAAAAAATAGAAAAAACTCCGCTATTACTTACCAAAAAAAATAGAAAAATGGAATACTGTAGCATGCTCAAATCACGATGGACTATGTATATACTGTTTTTCCGCTTTTAAATATACTATTTTTTCTATCTATATTTTCAGTGTTATATATATATATATATTATTGTTGTGCTACATGACGAGAAATGTAGTACAATATCACATCCCTTTATGAAAAGAAAAAAAAAGATAGTAATGAAATTTTAAAAATATCAAAACAATTTAATGTAGTTATTGTAATTGGAAATAGGGTTGGTAAAGAAGGGCTGATGGCTGCTAACTATTGATACCAAGTTTAGGGTATAAAATAGGAAAATTTACAAAAAACTTCCTATCTTTTCTAAATATTATAAATAACCCCCTATATTTTTGTTTATTATAAATAACCCCCTGTCAGAAATATTTTATTTACAAATAACCCCCTCCATCCATTTTTTCATCCATTTAAAGTTTAATTTTTTAAAAATAACCAAAATACCCTCACCTAAAAGAAATTAAATAAAAATTAAATAAATTAAATAAATATAAAATAAATAAAAATATAACAAAATAATTATTTTAAAAATAAAATTAATTAAATAGAAATAAAATTAATTAAAATAAATAAATAAATAAAATTTAAAAAATAAAAATAAATAAATAAAGTTTAAAAAATAATTAAATAAAAATAAAAAAGTATTAAAAAGTATTCAATAAAAAATAATTAAAATAGTAAATTAAACAAAATAAAATAATTAAAAGCTAGAAATAATAAAATACAAATACAAATAATTAAATAGAAAGTAAAAAATAAAAAAATTAAATAATATTAAATAATTATTATTATTATTGACACATGAAATCCTCGTTATCGTAGTGGAAGTTTATAGAAACCGGGGTGCAAGCGGCACACCCCCCCCCAAAAGATTTTGACAAAACAATATATATCAATAGTGCAAAAAAAATTTGGGAGGGGGGGCATGCGGTTTCTATAAACTTCCTCCACCGATAACGAGGATTTCATGTGTCAATAATAATAATTATTATTTAATATTATTTAATTTTTTAATTTTTTACTTTCTATTTAATTATTTGTGTTTTTATTTTATTATTTCTAGCTTTTTAATTATTTTATTTTGTTTAATTTATTATTTTAATTAATTTTTATTGAATATTTTTTTATTTTGTTTAATTATTTTTATTTTTAAACTTTTTCTATTTATTTTTATTCTTTAAAATTTATTTATTTTAATTAATTTTATTTTTTAAATAATTATTTTGTTATATTTTTATTTATTTTATATTTATTTTATTTCTTTTAGGTTAGGGTATTTTGATCATTTTTAAAAAATTAAACTTTAAATGGATGAAAAAATAGATGGAGGGGGTTATTTGTAATATTCAGAAAAGATAGGGGTTTTTTTTAAATTTCCCTATAAAATATGTTTTGGATACAACTATACTATTTTCTATCGTAATAGCTCAAGTTTAGACAAAAACTTGAAAGACCAGATACGCAAATCCGTCTTATACTTGAGGAACCCAAGCCACGAAAAGTTGTCGTTGATTAGACAACACACGAAGAAAACCAGGATTCCATTTCCTCTATTACCCCTCTATCCGCTATTAGTTTCCCCAGAACTTGTGTTATTATCCGGAGGAGATCGAAAGTGAGTTCTTTTACCTTCTTTTGATTTCTTTGTAGATAATAAATTATGCCAAACAAATTGAGAATTATCCTCAAAGATATGATGTTGAATATACATTAAGCATGTAATTTGGATAAAGCATCACAAGAATAATTTCAAATTTTATAATTATACAAAATAAAATGATATATAATATAATAAAGCAGTAAATAAATCTGACAAAATAATATAATAAAATAACATAGTCATAATGAAATATTAGCTAGTTATAACTACATAATATAATAAATATGATATATACCTAAAAAATAATAGATAATTTTAAATAGTATTCGAATAAGAAAATAGAATTTAATGCATAAGTTTAAAGTTTCATTTATACAGATATTTGATTTGAATTTTATACTCCTCAAATTTAAATTTTTTTGTTCCAATAATGACAAGTTTTGGTCTAACATATGATAAATATGTTACAATTGAACGCATTTATTCAATATAACTATTTATGTTCAATCAATCATTCAAGATAACAAAATCAAATAGTATTGAGTAGACATTATCATATGATTACATAATTTTCTAATTGACAATTTTTGTTAATGTGTGGTACAATAATAATATAAACAAATAAATAATACATAAATTGCATAATGGCATATATTTGCCATTTTGTGGTATTCTATGATTAATCAATCCTATTTTTTTTACAACCCTAAAGTCTCGCTTGGCATTATTTTTGTTTTCTGTTTTTTAGACACAAAAAACAGATTTCGGTTTTTCTGTTTTTGTTTTCAAAATACTATTTTTTGTTTTTAAAACCAATAACAAGTATTTTCTCGCTTATTATTTTATCAAATGTATATTTATAACATTTTCGGTGTTAATATATCAAATTTTTAGCGTCAATATATCTTTTATAGTATCAATATAATATTTTCAGCATCAATTTATAGTTTTAAGTACCAATATATTATTTTCGATTACAATATATCGTTTATAATGTTGATTTATCATTATTGAGTATTAATATCGTATTTTCAGTAATCATTTTTCGTATCAATATATTATTTTTTATGTCAATATATTGAGTATTCAGTGTTAAACTATTGTTTACAATATCAATATATCATTTTACGAATCTGTACGCGGTTATTTATCTACGGGCTCCTTTCAGAGTCCTAAAAGAAAGACAACTTGGACACACCTTTCCCTGCTTGGTTCTCATAAACTAGGCCGGTCGATTCCAGTGATGGAGGCATACCTTTCCCTGCTTCCGGGTTTGAGGGACTCACCTCCCTTACCTATCTCAACCTCTCACATGTTGGATTTATGGACAGATTCCTATCGACATAGCTCATCTAACAAACTTGGTCTCCTTGGATATCTCTCTTGGTTGGTCCTGATCTGTAGAGCTCCACAACCAAGTCTGCAAATATTGATAGAAAACTTCACCTTACTAACCTAAGAAAGCTACGTCTCAATGATGTTAAAATTTCCAAGAGTGGAATTCCATGGGGTGAAGCATTGGCTGGCCACATCAGTCCTCAACGTCAAAGTTCGACGCCTTGCCGGCTGTTATGTGTCAGTGTAATATTTTCAATGAAAATATATTACTTTGATTGTATTAAAATACCATTTGTAGTATCAATAGACCACTTTTAATGTAAATATATCATTTTTAGTATTAAAAATTGTTAATATATCATTTTTAGTATTAAAAAAGTCAATATATCATTTTAATATAAATATATATATAATTTCTAGTGTCAATATACTATTTCAAGTATGAATATAAAGAATTCAATATTAATAATCATTTTTTCGATATTATTATACTATTTTCAGTACTAAGTACTAACTTACCTTTTTTTATTGTTACATAAAGTTTCATGGTCAATATTTTTAATTAGCGTCAACTTACATTTTTTAATGTCATAAAATTTTAGGGTCAAATTTTCTCCTTTTAATGTGAATATACTATTTTTTACGCTAACTTATCTTTTTTAGCGCAACATAATATTTTAAGCTCAATATTCATTTTTTAGTGCTACTATATTATTTTCGTGTGGTTTAGGATATTTATAGGTTTAGGAATGAAAAACGAGAAAATAAAAAAACAACATTTTTTCATTTTCAAAATCATGTTTATTTTTTGTCATTTGGACAGGAAAAAAAATGGAAACAGAGTTATTACCCAAACAAGATTTATTTTTTTTTTTGGAGAAAAAAAAAAGAAACAGAAAATGGCAACGATACCAAACTATCCCTAAACTTATTGATTATTATTTTTTCCTTTTAAACGGATTGATTTTGTGGAATTCTAAAAAAAAACCTAATTTTTCTAAATATCTTAAAAAATTCTCTCACTTTTTAGATTCTCTAAAAAATTCCCTATAAAACAATTTAAATGTTAAGAGTTGTGACATTGTACACAAGTTTAACAACAAAATACCTCAAATATCAAATTCTTTTTGGATATATAACTTCTACAATGCCTTAATGTTCAAGTTACTTCACTTTTTATGTTATATTTTTATTATTTTATTCATTTTTTTATTAGAACATATTAAAATAATTTTATAGTATTATTTATATTTTTGCTATAACATAAGTAAATAATTAATTTAATACTATTATGTAAATATTTTTTTAACTCAAAATAAGTAATTGTTGTTTTTTATGTTACAAATTATTTTTGTTTAATTTGTTATAATATCAATTTTATGTATGAAAATGGCTCAAATAAATACTACTTTGGCTCTATAATAGCACCGGACCGGCCTTGATAACCTATCAAATTTTACCACATTCTTTCAACCAGTAAAAGATCGACTTTTTTTTTTATACCATTATTTCCCAAAATAAATCAATATTTGCCACTGTTTTGAAAATAATGTGGTAACTACCATTTCCGCCACTACTAGTGGCGGAACAGATGTTGTTCCGCCACTAATAGTGGCGGAACATGTGAATTTTATAATTTTTCAAAAACGGGATTAATTAGTGAAAAAAACGTGTTCCGCCACTGCCACTGGCGGAACAGGGGAAAAATTTACCTGTTCCGCCACTTTCACTGGCGGAACAGAAAAAAAATTAATTTTTTCTTAAAAAAAAAAAAAAAAAAAAAAATATTTTTTCCTGTTCCGCCACTAACAGTGGCGGAACACTGTTCATTTGCACTAATTAATTATGTTTAGTCAATCAAATGAGAAATTTTTGAAAAAACTGAAAATTCACATGTTCCGCCACTAGTAGTGGCGGAACAGATGTGTTCCGCCACTGGTAGTGGCGGAAATTGTAGATACCACATTATTTTGAAAGTGATGGTATTTACTGATTTATTTTGGGAAATAATAGTATAAAAAAAAAAAAAGTCTAAAAGATCACATGGTTTAGTCCCTGACCATTTTTGGTCAGAGATCGAACGCGACCTATGCAAAATTGACTCCAAACCCTCTCATATGTGTTAAAAAAAATTTAAGCTATAGAGGGACTAAAAAGTAATTACCAAAAGAGTTAAATTTTCTTTAATGGTAAAAAAATATTTCGAAGATTTAGGGGTTTTGAACGATTTTCCTTTTGTATTTGTTTACACGTGAGCCCCTGACAAAACACCCTTCAATTGACCAATGAAAGCATCGAATCATGTCTCTCCTGTTTACCGTTAAAGTATTACTCACGCATATTTGTTTCCCCCGATTCTTTGTGACTCATCTTTGTCTCCAAGTCTGAAGCAGGTCATTATTGTTACACCACAAATGAAATTGTACAAACTTTTTTTTAGCAGTGAATGTACCTTTTATGATTAGTGTTACATCTTTTATCTATTTTGAATATCTATGGTCCAAAACATTATATATTTTTATCAGTTCAATATATTTTTTATACGAATATATAATTTTGAGTACCTACTACCATTATATATTTTTCTACATTTTTTCTATATGTTTTATGTTTATCCTATAAATTTTTGAGGGCATTTATGATGCCACTTAATTTTCCTACAAAAACGTCATATATGTCAAATGTTACAGAAATCGCTAGGCGCTAGTCAGGTGGATGATATCTTCACGAATTACTAGTACCTTCTTCTTCTTGTCCAAGAAGAATCAAGAGACCCATGTCCTTCCTTTTTCACCATGACAGAGAATCGATGAGCAAGAAAAAAAGAGGAAAAAAATGGGAAAAATCACAAAAAATCGGGTTTATGCGCATCTAGGCTGATCTAGATGGCTCTCGGCGAATCTTGGCGGGAAAACGCCTAGCTCAACCGACTAGGCAAAAGTCTGGACGGGAACCTGCCGCCTAGCGCCTAGGCCGACTTTTAGAACAATGTATAGGTCAGCGTGATATCATAGGATATATAAATTCAAAATTTCTAACATAATAGAAGATATAAATACAAAAATCATAATATTATAGAGATATAAATACAATAAAAATAACATTATAGATTCTGAAATTATGTATATGATATTTTTTGGGAGAAATTAAGAGGCGAGTTATGCTTTTCCTAAATTTTTAAATACCAATATACCTTCTATCTTTCCACAAACTTATATTCATTTATACAATATATTTTTCTAAAAATAATAAAATACTTTTTGGGCTATAAGGACAGGTAATGCCGACAGTCCTGGTGAAAACCATTTTCTGATTTTTACCTTTTCTGATTCTTCTGTCCTTTGAAACATTATTAATTTTCTATCGAATGAACTAGTACATATTCTATATAGTATTAAAGTTTAATAAGTGGAGGGACGCGTGTTCCATATAATATGGAAAAGAGAAATTTACAAAAAAAACCCTATTTTTCTGAATATTACAAATAACCCCTTGTATTTCTGTTTATTACAAATAACCCATGTCAGAAAAAATTTCCTTTCAAATACCCCCCTACATCAGTATTCCATCCATTCCAAAATTAATTTTTAATATAAAAATTAATTAAATAAACAAACAAAATAAATTAAATAAAAATTGTTAAACACATAAAAAATAATTCATTAAAAAATAAAATTCATTAAAAAGAAATAAAATCAATTAAAATAAAAATAATTAAAAAGAAAAGGCCCAACCAAGTTTAAGTTTTTTTCGGGACAATATGATGTGGGTTGAATATTGAGCTATACCGAGATAATGCATTAGGCTCTTACACTATGTTATAATAAATAAAATTGTGTATGTCTATAATTATTACTATTTTTAAAAATTGATTTTTCTTATATTATTTTTTTAATTTTTAATTTTTTTAATTTTTTTGTATTTTATAATATTCAAATAAGTTAGGGGGTTATTTTGTAAATTTCCCTATTTTATAACATTAATTATAATTTTATTTTTATCTTTACTTAATTTTTAATTATTTATTTAATAATTATATTTTGTTTCATTATTTCTAGATTTTTAATTATTTATATTTTGTTTATTTTATTTATTTTAATTAATTGTTATTGAGTTATATTTTATTTTTTTATTTTTAACTATTTAATTATTTTTTAACCTTTTCTTTTTAATTATTTTTATTTTAATTAGTTTTATTTCTTTTTTTAATGAATTATTTTTTATATGTTTAACAATTTTTATTTAATTTGTTTATTTAATTAATTTGTTAATTAAATATATTCAATATACATGAAGGTTTTTAGTCATTTAAAAAAATTAACTTTGGAATGGATGGAATAGTGATGTAGGGGGGTATTTGAAAGGAAACTTCTTCTGACAGGAGGTTATTTGTAATAAACGAAAATACAGGGGATTATTTGTAATATTCAGAAAAGATAGGGGGTTTTTTGTAAATTTTTCTATGGAAAAGTATATATATTCCCCGTTTACCAGCCCCCCAATCTACAGTATACCATTGGTAAACGAGCCCCACATATATTAAAAAATAAGTGGGCCCCGTTTACCAGTGATATTATGATGTTTTATTGCAATTTGCATCTAAACCCATATAATATTGATATTGGTTCTCAATTTGCATCTAAGTATGTTTTTATTCAATATTAGTTTCTACTTTGAATTCAATAGTATCAATTCATATTTGATATTATGATGTTTTATTACCAATAAGGTAATAATATAACATATTATGATATTGAATAAATTATAATAAAATAATATGAATCTCGGTATAAAAAGATTTTTTTCATAAACTCCTAAAATATTTTTATTACATATTTGCATTTTTTTTCCTATTAAATGAAATATTTAAAATCATTTTAATATTTAAAAATCTCGACGTAATCCCTTAAGTAGTACAATTTTACAATATAAAAAACTTTATAAACTAAATTTAAAGTATTGTTAATATATGTTATATTATTATTAATCCAATAATATAATATGTTATATTATTCTTCCTTTATTAATATATTATGTTATTATTAATTCAAGTCATAATATCAAAAAATATTATTTTACAATATTATTGACAATTATAGTGGTAATCAATTAATCAATTTTATATTATTATTAAAATATATGTTAATACTAGTCGAATAATAAGTCGATGATAACATAATATATTTTTTCACTAAATTTTTTTCAAACAGTGGAACACAATGAGAGTTATAATTGGGACCCCTGATTAAGTGCAAAAAAAATTTAAGTCATAAGTGCAAATACTGAAGACCACTATAGCTGGCCTGAGAACTAAATATCTTACACATATTTTTGTCATTTTCACACTTTGTTGGGAGTACACATAAAATTATGAGATTCTATAGGGATGCACCCGAAATTTGGTCTTCATCTTATAATAAATTATCTAATTTCCTTACTTCTTTTAAAGTTGGATGAGTGTAGGAAGGATGAGAGATTGACGCGTGTCTCCAAGTAGGTGAGATTTTTTTTTTTACATTTATTGGGTTTTCTGTAGCAATTAACATTATCCAGTCTATAAGGAAGGTCATTCCAAACTAATATGTCGATTTAGTACATAACTACACTCATGTAAAAAAATTTAACTGCGGGTCCTACATAAAATTTTCATACCCTCAGGCAAGCCCAAAGAGTCATTCAACACACATGTGAGCTCATTCACACTAAGTCTATAATTGCTGAGAACATATGAAATAAGATAAATATATAGAGTGCTTTTATGTATTATATCAAGGTGTAGTGAGACTAAAATTTACATATCAAACTGAATAAAATAGATATGAGAACTAAAAGTTTATAATGGACCTGGTCTGCATAAGTTGCGAAATTTGAATCTATAAAATTATATTTAATATTTCCAAGCTGAACGAGTGCTCCCCTAATATTTTTTATAATTTTGAATATTCAATTGGAACTTCCAGTCCATCTTGTAAATAAGAAAATGCCCCCACATGCAATTATTTGTGTTCCCTGTTTGTGAGTTTATTTGCATGTCAACTCAGAAGAAAATGCCAAATATTATCAATGTAGTTGATGTAGACTTAAATCATTTGTACTGTGTGATTGTAAAACACACTGGATTCTTTTTTACCTTTCGGAAAAAATAACTTTTTCAACATTTTGACAAACAATATTGATAATTAGGACTTTGTAGTGATCAGTCGGCGGTATTAATAAGGATTAGAGGGTTTGTCGCCTCTCTTAGATTTTGAACGTGAAATATACATATATAATTGTAGTACTGCATTTATGATAGAGTTAGAAGCTATATTAATATTGTTTTTCTAAATTTTTGATATAATATTTATTATATCTCTCATGGATGATTTTGATTAAGATCCATCGTTAATAATGACAACGAGAGTTTTAAAATTTTCACTTGCCATCGTGACAAATTTCATAGACTACCTCAACACAGTTGTCAGTCCATAACTACCTTTGCTGTAAAAATTTTGGAAGTAGCCTTGGTATCTAAAAGCAAAACCGCACAAAAGTATTTAATGAGAAATATTTTGCTAAAAAAAAATCATTAGATGCAATGTCAATTATATTAGTAGAAAAAAAAATCAATCTATTTAAAATTGACTAAAAAAGACTAAAATGTCATTTTCTAAAATTAGTAAGAAAAGTAAGGATTTTGCTCAAAAAATTCCGAAGGAATGTTGAAATAACTGTACAAAAAAAGCATGATTGAAGCAAAAACTATCTCCAAAACAAGATAAGTTGAACTATTTGGCTAATTCTTTGCTATAGTAGCTAACCTAGTTCCTATTGTCTGGCATTTATGTTATAAACCAAAATAGCCCTTGCAACAGTCAGTTTTAATTATGAGTTTGTTATGAAAAACATGTTTTGTTGTTGGTTCGGTTCAGATCAAGCTGAATAAGATAAATTGAAATGTAAAACTGAACTCATCAAGTTATAAGCTTTGGAAGAATTAGATACGAGTTGGAAAAAAAAAATCTATATTGATTTATTTCGTTGACCATCACCTCACCAACAAAAAAATCGTGAGTCTGAAATAATCCAAAAGACGATTTTTTTATAGATGAGTTACATATGAAAGCCTTCATTATAAAATAAAAAAACATCAATTTTCGAACCGAAACGGACCAAATAAATCTGAACCGGACTGACTCCATCTACTACTAGCTTCCTGTTTATAAGAAAAATGATATTTTACCTAATCAATATGTCATAGGTTGGAAACAGATAAGTGCACGTATGGATGGTTATCTCTGATCTTAAAAAAAAGTTGTGTAATGCTGCAGACATTTTTGTGTTATTTTTTATTATTATTTTCTTTTTAAGGATGCAAGGGTTACCCAATGGGACTCTTGAATCAAATAAATTGAAACTTTAATCCGTCACAGAATCAGGCCTGCATGACTTGCAGCCTTCACTAACTATCTGAATTACAACACCATGACAACCCTATATATAAGCTACAACCATTAAACAAAAGCTCTCAATAACCTGTAGCAATACCTAGATTACAACATCGTAACCATGAGTTTACATTACATTTAATCTTCCAGAAGCACTAATCCGTGCAATACCTAGATCCATCACATTTAGTTTTGAAGCTGTGTGCGTAGAGTTAGATTCATAGAATTTATATATTGTTTTTTCAATTATTTTTGATTGATTTTATAATTGAGAAATGTTTTATCACTCCCCTTGTATCACTCCCAAATCAGGACGGGTCCAATCCAACCTAGCCGGTCGTGCAATACTCCCGTCGATGCCTCCCATCAATTTTTTTTCTGTCGCTCTTCTCTGATGCAATGATGTCTCCTGCCCTCCTACGTGCACATGTAGGATGTGCTAGTTATTTCACATATACATACTATTAAATCATACTATATATCACATTTATATATTGTTATATTTTATCACAATTATATATATATATATATATATATATATATATATATATATCTGAATTATTATATCATATGTATATAATGTTTTTATTAATTGTTTGGGTAGTGATATAGATATTATTTTGTCTCGAATTATATACTGATTTATTATATCTATATATTGTCATTATTAAATATATAATACATATTATTTTTGTATGAATTATATATTTATTTTATCCAATATATATTGTTATACTTTAAATATTATCCTTTATGGAGTATTATACTATTTATGATCAACTGTAAAAATCTTTTTCTCTGGAATTGCAAAAAAAAAGTTTTTTTTAAATCTCTGTCATAATTAAGGAGTGATAAGGGAGTGAGAATCAAGCTCGTGCATGAAGTCGTGATTAATGAGTGATGGTTATGAGACTCGACGCGTGATATCGTAATTAAAAAGTGATAATGGGACTGATCTCAGTCGTTGTGCAGACGGCACAATAACATCCTAAACATAACATAAAAAAAATCAACAGGAGAAGATGCCTATCTTGTAAGGTTCGACTGCGACCCCACATGCTGCTCTCAACTGTGTTCAATCTTAAGAAACAAAAAAAAATAAAAATAACTGTACGTTCCATTTTTCTTCTCCATTCTTCTCTTCCTGAATTCTCTCTCAGATCCAAATACCCTTCTATCTTTTTTCTCAATCACCAGATATTTATTCCCTAATTTTCGTTTTCACTCGTCTTTTTTTGATTTGACTCGAGAAAAGGAAAGCAACCATCATGTCTTTCATTTTCCACCCTGATTTTCTTCGCTCCTACCCTAGCTTTAGCTAGCTCTATTTTCTCCATCATCTCCATAGATCTTAGCTAGGGTTTCTTCTTTTCTTTAGTCCCTGTTCTTATTCTTTCTAGACTTGAAACTCTATTCATTTCTCTCTTCTAAAGTCTTTAACCCCTCTTTTTTTACGCTATAATCATTAATCAAACACTGAAGAACTAACTCCTAAACCAAGAAAAGAGATGGAGGAATTCTCACTTCTAAGCTCGGTGCCACCTCTAATGGTGGCCGGTACTCAAGATGTCAGGCTCTTTCCTTCTTTTGCAACTACTCAAAAGCCAGAGCCTGGAAATTCTTCAGGCTTGGAATTGGACAATTTCAAGGCGAAGATTATTTCTCACTCTCAATATCCAGCTCTCCTTCAAGCCTTCATTAACTGCCACAAGGTTAATTTTCATTTTCTGAGACAAACCCATGCTTATTTAACTCAGAAGATGAGAAGACCTAAATTGATCATAATTATTGCTAAATGTAAATGATTAATATATAGGATGTGTTAATTAATTATCTAGATTGGAGCACCGCAAGAGGTTGTGGATCGACTCGCTAGGGTTTCGACGGAACTCGAGTTACACCAAAGATCAGGAAACAACAAGTCTTCTTCTGATCCTGAGCTCGATCAATTCATGGTTGATTCTCAGCCTTCCAAATATATATCTGTTTCCTTGAACTGAAATAATCTTTTTTCTTGAGACTCAAACCCTAACTCTCGATTTGTGGCTTGAGAAGACTCGAACTATGTTAGAATTACAACTATGTTAAATGCATTTTACCTGGACGCCAACTTGAGTCTTTCTGGAAGTTCAAGGGGTGCATAGAGATACAAGAAACATAAACAAAAAAAGTGCCGAAAGGAAATAGAAAAGAGTAGCTAACAACACTTATCTTAACCATCTCTTTACTATATTTACACAAAATTGCATGTCCTCTCTCTCAATAATGGTTACTAAATTACTAGATTTACATACAGGAAGCATATTGCAACATGATGGTGAGGTACAAGGAAGAACTAACAAAACCATTACAAGAAGCAGCCGAGTTTTTCAAGGCCATCGAGTCTCAGCTCAGTTCACTCTGTCCTTCAGGTTTTGAAATCATAAATCCATCTATTATATGATAATTTTCTATCAAATCTAGAGTACTATTTTAAGAATTAGTAATGGCTATCTTGGGAGGTGAAACAGTGCAAAAATCACTTTCGTACTGACTATAGTGATGCTAGGGTTAGGGAAAAGAAATTGGTTTAAGACCAAGTACCAAGGATCATATTTACGAGGCGCTCAACCTTTCACGCAAGTCTAAAATGAATAGAAATGAAAGACTTGTGTCCTTTTTTTCTTTAATTTATCTTGATGTGATGCATGGCAAATTCACAAGATTGGGTTGATTTTTATAATAACGTTAAAATATAAATATTTTGTAAAAGTAGCATTCTTATGTTTAAGTTTGTGAAAATAAAGTTTTGGAAGGCATACCTGATTATTTGTTTTGAATGTTGGATATTCAAAATCAATTTTTTCTATTTTTTTCTCTTTCTCTAGACATGAAAAATATTACCAAACTCTCATTGCTCAAAGCAAAAACTAGTGTTACTTTTGAATTCTTAGATATCGCAAATGCTAGTTTGGCAACATTTTTTCTTGCATATATGTTTTTTACTTATTTGAAAAAATTACTCCGAATTGAGAGATGTAATGTACATATTTTCTAGAAAGAAAGATGCATTGTGTCATTAATTAAAGACGCATTATGTCACTTCATCTTTTAAAGTTTAACAAGTTATAATATCAGTAATAATATTATATCATGCTAATCTTATGGTTCCAAAGTAATAATATTATATTCTGCTATAGTCTTATGGTTCCAAAGAGCTAGGGGAATCTTGTTGCATCAAGAATAATAGTAAGAGGTAAACTAATTGCCTCCTTATATACAGTAACGAATTTTGATCTAAAATTTAATGAAACGGTAATGAAAAATACACAAATATAGGGACGGCGGTATATACTAGCTTTTAATTTCTATACAAAATACGGTAATATAATTATGTATATGCATTACAACTTCAAAATCTAGGGGAGACGTTGTCTCCTTTCTATGAAGATCTGTCACTGCTTATTATGTGTTCATGTTAGTTTAGATGTATATTGCATGCAAGTGACATATTCAACACAAAGATATACAAAATAACAAGATACAAAATCTAATGCACAATAATTAGACACTCTCAGCCTAAAACATCAATTAAGCATCAAACACAGAATGGAAGAGAAACAATGCACAAATCAGATGCGAAATTGGAGGAAGAAAGCTAGATAGGTATTGATTTAGAGCCGTCTTGATCAGATTTCAAATTTAAGAATCAAAGATTGAAGAAATAGAATAGAGAAGGAATGGAAATTAAGAATGAATTGGTTATGGTGTGTAAAAAAAACTCCCTGAGATAAATCCAATTAATTTCCCGGATATGGAGTGTCAGCATTTTGGAGCGTCCAGCAACGTCCGATTATAAAAATATATTTTTATAAACACAAAAGGTATAGTGAAATTACAAAAAAATATATTTTGAAAAATGTATAGTTATAAACACAAAAAGGTATATCAAAATATAAATTTATATATGTACAACTAAAACTATATGGTGGGTTAGACGGTCCATTATATGGTGGGTCAGGCAGTCCGGTTAATAGTGTTCAGTTGACTCTCATAAATACTGTAGAACTAACACAATGACCCTATGTTAATTGAAAACTGCAAAAATTCATTAAAGTATCTTTAATTAATCTCTTTTTTTATTACCCTGTAGGGCAACTCTCTTTCACATCACATGAAATAATAGATGTGATGCATTTCTAATTAGTGCCACCCACCCACCAACATACCCAGTTCCTCTTTTTATAAGAGCTGAGTACTAAATTTCAGGCTTGGGCCCCATTGCAAAAGTACCAATGCAACTCTTCGTACCTTACTTCGACCACATAATATAATTTGGAAAATTATAACTTGCCTGGTCATTTCCCCGAAAAAGATTATATATATTATCATTAAAGATGTCATGATTTTTATATTAATATTTTTTATAATATTATGATTTTTATATTTATATTTTGTATGATGTCATGATAATCTATATGACACTTTTGAAATATTTTTTGAAGTAAAAATAAAAGTAAAAACATTTGAAAAGCCGAAACTTTTATACTTGTGATTGTAATGTCTTGGAAGTCTTAAAGTGTAAGATGATTGTTTTGCTATTTATTTGGAAGTCTGAGGTTCAAAGTTGGAACCATACTTTTTTTCTTGATTTGACAGAGAAAGAACTACTTCAAATTCTTAGTTCGAAATGGAAAAATTAAGAAGTAATTTGGAACTAGGGGTGAAAACGGTTCGGATCGGGGTCATATCATATTTGTATCCATATTATTTTCTCGGATCCAAATACCAATAGGGATCCGGATACAAATTTGGTTAGGATATTATTGGATACGAATATGAATATGAATATTTATTGGATATCCAAATATAGATGGACTGCGTTTTCTTTTAAAATATATTTCACTATTAACAACAAAAAAAAATTAATAAAATAATAACAACATTCTAAATAGTAATAAATAAATTGATGAATTTGGATAAATATCCTTTTTCATATTCAAAAATGACAAAACAGCTAAAATATTTTAAAAAAATCATTATATGTATATGTATTTCATATCCAATATATAGTGAAATGTCCGAAAACGATAGTATTCGCATTATAATTATCCGGATACGGATATTATCCATATCCGTTCGGATATTTTCCGGATATGGATAACTTTTTCAAATACGGATATTTTGCGGATACAGATAATTTTTTTCGAATACGAATATTTTTGCGGATAAGAAAACAGGTCGGTCGGATATTATCATATCCGTTTTCACCCCTATATGCAACTCATAAAATCCGTAAACTTTATTTAATATTTGTACTAACTGATCATTACACAAAACAATTCTGATTTGTGCAGTTAGAAAAAAATATTAAAATTTTGGGAAAAGACATTTTAAACATTATGTATATTTTACAATTAAAGAAAACATTGTATATATTTTACAAAGGATGATAATGTGTGCCCCTTTATTGCTTGCTGTTTTTCTTTTGTAAGTTTTAAGTTTACAAAAATAGAATACAATTTTTTTTAAACTAGTATATAGGTTTTAAAATAGTATATAATTAATGTCATAAAGCAATACACCAGATAAACAAAATTTACATAAGGAAAAGCACCATGATAGATACTAATTTTTGCAAGGACATTTTGATTAGCCATATATTTCACGCCACGTGTACATGCAGATGAGAAACATGAACATGTCGGATCATCTGAAGAAGACTGGGACGCGAGTGGAGGTAACAACAAGACAGATGATCAGGCTGTTGATCCATCAATGGAGGATAGAGAGTTGAAAGACCAACTCCTTAAGAAATACAGTGGTTACTTAACTAGTCTTTGGAAAGAACTATCAAAAAAGAAGAAAAAAGGAAAATTACCAAAAGACGCACGACAGAAGCTCCTCAAATGGTGGGAGATTCATTACAAGTGGCCTTATCCATCGGTACAACAAATTTTCATGCACTTGTTTAGTATTTTATGCTCATGTTTATATTTATTAAAGGGATGTTTCATACTAGTAATTCAGGCTTTGAAATAAATAAGAACTCTTTATGGAATGAAATCTTACTAGGAAACAGAGAAAATCACGTTGGCTGACACAACTGGTCTCGATCCAAAGCAAATAAATAATTGGTTCATAAATCAGAGAAAAAGGCATTGGAAACCATCAGAAGATGTGCAATTTGTCATAATGGAAGGGTCATATCCGCATAATGCCGGTCCTGCTGCTTTCTACATGGATGGTCACTTTGTTGGAGACACAGTCTATCAAAGCCCCTTCGGTTAGATTTTACATAATTACGTTAATGTGGTTTGTTAGTCTAATTTGAGAAAGAATTAGTGCTTTATTTTATGTGAATGAAATTAAAATATTTTGAAGTTTGGATTAAGATTTGGTCTTATTTGGATTGTATGGTGTAGTAACAATTTCCCTTCTAATGAAAGTCTAGGGTTTTGAAATGTCTGGATATTAATTTTGTCAGATTTGTATTAGGTCCTGACTAGGTGATTGTTTTGAGTCTTTTGACCGTGCATATAAAATTGATAGTTCTAAAATCTCTGTGTAATTAGTACTTATAATGCTTAACACTATTCCTTCAAAAAGATTTGCATAAAATCAATATCCAAAAGCCCGGAAATCGACTCACTAGCATTGGAGACATATGCAACTAAGGAAAAAAGATAGTTTGACCAAAATATAGATCTTTGTATTATTTCTCAAGATATATAACTGTATATACTAACAATATACCATCCTTTTAATTATCATAAAAGATTACATCATAACCTTAACAAGCTCAAATTCAAACCCATAAATATCTATACTATTTAACATGACCCTTCTTATTCCATTACATCATATTAGTACATCAACCTTACTCACACACCATATATAATAACCATAATAATAAAGCATATCAAACCTTAATTAATTTCCCAAGGTCAAATTCACAACCAAGGGAGAAGAATCCCCACTTTCCACAGTGAAACTCTGCATGAACTTCTTTTTCGTTACCGTAGTAACCTCTACAGTATAACTGCCATGATACCCCCTAAACTTGAATTCACCCTGACCGTCCAGGAGTCCTCTCGCATGTGTAATCCAATCTTTTTTCACCTCCAAAAACCGTTTCCCCGCCTCGTTCAAATCTCCTTCAGCATTGACCAAATGTGAGTTGTCGCGACTCATAAACAGCTCCCAGAAACCCCACAACATGATACCCTCCACAGCGGGATGTGCAAATGCTTCTCGCAACATCACTTCCAAATCATCGGCTCGGATGTGTTCGTTTGTGGAGGATACATCGAGCTCAGTGAACCAAATCGGTAAACCCATCACACTTAACTTGTCCAGAGCAGCAGAAACGACTGGACCTACTGGATTACTTATGTGGCCTTGTATGCCTATTCCACCAACTTGCGCGCCTGTTAGATATTTTGAAGAAAAATATATTTTATCCTTCTTTTATATTTTGAAGAAAAATATATTTTATCCTTCTTTTTGTAAGTAAACAAAAGAAAAATGTCAGCTAGATTTGACAGAAAGAATCCTACCTTGTTCTTGCAAACCTAGAATTTGTTGCATGTACATCTCCGGCGTGGCCCGTGGGTCACTTCCGTCTTCAATACCATAATCATTGACAAATAGAGTTGGCGACGGATCTAATTGTTTCGCGGTTTTAAAAAAAGAAGCCCTAATGTCCTTTCCAAGCTTATCTTGATAGAAAGAACCATGGAGCATCTCATTGTCCACATCATAATGTTGGAACTTGCCTTTGTACCGCGTCAAGAGCCCGTTGATCCGGCCTTGCACCGCCGTCTTGAGATCCGTGGTAGATAGCGATTGGACCCATGATTGTACCGCACCTATTACCTCCCAAAAGATGCAATGGCCTCGTACCTGCATGTTGTTTTTTTCGCAGAGATCCAGAAGCTCATCTGCATCGTTGTAGTTCAAGACCCCCTGTTGCGCTTCAGTCCAATACCATTTCAGCTCGTTGCCAAATACCTATCGTAAATATTAGAACATCATGTGGTCATATAAACATTTTATGGTGTTCGTTCTAATATAAATTAAATTTTGAATAATTGTTTAATTTTTTTTCCAATACCGCCCAATTGAAGTTTTTGGTGAAGAATGAGACGAAATCTTCATTGTCCATGTTGGTGCGCATGATACATGAACCGACCGGAAAGCTATTTTGGGTTTGTCGAACCCTCACGGATGCACCCGATAAACTATCTCCACTTGAATTTGAGAGTTTGACTATCACATCTCGCTTCCGAATCTAATTAGTATTGAGAGTTCACAATTTACGTTGGAAAAATCATTTAGGAATGTATATATTAGTGTGTCAATAGTAGCATCTATAATTTCTAAAGCAAATATACATGAATACATATATATACCTTGTTAGTCAGGTTATGGAGATGTTTAAACCGAGCTTTGCGATTGACTGGAATAATCTGAAGCCCGGCAACCATCAGATCAACTCCTGAGTGAGGACCTTGAACATAAGCAACAACCTTAGATGGTTGTTGCTCGATTCGAAACGAGCCGCCTATTTCATACCACCTCTCATCACTAACCAAAACTTGGCCTCCATTGAGCCACTGGTTATCCACACCAAGGGCCACACTTATAGTCTGTGGACCGGTTTTCACCGACCCGACTCGAACCCAACATGACACTTGATACGTCACGTACGAATCAATCTTGTCGGTTATAGTTTGGCCCGGACCCATCCAAGTTTGAGTTCGGTTTGTGGCGAGTATGCATTTGCCGTTTAGTTTTTCAGGTGGGTCAAATAGGGTTTGTTTGGCCATTGGAGGAACTGCGCGAGGGGAACCGGGTGCTACTGAAAGAGTGCAGTTGCCCATTGGAAACCAGTTGTTCAGGCCATCTGACAGATCGCTGTTTTGAAGTACGTTCACTCCAAATTGAACTTTCTGGTTATAAGAAGAGATAAATAATGTCATAAATAGTTTCAGAAAAAAAATATCATATTTTGTGAAAAATCATAATATAAGATTACTCATAATAAGATAAAATAATGATATTTTTATGAAATTATGGAAACATGGCATATTTCTGTGGCATGTAGAATTTTATGTTTGCAAAATTTTCTTCAGTGAATTGAATTTATTTTTTATTAAATGGACAAGTCTCCCATTTCCTTTAATGCCAATGATTAGATTTGAATCGGGGACTTCTGAATAATTTAAAATTCAAATTTAATGTAATTGAAATTGAAGGTGAGAGAACTGACTGAAAAATCAGGAGCTGGAGTTGGTTGAGGTTTTGGTGCATGCTTCACAACTAAAGTATTAAGAAGGAAATCAGTGCTAGGGGGAGGGCCTTCAATGAATACCACAGCTTTTGAAACTGTTCCATTGATCAGGAATTTCCCCTGTAATTGCACCCAGTCTTTGTCTGAAGTTTGCATACTAAAATAACCAAAAAAGAACAAAGGAAAAAATGTATGTCATGAAAAGAAAGAGAGTAATAGTTTCTATTTTTTTTTATTTGGTTTTTTTACATTGCTTCGCTTCTCATCAAAGCACAACAATATTTTCTTCCTGTCATGCTTTTAGTGAAAGTTTTATGGTTACCGAAAAGTTCTAGGCTTCTTTTTGTAAAATGAGAAGCAAAAACAGGAACTTGGTTTTGAAAAAAATGGTCATATAGGACTTTAATTTGGCCAACAAACTTACCTTCCAATTGCTAAATATTGTTCCTTCCCGTTCGGACCCTGAATGTACAAAGTTGCACGAACATCAGTCGGGCTAACATTTGTGCCGTACAACCTTACAATAGCAGTTGCTTCATACAGCAACTTTCGTTGCACCCTGCCAGTCACGTCTTGTTGGATCCCGTTCCAGACTTGGGTCCGGTTGGTTGTCGCCACAAAATACTTGCCGTTTTGCGGGAGAATCTGTTGGCAATAATAAACGTTATTAACTTGGTGTTTTATTAGATGAATTATTTGAAGTAATAGTTTGTTTATGGGAACCTTTCCGTCTCCCAGTGAGTCGTGAATCACGATGTTGCATCCTCGACCTGACCAGTCATCGAGCCCGTTGTTGAAGTCTGGGTTCTGAATGATGTTGCTCGTGTCTATGTCGTCTTTTACATGCTTTTAGGTCCAGATAAGTAAACCAATAATGTCAAACATTTAAACAAAAAAATAATAATTGGTATATACAGAGTTTTGAGTAGTATATGAATTATAATTTTATTTAAGCATATCATGGCATGATTTAAATGCCATAACTACCAGAGAAGTACTCAAATTTATCATCCAAAATTTGCTTGATAATAAGATTTTCATGAATTTAGGACACTAAGATTCCCTAAAAATAAAGATATATGAATGAATAAATAATATAAGAAGAGAGGACAAGTACCTCTTGAGACCCACATCCAATGTTAATTTGAAAATCATTATGGGCCATTGGATCTTCAAGTCAGTTGAGTACTTAATCACAAGAAGGTAATGAGAATAAGGTGGTTTGAGTCTAGGCCTAGAACCCCCCTCTCTATTTATATACGTATGTAAACTACACAACTTAATAGTTTTTATTATTTATTATCTTTGTTTCAAGTGAGGTTCAAGCAACAGAAAAAAGAGGGTCCAATAAAGTATACCTTAATTGAAAGTTACTGTTTATATAATTCTATTTTACGTAGTGATCCAATATAATTACTCAGAACAATGTACCAACAGTTAAAAATGCATGAAGTAATTGAACTGATTATCTATGGCCGTTGTAATAATACAAAAAATGGATTCCTCAAAGACTCCATAACTTAGTTGGTGAGGTAAACTATAATGTCATAACTTCAAATCCTATTGACACAAAAAATAGAAGTCAGACAAAATAGCTCAATGAAAAAGAATGTATGATCCAAAAATAAACAGTTGCATAAACAAAACATAGCACAGTTGAAAGCAAAAATATGAGATACGTTCAAAATTTTTTTGGTGCAAAAGCATAAATCACAAAATGCTTTTAATTGTATTTTGAAAATTTGCTCAATTTCATGTGTATATCGTGTATACCTCTACAAAATAGAAAATACCATGTATCATATTTGCTTCAAACATAATTCCCAAATTTTAGTTGTTTCACTTTTTGAATTCATACACAAAAGTAAGAATATTGGTAGTTTAGATATTCTTTTGAAAACATAGATGATGATTATTCATGATATTTCACATTTTAGAGTTGTGCACTATTTTAGAATTATAGCATTCATTATAACTAATGTCATGAAAAGATGGTGTGTTGTTTGGAGAAGAAACTTTCTTAATTGGTTGGTTGCTTTGCTTAAGCTTTAGATTTAAATAAGCACTTTCTAGGATTTCTACTTAGATCCTATTCTTGCACCTCAATGTAAGATTGTAGAAAATGTTTAAGGAAATTTAAGGTTTTGTGAGTGGAGACTTTAGAGTAAAGGGTAAAAATGTTTTCTGATTTAGATATTGGAATGCATGCATGTACCAACTAATTAGTCTAAATTTGACTATCAATGTCAAAACCCCCCCAAAAAAAAGAAAAAAGTGTTTCATAACTGGCCCCTCTTTTTCCTCACTTTTTTTTCTTTGCCACTGACAGGTGACAAACGAAAACAAGATGTGCTTGCAGAGTTTTCTCTTACCAACGAGTCATATTTTGCTTATTTAAGATCCTAAACCATGAAGAAACTATTATAAAAGTATAATGTAAGATCCTATTCTTGCACTACAATATAAGATTATAGAAGAATTGTAAGGAGTTTTAAGGATTGGTCAGTGGAATTGAGACTTTAGAGTGAAGGAAAATGTGTACTTGTCTTAATGGCATGCATGCATGTACCAACTAATTCATATATAACTATTGACTGTTATCGTCAAAATGAAAAAGAAATAAAAGAACTTCATATATAGCTGGCCAATTTTGGTAACTCATTTTTTGTTATGACAAGTGATAAAAGAAACAACATTAGTTGATAAGCAATGGTGAGTTTTTTTTTCTCTTACTAGCAAATCATATTTCTTTTTTTTTTTTGGAAAAATTTTGGAGAGGGATCTCGTGTCCCCCGTCCAAACACCAAACTATTATTCTTTTATATATCGTATTTTTTACAAACTAATCCTATCTTTTTACAAGCTATACATGAATATAAAAAGAAATAAGAAAAAACCAAACCTTGTTTCGGCTCAGAAAAGTAAAATATATAAATTGAAACACAACTGAGCCCATATCTATCCCCAGAACCTAATGCTATCATTCTGCAATAAATTCTATCTTTGTACAACTAAAAAAATTCCAGAACTTAGTGTAAATCCTGCTCCTTTATCTTCAAGGAATAACCAGCGGCGCCTTTTGTCCTCTAGTATTACCTGTTTAAAACGAAAACAAGATGTGCTTGCAGAGTTTTCTCTTACCAACGAGTCATATTTTGCTTATTTAAGATCCTAAACCATGAAGAAACTATTATAAAAGTATAATGTAAGATCCTATTCTTGCACTACAATATAAGATTATAGAAGAATTGTAAGGAGTTTTAAGGATTGGTCAGTGGAATTGAGACTTTAGAGTGAAGGAAAATGTGTACTTGTCTTAATGGCATGCATGCATGTACCAACTAATTCATATATAACTATTGACTGTTATCGTCAAAATGAAAAAGAAATAAAAGAACTTCATATATAGCTGGCCAATTTTGGTAACTCATTTTTTGTTATGACAAGTGATAAAAGAAACAACATTAGTTGATAAGCAATGGTGAGTTTTTTTTTCTCTTACTAGCAAATCATATTTCTTTTTTTTTTTTTGGAAAAATTTTGGAGAGGGATCTCGTGTCCCCCGTCCAAACACCAAACTATTTTTCTTTTATATATCGTATTTTTTACAAACTAATCCTATCTTTTTACAAGCTATACATGAATATAAAAAGAAATAAGAAAAAACCAAACCTTGTTTCGGCTCAGAAAAGTAAAATATATAAATTGAAACACAACTGAGCCCATATCTATCCCCAGAACCTAATGCTATCATTCTGCAATAAATTCTATCTTTGTACAACTAAAAAAATTCCAGAACTTAGTGTAAATCCTGCTCCTTTATCTTCAAGGAATAACCAGCGGCGCCTTTTGTCCTCTAGTATTACCTGTTTAAAACAGGTCTCAATCTTGTCTTCTTTCTTCTTCTACCAATTTCCACCGCCATTAACATCACTTTTAAGCTCTTTTAACTACTCCAAACAAATCTTTACTCTTCTTCTTCTTCAAAACTAGTTCGGTCCACCGACTTTCTTATGTCGCTGAGTTCCTCTTCAATCTCCTCCACCAGCAGCATTTCACTTTTTTTCTTGTTTGAGAGTGCACGACGACATCTTTCTCTCTAAATACAAAACACGAAAATCGCTGCCGCCTGCTTATCAATCTGAGAACCCTCCTTTTTGAAGAGATAATCCATTATTAAGGCTGAGTCTGAAGGAAGCTATACTGAAGGTCGAATGTTGTTGAAAAGAGAAGTCCAAACCTTCTTTGAGTACCCACACTCTGTAATGAGATGACTACAAGACTCACAAGCTTTCTAACAGAAGAAACAACCATTTGCAAACGAATATCCTCTCTTCTGTAAGTTATCTAGTGTTAATACCTTTCTCTGCTTAAAAATCCACAACAATATCGATATTTTGAGTGGAATTTTCACTTTCCAGACCGAGTCAAGGTCCGTGGAAGTGAAGGCACCTAAGATCATTCTACGATAAGCGTCCCTGGTGGTGAACCTACTATGATCTCTCCATCTCACAACACCCCATCTTCCTCCTGAGAAAGGCTGACCTGGTTCAACAGCTCTTCAATTTGCCTAAACTCCATCAAGGCTGACGGAGTTGAGATGTATTTGTACAACCTTCTTCTATCTGTGCATGCTTTCAACTGAGCTACTGATAGGGATGAAAACGGTTCGGATACAGTTCGGATCGGGGTCATATCATATTCTTATCCATATTATTTTTTCGGATTCGAATATGAATATAGATGCGAATATGGATCCGGTTCGGATATTACTGGATACGAATATGAATATAGATATTTATCAGATATCCATATTTAGATAGATTGCGCCTTTTAAAAATATATATTTCACTATTAACAACAACAAAATGATAAAATAATAATAAAATCATAACAAGTTTCAAAATAGTAATAAATAAATTGATGGATTTGAATAAATATTCTTATTCATATTAAAAAATGATAAAATGGCTAAAATATTTAAAAAAACATCATTATAGATATGTATATTCATATCCAATATATAGTGAAATATCCGAAAACGGATATTATTCGGATTATAGTTATCCGGATACGGATATTATCGGCATCCGTTCGGATATTATAAGCCAAACTCATTATCATATCCGTATTTGTATCCGTTCGAATACGGATAATTTTTTTCGAATACGAATATTTAGCGGATACGAATACAGGTCGGTCGGATATTATCCTATCCGTTTTCACCCCATGTACAGATCCCCTTTTATCTTCCAGGCATGAATATAAATTGCTGTATTTGAATGCTAAATGACCATTTCCCCAATTATTTTTCCCAAAAATAAGTATTGTTTCCTTTACCCAACCTAAATTCAATGTTGCTTTTGAAAAATGGTAACACCTCCCTTAAATCTTGCCAGAAATAAGACCTTGAATTATCATGCTTAGGTATCACCCCTTCAACAACCAAATCACACACTAAGTTCTTCCATTGTAATCTTCTTGTTTAGTGTAGTATTTCCAAAACCACTTCAACAAAATTGCCAAGTTAAACTTGTGTAAATCTAAAACCCCCAAACCACCAGCTTCTGTGGGCCTGCATACTTGGTCCCAAGCAACCAAATTAAAGCCTTTATCACTTTCATCCTTCCAAAAAAAGTTCCTTCTCACCATATCGATATCACCTTTCGAGACTATCTTCTGAATGCAACTAATGAGGCTTATCGGGCGAAACTCCTTTGGAGAGTTGGCTCCTTCCTTCTTGGGCAGCAAGGCTATAAAAGAGGTGGAAAATGAACCAAGCCCTGCTGAGATTGGGTTAGTAGAAATAATTTGAAAAATCTCAGATCTTAAAATATGCCAATATTTCTTAAAAAAGTCCCCATTATATCCATCGATTTGCTATGAAATGGAGGATTATTCATCTAAAATACATAGCAAATCATATTTCACTTGTCATTGAAGCAAAATACAAATATTTTTACTTATCATATGATTGTGACAGGAAGAAAACCTAGGATAAAAGTACATTTCTACTGAACAAAACAGAGTAAGCTCAAAGTTATACTGTTATACATCTAACTAGTAATATCATCAATCGATTAGAATTACAAGATAAACATTGTTTTCCCAACCTTACAAGATAAAAAGAAAAGAAAAGAAAATAATAAAAAAACGTGGAAGAAATAGATCAAAATTGCTTCCTTGCAATCATGGAATTGATCTTTGAGCAATCAGATCAGATTTGCCAACTGATCATCAGATGTTATTTCTATCTCCTTATCTATAAATCAAACATTTATACCTTTACTTCTATACACTGAAAATGAATAACTGATATTTTTCCTTATCTCCTAATTTTATTGGCCTTTTATAACTGAAATTGACCTGACTGGATTCGGAAAAGCAATTTTATTAATTTAAATATGTTTTTTTTGAAGGAAACAAGGATACCCCTTTGGGGACCTTGAGTCAAATTCATTGAAACCATCCTTTATTTACAAAGTTAGGCCTGCATTTTTGTGCAGCCTGGAACAACTATAACACTACCCACTAAAAGTTACAAAAACACTGAAGAAAATATCTAAGTAGCTACCGTAAACTAACTAACTAACTAAGCAAAGATATATTATTTCGCAACCACGAGTTGACATTACACTTAATTCTCCAGAAACATTCATCGACATTCAACCTTGAGCCTTGGAAAATGAAAGAATTTCTAGAGATCCAAATTTCCCAACAGCCCCATGCTTTCCAGATCATCCACTGCTTCCTTTCTTCTTTATTCAACCTCTGAGGGGAAAAATCCCATTCTTCTTGGATTGATTGAGAGTCAGGGCCAACACATGACCATTCAGCGAACACCTTCTTCCAAACTTGAGTGGAAAAAATTACATTGGAAAAAAAGATGCCTTGTTGATTCAATCGTTCCAATGTTGCAACATACACAAATCCCATTTGTGTCTCCCCCCTTTTTCATGAGATTCTCTTTCGGCATGATCTTATCGCGGAGTATCAGTCAAATAACAAATTTGATCTTCGCGGGCAGTTTGAGTTTCCACAGCTTCTCGATCGAGTGGACTTTAATTTTGGAGTTGGCCAGTTGGTTGAATAGTCTGTTGACCTCGAATTTCCCTCCATTTCTTCCCAAGAAGAAGATAGAGTTTGAGGTAGGAGAGAGAGCAAATATATTTAATAAATCATCCAATTGAAGAAGCTCGAGTTCATCCTTAGAGGAGGGATTGTAAGGTATCCCAAGTTCCCATCCATCATCTTTCTTTGCCCTGCTAACCGAGATATACCTTTAAGTTCAACGAAAGAGAACAGGAAAGGAAAGAGGCTTGTATTTTGCAGCCGAGTCCTCCCTTAGCCTTCAGAGTACACATGAGCCCCCAATTTGCTAGATAGTAACCATGGTCTATTCTCCCTCTCCATATAAAACCCCATTGAATCTCCTCTAATTGATTGATCACCCATTGGGGTAATTTGAAGCAAGCCATGAAATAAGTAGGCAAAGACGATAAGACTGCCTTGGCTAACTAAATTCGGCCCGTGATTGACAAAAAATGACCCTTCCAACCCGCCAACCTCTTTGAGAATTTTGAAACTAGAGGCAGGTAAGCGTTTTTCGGAGGCTTTTTAAGCGATAGAGGCAATCCCAGGTATTGCATTGGCGGCTCGCCCATGTCGCAACTGAAAGTTGAAGCAGTTATTTTCAACTGCATCTCTGACAACTTAATCGGGATAATGGCACTTTTATTCCAATTGATTTTCAATCCCGAAATAAGGGAGAAGAGCTGAACTAAGATTCTGAAACTGCGAAGTTTATCTTCCTCGAATTTAACCAAAAAAATCGTATCATCGGCGTATTGGAAGGTGAGAGCATTTGAAACCACAATATTATGAGAGAGAGGAAAAGAAGCGAGCATCATATGCTGCAAAGCATCCGTCGCCAGGACGAATAGGAGAGGCGATAAAGAGTCGCCTTGCCTAACCCTATGCTTGCGGCGAAACCAAGATGCACGCATTCCATTGATCATAACAGCTGACCTGGAAGTGATGAAAAGATAGTTCATCTAGGAAAGCCAAATTGACGGGAACCCACGCGCTTTTAGCATTTTAAGAATGAATTTTCAGCTTAGGGCGTCGAAGGCCTTCGAGAAATTGGCCTTGAACAGGAAGGAGGGGTCCGATGTAGAGTGGAACAAGTGGAGCATTTCTCTAATCGAGACGAACGATTATGAAATGGATCTGCTTTGGATAAAATCGGATTGGAATTCAGAAACCAAACCCAGTAAGAAGTTGACGAGTCGGTTGGCTAGTAGCTTTGTCAACATTTTAATGAGGCTTGAGATAATACTAATGGGCCGATAATCGATTGGCCCAACAGGAACGTCAATTTTTGGGAGTAGGACGATATCCGCTACGTTTATTTTCACCAAATCGGCTTTCCTGTTGTAAAACGCCATGAAGAAATTCACGAGATCGACCCTTACAATTTGCCAGTAGATTTTCCAGAACTCGTTCGACAAGCCATCAAGGCCCGTTGCCTTCCAGTTAGGTGCGTTGAGGACCACTTTTTGAATCTCTTCCTCGGTGAAGGCGTCCGCTAGATTTGACAGATCATGCGAAACATTAGAAAATAAGTTAGTAAGCTCAAAATTCCCAACCAAGGCACTTTCGGTTCTAGTATTCTCTTTGAAGTGATGAAGAAATACTTCTCTCAACTTAGTTTCTTCGGAGACCATTCTGTCATCCACTAGGACTTCACTTATTACATTTTTTTCTCCTTCTATTCGATGCAAAAGAATGAAAGAAACGAGTATTTTCACCCCCCTTCCTTTAACCAACGATAGTGGGCTCTTTGCCTCCATTTGGCCTCTTGAGCTAACACGGAGTCTCGCAAAGCGATCTTGCAAGCTATACGTAATTTTCTTTCAAGGAACGACAAGAACCTCTGCTCTTCTGCCGTATCCAATAATTCGATCACTCTCTTGCAGTTTGAAATCTTTTCCTTTGATTCACTACATCTCTGTTTGTTCGTGTGCCAATTATGTAAGCTTATGATCATTTTCTTTTCTTTTAACATCAAATTGATCCCGGGGTCTGGACTAAGAGGAGTGTCTCCCCACGAATCCTTAACGATTTTTTCTGAATCTGAGTGAGATATCCAGCTATTGTCAAAACGCCAAATCTTTCGAACATTCTTCCCCAAGTCAAAAGAAAGTTTTAGCGACACGTGATCGGAGGTAGAATTACACAACAGTTTCAAGGAGATCTTAGCAAAAACGTCGAGCCAACCAGGAACCAGGAAGACTCGGTCGATTTTAGATTAAAACGGTTCCGGTCGACCATTCGACCAAGTGAATCGCCACCCTTCTAGCGGAATTTCCACCATTTCCCACCGATTAATCCCATCATTAAACTCCATACATAAGTCTGCATTACCCCTCCCATTTGATCGCTCATTAAGAGATCGAACCAAGTTGAAATCTCCAAGCACAATTGAGGGAATTCCCTCATGTTGATCTTTAATTTCATCCATTTCAAGTAAGAAAGCGATCTTTTCAGTCTCCGAAGTAGGCCTATAAATGGAGGTAATTCTCAAGACAGAGTTGTCTCTCGAGGCTTTAAGCACTATTGTAATAGTGCGAGCTGTATGATATGTTGAAATGAAATCAAAAGAATTTTTTCAGGCGATTAAGATCCCCCCTTGATCCGTCAGAATGTTTAAATTCTGATTGAAAGTAAGATAGCGGACACACCTTTCTCAATAGAAAAACAGAACCGATACTCCATTTAGTTTCTTGAAACATAATCACATCACAATTTTCCTCTCTAACACCTTCTTTAATTGAACTATACTTATCATCATCCCCTAATCCCCTTACATTCCAACTTAAAACTGAAAAATTGCTAGAATAGAAAGAAGACGGCATTAGAAAACAATAACTCAATCAGAACGCATTTGAGCCTCACGGATCGCACCACAAGGACTACCTACATTTATGTAGGGAACCTCTAGGTCCCCGAACTCACATCCTTCTTTCTCTAAGCTTTTCTCCAGCGCAAGTAACCCCTCTTCATCAAGAGACACTCAACAGTCTTCTAACATGCCTACAATTTTCTGGTTGGGGAGTGGTTTTGTATTAATCTCTTCTTGCACAAGAGACTTAACTATGCCTTGCATTTGCGAGCTAGATGAGCCTAAATCCATCTTCTTCTTATTTAAAGCTGCAGCTTTGGTAATGGAATCCACATGGGACTCAGTCGCATTCCTAACTCTCTCGCTTCTTCTGGTTGGCAGGCCTTCACTGCGCCCGAGAATTCGTATGGGCTTTTTTCCTTTCATCTTCTCTTTGGATTCCATTATCCTTACATCACTGGACCCATTTGAGAGCCCATTTGTCTGCAGCCCAAAACCCATCAAAAAGGCAGTCTCTTCTGGGCTCTCTCTCTTCATGACACATACTTCTCATAGCAGCTTTTCTTCTATTGGGTAGATAATTTTTATTTATTTATTTATTGATTTATTTAATTTTAGAAATTATGTTTACGTGTATGGTATGATTTAGTGTAAGTTTTTTATTTGCTTTAGGGTTAATATTTCTTAATGGTTGAATTTTAGATAAGGTTTTGATTTTGCATGATACGTCTAGAATTCGGGTTTAAAGTTTAGGTGTATAGTTAGGTATTATGGCTAGTTTAATATTTGGATTTTTGTTAGCGTTAGGTTCATGTGTAGGTTTAGGGTTATGTTTATGTTTTTGGCTTAGGTCTAGGTCTAGGTTTTTTTTTTTTTTGTATTTCATATGTTTAGTTAAATCAATTCCTTTCTCCTCATGAAGAATTATTTTAATCTATTTTTCCAACATAATCTAATAAATTTCTTAAGAACAAAATCAATCGTGGATTGTTAGAACATTCTATCTGTATGGGATGCCTTAGGGCCACAGGCGGCATTTGGGATGACTAGATGGCCACAGGCGCCAATCACATGGTCAACTCAGACATAAAATGCACAGCCGGTATGCTTCTCAAATATTTTACAATTAAGATTTTATTATATGTATATATATATATATATATATATATATATATATATATATATATATATATATATATATATATATATATATATATATATAATATCGATTCGTAGGAGGATGCATATCGGAGAAGTCGTTCGGGATCACATTTCGAAAACAATAATGATGTCAGTCCTTCGGGCGGTGTAGGCGGCGATGGCGTCACTAACCTAAATGACTAGGTTAGTGTGTGAAATTAAAATCAAGGATTTATGAGGGTAAGGTAGGGTTTCGCAATTTAGGGTTTGGTTTGAGTGTTAGAGTTTGAGAGTGAGGGTTTGAATCCAATTGTAGGTTTAGCGTCTGGATTTTGGAGTCTAGGGTATTGAGGTTCAAGAGTTCGAGTTTGAAATCCAATCGTAGGTTTATGGTTTGAATTTTGGAGTTTAGGGCTTAAATTATGGTTTTCCTGCATGAATTCTATATAAAACGATTGTTTAAACTTGCGTGGATATTGTACGTTGTGCATGGATTTGATATGCACTTAATTTCAATGTTTCTCCTGAAAGTAATAATGCCTTAGGCCAAATTGTTTTGCCATGTGGAAAACGAATTATGTATCAGACATTATATTTTTGTATTAGATGTTTTATCTCATAAACTTTTTCATATAATAATTGTGCGTAAAGGTTGTTAGATTATTAATTCACCATGAATATGTATATCCGTTATACGTCATCAAAATATGTGATTCTGATAGTAAAACCGTAAAGCAAAGTGAATACAATTCTAAATTATCCGTAGTCATATATGAGATGTTTGTAAGACAAACATATTTGAAAATCTCAAATCATATATATAGTAGCTAGTATGTTATTTGGATGATGATCACGTTTCACTGATCATGGATATTGGATATTAATTCGTTAATATAAATATATGTTGGAGAACATATATTAGATCGACCCACTATGAGAATATACATGGTATATGTTATTAGTATTTTCTCATCATCTAATGTATGAGTAGTCCTTTGACTTGAGGTTATCATAGATTCCTGCATGTATATCTTTATACTTTGACATAGTCAAACGTTTTCTTTAACCGGATAATTATAAAAGCTATGATCGGGTATTTAGTAAACCATGAGTTGGAATGTGAATGATCAAGATATAATTTGTTACTCTCGGATACGAGAGAGATATCTCAGAGCCCCCTGATAAATTGAGACTGAAGGAAAACACACATCCGTATATGAAAGAATTAGCATGTGCTGTTAATATCTTTTAATTTATTCAGTCTAATTATAATTCAGGAAAGAGAATTGATCATAATAAGGATGACATAAAACCATGCCTTATGATCAATATAAATATCATTTAACAAAGGGACTAAATACATAATTGATGTATAGGTTATGATCACGTGTCATTCATTTAATTTGGGTTATCATTACATCGTACTAGTGGCTACTTATGATTTATAAACTTGAAGTTTATTGCCAATATTAAATGAACCTACAAGATCGCACATAAACATAACAAATTCGGTTGGACACCGAAAATCAAAAGGAAGGTGAAGAGGTGTGAGTATTAGATGCTATAAATAGATGAAGGGTTCGTCTAATTAGGTCAGAAGATTCAAATCACACCCTAGTCGCCTATTGAGAGAGAGAGAAAGAGAAACCGGATCTAGTAATGTCAGTTTCTCCTCCAATGAGTTAGTCGCGTGTGGATACGTGTAGAGGGCGGTGCCGGAGTCGTAGCGCCTTTCGTGATCAGATCCGCAAGGAGACGCAGGGAGATTGTTTGGAGACGAATCGCAAAGCCCTACAAACTGGATTAGCCGAATCCGAGGTGTAAGATTTATTTTTCTAATTTGATTGATAATACACGGATCCTCGGTTAGGAAACGGGTAAAATTTTAATTCCGCTGTGCATATCAGATTGCGCGTTTTCTTTCAGTGGTACCAGAGCCACGTGTATTGATCAATCGAATTGATTTTAGTATAAGAGTTATACACAGTTTAATTAGGGTTAGATCTGATGTGAGAGGGATTTCCTACATAGACGGTAAATTGGGATTAAGGTTTCGGTTGAGATCTCGAATTGGATTTGATGATTATCATGACTGGTGATTTGAGATTTGATCTCAAAATCAAAATTCCAATTTTGAATTCAGATCTATTTTGATTATCAATTTCGATTTGAAATTAATATGATTAATTTAACCCAATTCGATTATCAGATTCGGTTTAAATTAATGGGATTAATTTTACCCGATTTGATTATCAGTTTCAGATCTAAATTAATGTGATTAATTATACCGATATGATAATGGGTTTCAGATCTAATTAATATGATTAATTATAGCCGATATGATAATGGATTTTGGATCTTATTAATATGAATAATTATACCCGAAATTATTATTGGTTTTGGTCTCTGGTTAGCGGATTGGGTAAAATTTTAAGACAAAGACTCATCCGATGAGTAAGGTATATCGTATACCTTTTCCGGGGCACTGCCCCTTTGAACCCGCCCGCTAACCAGCTAGCAAGACCGCCATTGGGGCTCCGCCCGAAACCCCGTCAGTAGCTCACCGGCGAGAGAATTACCGTTAGTAAAAACCCTAATTCTTATATATGGTTTAATTAAATAAGATAAAAATAATATCATATGACTGCATGGCCGTTAGATTATGTGATATGAATGAATGTCTGTGATTTGGTCGTAATGTATGATGTGATGTGATGTATGTAATTTGTGGTTTGTATAATTTGGTTGTAATATGTGATGTGTAATTGTTGTAATTAAATACGGTCATGGTACCGTCATTTGTATGTAATTATTATTTGTGAGAGTTATGACCAGTTGACATCAGAGATATGGTGAAGGAGTTCATCGCCTCGACCAATCACATAGTGAAGGAGTTCATCGCCTCGACTTCTCATCCGGCACTTAGGATTATGATCAGTATGTTGGCTCATAATGTTCAAGGCCATGCATGTCATTATTAATATTCATTAAAAGAATTAAAATAAAGTGAAAATCCTTCAAATAAATATTAAGTCATGGAATGCCCTCCATACCTAAATCTCTCGATATTTGGATAGATCCCACATAGGTTCATGCCAAAGCTGGGTGTGTGGGAACTATTTTAAGAGGAGAGAATGCAGCAAAATGCGAAACAACATAGGTTCTGCCAAAGCAGGGTGTGTTGTTGACTATTTTGCCGATGGTTAGATATGATTCGACTTAACCGAGCTATCAAGTCGGACTTGGGCTCGGGACATAAGATGGGATGGTTTACGCCAGGCAATCAAGTTAAAACTAGATGCTCATCCCATGAGAGATAAGTCAAGAGTTGCATGTGATGCAATTGGTGTTAGTAGTATGCCCTAGGCCAATATATTTGAGACCTAGATGTATGGATTTTGTTAAACAAACATTGTGTTTATTTAGAGATATTTTATATAATAAATGCGTATTGGTTATTTTATTCTTATTACTAAAATGACCTTGAATATGATATTCAGCTTTATATCATCAAAGTATGTGACTTTGATAGTAAAACTATAAAGTATTATGAATGATATTCTAAACCGTCCCTGATCATTCATAGAATGTTTGTGAGACAAACATACTTTATGATAAGCTATAAATGGACATCAGTATGTTAGTTGACTGATGGTCACGTTTTACCGATCATGAATAAGAGTTATTAAGTCATTAACGTAAGTATATGTTAGAGACCATATCTTTGGATTGACCCACCTTGAGAATACTACATGGTTCGTGTCATTAGTTATTCTCAGTAAAGAATGTATCTGTAATCCTTAGACTTGAGATTATCTCAGTTTCCTACATGATAAATTTTATACTTTAATATAGTCTAACATCGTCTTTAACCGGACGATCATAAAGATTATAATTAGGTATATAATGAATTGTGCGGAGGAAAGAGTTTAATTAAGATATGATTTGTTCCTCTCATAAATTGAGAGAGATATTTTTAGGCCTCTTGATGATTTGATTGAAGAAACGCACGGCTGTGCTCAAGTGAATTAATAAGGAGTTATTAATGTCATTTCATGTTCAATCAAATTCGGTATCAAGAAATATTTATCGACCAACATAAGGTTGACACATACCATGCCTTATGGACGATATAGATATCGTGTAACAAAAGGATACAATGCATGACATAAATTAGGTTTGATCGAATCATCTATACTTGCTTAATTTGGGTAATCATGATGTCTTGCTAGAGGCCGCTCATGATTTATAATCCATTGTGATTATTACCAACATTAAGTAAACCTACATGGTCACACACAAAGAACAACTAATGAGACGTACACAGAAAAATCATAACTTATGTGATAAGTTGTATGGAGAGCTACATAGTCAAGTGACACATCCAATCCTACATCTTATATGATAAGGTGTGTTGCATATATGGTTACATAGTTACCATTCACATAGGATATGAAACTTATGGACTATATAGGCACAACAGACACCCCAAAATCAGATAAAGGGCATAATATTTTCGTCCATCTTTTGTGAGAAAAGGAGGAGAGAAAAATCCGAAAATTGTTCTCTTGTTATTTCTGTGAGAGAAATGAAGAACGGATACTAGCATATATCGTTCTTTATCCGTTCAAAGGGGTTGTTCGTGTGGATACCAGTAGAGGACGAAGCGAAGTGCGGCGTCTTTGTGATTTGGGTTGAAACCGTGATTTTTGTTTGGAGAATCGGTTTATTTGGGGAATCGGTTTGTTAGGAGAATCGGTTTGCTCGGAGAATCGGTTCGTTTGGAGATTGCTTGGAGATCGGTTTGTGAGACCGATTAGGCGAATCATTCAAAGGATCGGTTTGGAAACCGGTTTGGATCAGGCAAAGGAAACCGTCAACCAAATTCGTTTTTGATCATCACGGATTAAGCGTAATCCGAAGGTACAAAGTTATGAACTTTTCTTTGATTTAATTGTAATTCACGGATCCTTATTTTGGGTTTCGAATTCGATTTTGTTTATTTTTTGTTTTTCCGCTGCGTTATGAATGGTAGAAACCCAACAATGGTATCAGAGCCAAGTGAATTCCAATTAAATTAAGACGGATAAACCATTTTCGAAATATTTCTTTTGATTTTGAGGCGTTGTTTTTCAATTTTTTGAATTTTGATCATGAACGGTTGCGATTTCATGAAAGGATGCGACTTCATGAAAGGGTGCATGTGATGTATCTTGATCATGCACGGATGCGACTTCATGAAAGAATGCGACTTCATGAAAGGGTGCATGTGATGTATCTTGATCATGAACGGTTGCGATTTCATGAAAGGATGCGACTTCATGAAAGGGTGCATGTGATGTATCTTGATCATGAAAGATTGCGATTTCATGAAAGGATGCGACTTCATGAAAGGGTGCATGTGATGTATCTTGATTATGAAAGGTTGCGACATGATTGAAAGGGTGCCTTGGGTATGTCATGAAGGGATGCATGTGATGTATCATAACCTTCGGATGGGTGTCTAAATTTTATGAAAAGGTGCGAAACTACGTATATGATACACTAAATAAATTTCGAAAAGATATATTCAACACATCAAGTTTTTTAAAGAAATTTTGAGTTTCGGCACTATATAAAATAAAAACTCTTCAGGGGCGCACTCACGCATAGATTAATCGTAGACCCCAAATTTCATATTCGTAACGCCTTATACATATTTCGTAAAATGGTTTAAAGTACAACATAATGCATATAACATGGCCTATTAGATATGTGATGAATGATTGTGATTTGTGTGTGATGATGTGATGTGTGTAATATATGTATGTATGTAAAAACGGGCATGGTTCCATTCTTGGTTGATGTGATGTAATTTATTTTGATGGTTAATTGTGACGGGTATGGTTCCGTTCATTTTATATATAATATAACTACCACGATCATACACATCATGGAGATGAAGGAGTTCACCATCCACTTCATACGCATCATGGAGATGATATAGTTCACCATCCACCTCATACACATCATAGAGATGAAGGAGTTCACCGTCCACCTCATGCACATCATGGAGATTAAGGAGTTCATCGATACCTTGTGGTTGAATGTATCTTAGGAAATGATCTTAATGATTGGCTCATTTAGATCATCAAGGCCATGTTATATCATATCATATTTATTTTATCTGTGCATGTGATGTTCTGTGATGAAATACATGATAAAATAAAAAACAACAAAACAAAAGATTAAACATAACAATCCCTCATATAATATTGAATCATAGAAATGCCTCCCATGTATTTATACTTATTATCCCTTCGATCATGCAAAATTTGGGTATGCCAAAGCATAGTGAATTAGCATAATCTTAGGGTGATAAGAAGTGAGAAATGGTGATTCTCGACATTTAGACATGATTAGATTCAACTGAGCTATCAAGTCAGACTTGGGTTCGGGGCATATGATAAGATGCATACGCCGAGCATATGATGCTCATCCTATGGATTAAACGAGAGTTGTATGAAATACAATTGGAAACGTTCCTACCTAAATAATTAGGTTCTAGGCGATGAGCCAAACCTCACTTGGAACTTGACGAAATATGGATCTTGGCCCACTATGAAATTTAAAGTTAAAATTTCCAAATCAATACATTTGAGGGTTATTGATTTGAATAAAATAGTGGGAGTTAAAATTATATTAAAATATCTCAAATCACATATTAATATAAACCTGCATTTAATTCTGTGTAGAAAATGGCAACAAACAACACATCAACTTTAACATTGCGATCCGTCCTTGAGAAGGACAAGCTCAATAGGAAAAACTTCCTTGACTGACATCGGAATTTGAGAAAGGAAGAACTATGTCCTTGAAAGGCCCATTCCTAACCTGCCCGCTGATGATGCTGATCAAGAAGTGATAAACACTTATGCCAAGCATACAAGCGACTCTAATGATGTGACATGTCTCATGTTGGCCACCATGGATGCCGATCTTCAAAAGCAGTTTGAAAATTTAGAGGCATTTCCAATGTTGGCACAGCTCAAGGAAATGTTCCAAGAGCAAGCTAGAAATGAGAGGTATAATGCACATTGTGCATTAACAAGTTGTAAGATGGTTCCCAACTCCTCGGTGAGTGCTTATATTCTGAAAATGAAAGGGTATCTTGATCAACTTGAGAAACTAGGGGCAAAGGTTGGCAATGAGATGGCTACCGATTTGATCCTTAGGTCTCTTCCTCCGAATTTCAAGCCATTTATAATGAACTATAATATGCATAATATGGACAAGAGTATCACGGAGTTGCACGGCATGCTGAAGAACTTCGAGGGGACTATGTAGACAAATGTTGTCAACGATGTTCTCTTGATTTAGAAAGGCAGGAGTCAAAAGAGAAAATTCAAGGGCAAAGTCAAAGGAAAAGGTAAGGGCAAGGTATTGTCCGAACCTAAGAACAAGAAACCCAAGGAGGGTGTTTGTTTCTTCTGCAACAAACCAGGCCATTGGAAAAGAAATTGCCAGGCATACTTGGAGGATCTAAAGAAGAAGAAGAAGAGTAGTGAGACTACTACTTCAGGTATTAATGTTATTGAAATTAATTTATCTACTTCTTCATCTTGGGTATTAGATATCGGATGCGGTACTCACATTTGTAATAATGTGCAGGGGCTGCAAAGGAGTAGAAGATTAGCGAAAGGTGAAGTGGACCTGCAGGTGGGAAATGGAGCAAGAGTTGCTGCATTAGCCGTGGGCATTTATTAATTATCTTTACCTTCTGGACTTGTAACAAATTTAAATAATTGCTACTATGTACCTGCTGTGAACAGAAATATTGTATCTGTGTCGAGATTGGTTTTGGATGGTTTTAAGTTTGTTATTGAGAATAATAACTTTACCATAAGTAAAGAAAATATTTTCTATGCGAATGGTCAATTAGAAAATGGTCTTTATGTTTTAAATCTTGATCATGAACATTACAAATCTATCTATAGCATTAATACAAAGAGATTTAAATCTAATGATTTGAATCCGACATATTTCTGGCATTGTCGTTTAGGACACATAAATGAGAAACGCATTTCTAAACTCCACCAATATGGACTTTTAGACTCATTTGATTTAGAATCATTTGAGACGTGCGAATCTTGTTTATTAGGTAAGATGACAAAGGCTCCTTTCACAAAGAGAGGTGAGAGGGCAAGTGAGTTATTGGATCTTATACATACAGATGTATGCGGACCAATGAGCACACCAGCTAGAGGTGGTTTTTGATACTTCATTACTTTTACTGATGACTTAAGTAGATATGGATATGTTTACTTAATGAAACATAAATCCGAATCTTTTGAATTGTTCAAAATTTTCAAAAGTGAAGTAGAAAACCAGCTAGATAAGAAAGTAAAAACATTTCGATCAGATCGAGGTGGCGAATATTTAAGCCTAGAGTTTGGCAATCATCCTAAAGATTGTGAAATAGTTTCACAACTTACTCCTCCTGGAACACCTCAATGGAATGGTGTCTCGGAAAGGAGAAACTGAACTTTACTATATATGGTTCGGTCTATGATGAGTCAAACAGATCTTCCGATATCCTTTTGGGGTTATGCCATTGAGACTGCCGCGTTCATACTAAACAGAATTCCATCAAAAGCTGTTCAAAAGACTCCATATGAGATATGGAATGGGAGGAGTCCCACATTGTCTTTTCTAAAGATTTGGGGTTGTGAAGCTTATGTGAAGCGTCAAATTTCTGACAAGTTAACACTGAAATCTGATAAATGCTTATTTGTGGGATATCCTAAAGAAACTAAAGGATATTACTTTTATAACCCATCCGAGAACAAAGTGTTTGTTACTCGAAATGGTATCTTTTTGGAAAGAGAATTTATTTCTAAAGGAACTAGTGGGAATAAAGTACACCTTGAAGTAATTCAAGATCCACTAATTAGCAATGAACAGCCATTGGAAGATCCACAACTCTTTTCAAGAGTTGACGAGTCCGATCTTGAAACACAAGATACTCCTCGTAGATTTGGTAGAGTCCGTCATGAGCCCGAGAGATATGGATTTCTCGTGACTGATGATAGAAATGTGGCGCTCATAGATGATGAACCCACATCTTACCAAGAAGCTATAAGGGATCCTGATTCTCATAAATGGTTAGAAGCCATGAAAACTGAGATGCAGTCCATTTACGGATTAAAGTAAGCATCTCGGAGTTGGAATCTTCGTTTTGATGAAGTAATCAAAGGTTTTGGTTTTATCAAAAATGAAGATGAACCTTGTGTTTACAAGAGGGTTAGTGGGAGCGCAATAGTTTTTCTAGTACTTTATGTAGATGATATATTACTCATTGGAAATTACATTCCGACTTTAACAAATGTTAAGACATTTTTAGGAAAGTCTTTTGCAATGAAGGACCTAGGAGATGCCGCTTATATACTCGGCATTAAGATCTATAGAGATAGATCTAAAAGGCTCATAGGTCTAAGTCAAAGTACCTATATCGACAAAGTGTTGACACGATTTCGAATGGATGATTCGAAAAGAGGTTTCATACCAATGTCACATGGCATAAAATTGAGTAAGACTCAACGTCCTGCTAATCAGGAAGAACGAAATCGCATGAATAAAATCCCGTATGCTTCGGCTATTGGATCTATCATGTATGTCATGCTTTGTACTAGACCAGATGTATCATATGCATTAAGTGCAACTAGCAGATATCAATCTGATCCCAGTGAAAGTCACTGGACAGCAGTCAAGAATATTCTGAAGTACTTGAGAAGAACTAAGGATTCATTCTTGGTTTATGGAGGATTTGAAAGTGCGCTAGTTGTAACAGGTTACACGGACTCAAGCTTTCAAACCGACAATGATGATTTTAGATCGCAATCTGGTTATGTGTTTTGTTTGAATGGAGGTGCAATAAGTTGGAAAAGTTCCAAACAGGACACTGTAGCGGATTCTACGACAGAAGCGGAGTACATAGCAGCTTCAGAAGCAGCTAAGGAAGCAGTTTGGATGAAGAAGTTCATTGAAGAACTCGGTGTGGTTCCTAGTATAGCAAATCCTGTGGATCTTTATTGTGACAACAATGGGGCAATCGCGCAGGCAAAGGAACCAAGATCGCATCAGAGAACCAAACACATACTTCGACGTTTCCTTTGGATCAGGGAGATCATTGCGAGAGGAGATATTAAAATATGCAGAGTTGATGATGATGATAATGTTGCCGATCCGTTGACTAAACCACTTTCTCAAGCAAAGCATGAGGGTCATGCTAGGTCGATGGGTATTAGATACTTGTTAGATTCGGCCTAGTGCAAGTGGGAGATTATTAGTAGTATGCCCTAGGCCAATATATTTGAGACCTAGATGTATGGATTATGTTAAACAAACATTGTGTTTATTTAGAGATATTTTATATAATAAATGCGTATTGGTTATTTTATTCTTATTACTAAAATGAACCTTGAATATGATATTCCACTTTATATCATCAAAGTATGTGACTTTGATAGTAAAACTATAAAGTATTATGAATGATATTCTAAACCGTCCCTGATCATTCATAGGATGTTTGTGAGACAAACATACTTTATGATAAGCTATAAATGGACATCAGTATGTTAGTTACCTGATGGTCACGTTTTACTGATCATGAATAAGAGTTATTAAGTCATTAATGTAAGTATATGTTAGAGACCATATACTGGATTGACTCACCTTGAGAATACTACATGGTTCGTGTCATTAGTTATTCTCAATAAAGAATGTATCTGTAATCCTTAGACTTGAGATTATCTCAGTTTCCTACATGATAAATTTTATACTTTAATATAGTCTAACATCGTCTTTAACCGGGCGATCATAAAGATTATAATTAGGTATATAATGAATTGTGCGGAGGAAAGAGTTTAATTAAGATAGGATTTGTTCCTCTCATAAATTGAGAGATATATCTTTAGGCCTCTTGATGATTTGATTGAAGAAACGCACGGCCGTGCTCAAGTGAATTAATAAGGAGTTATTAATGTCATTTCATGTTCAATCAAATTCGGTATCAAGAAATATTTATCGACCAAGATAAGGTTGACACATACCATGCCTTATGGACGATGATACAATGCATGACATAAATTAGGTTTGATCGAATCATCTATACTTGCTTAATTTTAACATGAAAAGAATTATACTTTTAATAAACACAAAATAATTTTAAAGATTCTTTATTCAGTTACTCAATGAAAAAACAGACTCAATAAGAAAAAAGAAAACAAACAGAGAGACAACATTTGTGAAAAAGAGCTAATGTTCATCTTCAGAAACAGCTCTAACATTCTCAACACAAGGCACATTAATTATGGTTCCCGAAATATCTGTTCTGACCCACCCAAAGAGATCAGAATTTTCTCCTTCCATCTCATTCATGTCTAAATTACTAGTACTCTCATCAGGATAGTATGATTCTAAATCTTCTTAATCATTATTAGTCGAGTCATCAAAAAGGTCCCGAGGCTTCGTGTGAACAACAACATGCCAATCTTCTTCACTAGGATCTTGTACATAAAATACTTGTGCAACTTGTGATGCTAGAACAAATGGTTCATCTGATAAACACTTACCGGTATAAAGTAGCCGATTAAAATTAACAAGTGTGAAACCAAGTTCATCTTTTCTAATCCCCTTTCCCTCTTTTAACACATCTACCCAATCACACTTAAATAATACAACATTGACTTCTCCTGAATAGTCTAATTCAACTATATCCCTTATAACACCATAATATGTGACATCACCCTTGATTGGATTTTTATCTTTTGCACTAGAAAAACTTGAAGTGCATGCTTTCAAAACAACACCACTATTCTGTGTCTTCTTGACATCGTCAACTTCCTTCATGTGGAATCGATAGCCATTAATGATATAGCCACCAAATCTCTTAACCACCTGAGAAGGGACCTAATGACAACAATTTGATATCATTGGGTACTTCTATTCCTTCACTAATTAGCCCTTGAATCTAAATTTAAGAGAAAAATTAAAATCATTTGAAGCACTAAAGAATTCATACATCATAGACAAAAGAAAACATGCATCAAGTCCTTACATGAGATTTGAACCAGTCATGAAATGTCTCGTTATGGATACGCTCTACCTCTCGCAATTTCACTCGTCGTTTATTTGACTTAATTTCATTAAGATGCTTTCTGCATATAAAACTAGATTGTTATAATTACTAAATGAAGCCCTTATAGTATTTAAGTATATGATTGATGCACTTACTTAAGATATGGGCCGACAGGTTCATAGTTAAATAGTACATATCTATGAGCTTGAGCTAGTGTTATGTAATCTAGAGTGATACACACTCCATTATCTAAAGCTCGACCATTTGACAAAAAAGAAGTAGATTCATCAATTGAATTATCTATATTTTGAATTAGGTCATCATTCCTAGCTTGACGATTAAACCTAGTCTCAATGCCATGCAAGTACCGTGAGCAAAATACCAAACATTCATCTAGTATATATCCTTCGGCTATAGAACCCTCAGGTCGATTTCTATTGCGTACATATGACTTTAACGTAAGTAGGTACCTATTCATCGAGATATTGCATTTAAATAGTAGTATGTTGTAAGTTCACATACTAAATAAAATATATTGAGTATAGTACAAAAAGATGGACATACCTCTCAATTGGATACATCCAACGGTAATGTACTGGTCCTGCCATCAATACTTCATTTGCAAGATGAATAGGCAAATGAACCATAACATCAAAGAAGGCCGGGGGGAATATCCTCTCTAACTGGCACAACGTTAAGGCAATTTCGGTATTCAGTCGTTGTACGTCTCTTCGACAAAGAGACTTAGAACACAACTCTCTAAAGAACTTGCTAAGGTTTGTTAGTGCCATACTGACATTCATGGGCAAAGTATTTCGAACTGTCAGTTGTAACAGATGTTGCATTAACACATGACAGTCATGACTCTTAAGACCGATAATTTTTCGGTCTTTGACATTAATGCGACTAGAAATATTAGAGGCAAAGCCATCTGGAAATTTAACCCCTTCTAAGACCTTGCAAAATATGGTTTTCTCTGTCGAACTTAGAGAAAAACAAGCCGCAGGCAAGTATGTCTTGCTTCCAGCAGGAATTGGATGAAGACCACGCCTTATGCCCATATCTTGAAGATCGCAATGAGCCTTTATATTATCTTTTGATTTCTTGTCAATGTTTAATAGTGTGAATAATATGTTATCACAAACATTTTTTTCAATATGCATAACATCAAGATTATGCCGAAGTAAATTATTTTGCCAATACGGTAATTTAAAGAAAACGCTTTTCTTCTTCCAACTATCATTCTTAGCACTACTACTTTCTCCCTTTTTTCTTTTACGAGTTTTATTTAGGTCATGCTTCCCAAAAATGATGTTCAGATCTTTCACTTGATCTAAAACATCAGACCCTGAAAGTGGAACAGGTGCATTACGATACTCTTGTGTTCCATCAAACGATACTGCATCGTGTCGAAACCTATGGTCTATATCTAAAAACCGACGGTGACCCAAATAACAAACTTTCTTACAATTTTTCAGGTACCTTGAACAAGTACCACTGTGACAAGATGGACAAGCAAAGTATCCTTTTGTGCTATATCCAGATAAGGAGGCATAACCAGGAAAATCGCTAATAGTCCATAATACAGCCGCCCGTAGAACAAATGACTCACCAATGGATGCATCGTATGTCTTCATACCTTGCATCCATAATTCATTCAATTCTTCAATTAGGGGTTGTAAGAAGACATCAATATCATTTCCGGGGGCATGTGGGCCAGGAATGAGCAAAGAAAGTATAAAGAAAGATTGTTTCATACAACACCATGGTGGGAGGTTGTATGGAACAAGAACTACAGGCCAAGTACTATGAAAAAGATTCTTCATATGGAAAGGATTAAACACATCACTCGCTAACCCTAGCCTCACATTACAAGGGTCAGAAGCAAACTCTTCATGCTTATGGTCAAAATCTTTCCATGCGGGAGAATCTGCAGGATGTCTCAACACACCATCTTTTAGGCGACTATCACTATGCCATCTCATATCAGATGCGGTTTTTGATGACATAAATTGTCGCTGAAGCCTCGATTTTTTAGGGAAGTAACGCAAAACCTTAGCGGGAATTGTACGACCACGTTTAGTTTTAGACTTTTTACCCTTCACCTTAGTCTGAACGAATTTATATCGGGAAGCAGAACATATTGGACATTTTTTCAAATTGGCATACTCGTTCCTAAATAAGACAATCATTCGGGCATGCATGAATATTTTCATACCCAAGGCCAATATCTTTTATGATCTTATCTGATTCATAAAAGTTGTTTGGCAAGTTTACATTTGGAAATGCATCCTTGAGCAACTGGAGGAGCATATCGAAAACGCGATTACTTAACCCTCCTAGGCATTTAATTTGTAAAAGCTTAATAAAAAAAGATAGTTTTGAAAATTTTGTGCATCCTGGATAGAGCACCTGATTAGCCTCCCTAAACAACCTATAGAACTTTTGTGTGTTAATGTCGAGATCATTATCCTCCTCAATTAAGTCCTCATTAGAAAACAGAAATGCATCATTTTGCATTTGATCTATTTCATCATATTGTTCTAGTTGCTCTTGAAATTGATTCCTACGTAAACGGGCCGATGATGAAATGGCTTCTCCATGGAAAATCCAATGCATATATCCTTGCATAAAACCATCGCATATCAAATGCTCATCTACAACATCTTCTTCTTCCAAAAGCAATTAGTACAATTTTTACAAGGGCAAAGTATCAAATTTCCCTTGGCTGAATTGGCGAATGCAAACCTAAGGAATTCTACTACACCTTCTTCATAATCTTGAGAATTTCTAAATATTTTAAGAATATTTTAGGGAAGTAATTAAAGTTTGCTAGAAGTATAGAATTAATGAAAATAATTTTATTATGGCTACCTTGGTTTCTTAATCCAACTCTTGTCCATAATTTAACCGTGAGCAATATGCAACCTTGAATTTTGAACTTCATAATTAGAAATAGTCAATTAGTGATGTGATTAACAATAACTAATTTTCTCATACTGACATTGAAATATCATGAGTTATGTAACAGTTTTGTTGGTTGTAAAAAAAAATATATAACAAATATTAAATAAATACAAAAATATTAACCTTTAGTTCTCTTTGTAAATTTAGTGACTATAAGTCTTTGCTATGAACATATACAGCTTTCTTATGCCTATTTTAATAATACTTACATTTCATTTTTTGTTTCTACATATTATATTATAAGACTTTTTTTTATTAAAGACTTATATACCAGTTCTGACATATACCAAGTATCATCCGTATGACAAAAAATAATTTGATTTATATATTTAATTGTAATCAAGAAAGAATAACTCTCGAATTAAGTATTTTTTCAAACATATCATATGCACTTTCATAAGCCAAATAAGATCACAAGAGACAAGAAATTGATCAATCTAAACCAAAATTTCATGATTAATTATAAGATACACACACAAATAATCAAACAAAATTAATATTAAGAACGTACCACAACAATAGCTTGATCTAGCAAGTAGTTCGAACTCTTCCTTCCTCGCCCCTTTTGTTACTCGATCCAGGCCTTCGTCGCCCTTTTATATTTCTCTTATTGTGGTTCCGTATCTAAATAATAGTAAGAGAGGGTGAAGAAACATTATGTCTCAGTTTTTCTATATTATTCTATTGTAAAACAAAATTAAGAAAAATAAATTCAGGATTCAGACTCTTGCCCGTCATTGTGTCAAAAAATAAAACTCATGCTATTCAAAAGAAGTTTTACATTATCTAAATTGTTGATTCATTAGCTATTCAAATTTACAATTAGTTTTAATTATGCTATTTTCTATGCAGATTTAGTTTTGATACTAGAAAACTTTATTTAATACCATTATTTTACAAATGAACATAAAGCCTATAATTGGTGTCTTTGAAATTTGTATCAATTGTAACAATTAGTTTGACAGTAGTAATGAATATTTTTTCTGTTAAAGGTTGTGTGAAGGTTTGACATGACTCAAAACTTGAAGTAATAAGTCTAGAAGATTACTCTCATACAAAAATCAAAGAATTAACAAAAACTAAGAATAATTGTTGAATCAAGCATTTCATCGAACACGTAATATGCACTTTAAGAACCATGCTAAGATAAAAATGAGATAAAGCAATTATTTGTATAACCAAAAATTCGATGATTATGGATCAAGATCTACACATACACTTTCATATAATTTGAAAATTAACAGTAAGAACGTACCAGAATAGTAGCCGCCCTCCCTGTCTTGCTCATGCAGGAAGACCCTCTATTGAGCACGCTCGATTCAGCAAGAACCTAATTTCGCCGTGTCACAGTTCAGAAAAGAAGTCCCTTTCGTATCTCGTTTCCTCGTCTTTGATTGATCCAAGAACTCGGAGTGCATATTTGCAGAAAAGAGAGATCAATTTTTAACCGCGAAATCTGATTTTTTTTGCCCGCGCTTGCCAACATTTCGCATGTATGGAAAGAATCGACGAGGTTAATGGCAAGGTAAGGGTTTCCATCTTCAGATTCGAGGGTTTCCATCTTTCAGCGAGGGTTTCCATCTTTCACAAGGGAGGAAATTTATTTTCTATGTTTTTTACTTTTGTTAATTAAAGGTAACAAATGTATACTACTTTTATATATTGATGTATACTGAATTGGACCAGGCCCATTGTATGCATAATAGGTAAAATACTATATAATTATGAGCAATTAGATGCACTGGAGTTATGTGTAGAGTTGACGACCATGTATATGTATAGATGGACCTGACATTTGTTTGTTTGACTATACATTATAAATTTTTATTATTATTCAACGTTGCATGACAAAATTAAATTAATAATACCGACTTAGTCACATATTTTATATTTCATGTAAGTAATATATATATGTTTTAATTTTGATACGTAATAATTAAAGAGTCCAGTAAGGTCTATATTTTTTTTTCATATCTTTTAACTAGAAAAAAGATATTTTTAAATATGCCGGGAATATATATTTTAACGACACTTTCATAATAGCCGGGTTAGACATTATTAATGGTTGTTTTAAGGTTCCGCCACGAAATGGAATAGTTTTGCCGACTAATGATAAAATCGGACGTTTTTGTTCTAAGATGGCTCTTTTATAATATGCCGAGAAATTAATTTAAGATGACACTTTTCGAAAATCGGTCGGTCTAGATATTATTAACGGCTAATTTGTTAATGTGTTGGGAAAAAAGAATGCTTTGGACGGCTAATCTACAAAAGTGTCGGGAAATTTGTGTCGGCAAAAATCATTTTTCTAGTAGTGCATGATGTCTTGCTAGAGGCCGCTCATGATTTATAATCCATTGTGATTATTACCAACATTAAGTAAACCTACAGGGTCACACACAAAGAACAACTAATGAGACGTACACAGAAAAATCATAACTTATGTGATAAGTTGTATGGAGCGCTACATAGTCAAGTGACACATCCAATCCTACATCTTATATGATAAGGTGTGTTGCATATATGGCTACATAGTTACCATGCACATAGGATATGAAACTTATGGACTATATAGGCACAAGAGACACCCCAAAATCAGATGAAGGGCATAATATTTTCGTCCATCTTTTGTGAGAAAAGGAGGAGAGAAAAATCCGAAAATTATTCTCTTGTTATTTCTGTGAGAGAAATGAAGAATGGATACTAGCATATATCATTATTTATCCATTCAAAGGGGTTGTTCGTGTGGATACCAGTAGAGGACGAAGCGAAGTGCGGCGTCTTTGTGATTTGGGTTGAAACCGTGATTTTTGTTTGGAGAATCGGTTTATTTGGGGAATCGGTTTGTTAGGAGAATTGGTTTGCTTGGAGAATCTGTTCGTTTGGAGATTGCTTGGAGATCGGTTTGTGAGACCAATTAGGCGAATCATTCAAAGGATCGGTTTGGAAACCGGTTTGGATCGGGTAAAGGAAACCGTCAACCAAATTCGTTTTTGATCATCATGGATTAAGCGTAATCCGAAGGTACAAAGTTATGAACTTTTCTTTGATTTAATTGTAATTCACGGATCCTTCTTTTGGGTTTCGAATTCGATTTTGTTTCGTTTTTGTTTTTCCGCTGCGTTATGAATGGTAGAAACCCAACAATTGGATTTGATCATGCCTAAATAATTAAGTCTTAGGATTGAGAGCCAAAGCTCCCTTGAGATTTGATGGAATATGGGTCTTGTTCCACTACGAGATTTCAAAGAGTTGACATTTCCGAATTAATATTTTGAGGGTTATTGATTTGAACAAAATAGTGGGAGTTATATTATATGAACACATCTAAAACATTAAAAATCAACCAGTATTAACAGCACTTTAAATTTTCAAATATGTATGGAAAATGTCAACAAACACATCAAGTTTAACTCTGCGACCAGTCCTTGAAAAAAAGAAAAACTGAATGGGAAAAACTTCCTTGATTGGTACCACAACCTAAGAATCATTCTCAAGCAAAAGAAAAAGCAGTATGTCCTTGAAAATGCTCTTCTTGAAAAGGAACCTGAAGCTCATGCCACCACGGATGAGGCAAAGGATGCTTATAGTAAGCATGTCAATGACTCTAATGATGTTACCTACCTTATGATGGCCACAATGGACTCCGAACTTCAAAAGCAGTTTGAAGAAATGGAGGCTTTTGCCATGGTCACGCAGCTCAAGGAAATGTTCCAAGTGCAGACGCATACTGAAAGGTACAATACGCATAATGTATTTACTAATTGTAAGATGGCTTTAGTTACATCAGTGGCAGTCCATGTTCTCAAGATGAATGATTATATTGATTACCTTGAGAAGCTTGGTGCAAAGGTAAACAAAGAGATGGCTACTGATATAATTCTCGGCTCTTTAACCCCGAACTTTAAACAGTTTATTATGAATTATAATATGCACAATATGGACAAGTGCATTACTGAATTGCTCAGCATACTTAAGCAATGCGAGACGAGTATGATGCCAAATGTTGGCAATGATGTACTCATGGTTCAAAAGGGGAAGAATATGAAAAAGAAATTCAAGGGAAATGACAAGGGCAAAGGCAATGGAAAGGACAAGGGTAAAGGCAAGATATTGCCTGAACCTAAGATTAGGAAATCAAAAGATGGTTTTTGTTTCTATTGCAACAAGCCGGGGCATTAGAAGAGAAACTATAAGGATTACTTGGAAAGTCTTAAGAAGAATGGTAGTGTGACTACATTTTCAGGTATTTTTGTTATTGAAATTAATTTATCTACTTCTACATCTTGGGTATTAGATACTCGATGTGCAACTCACATTTGTAAGAATGTGCAGGGACTGCAAAGGAGTAGGAAATTAGCAAAAGGCGAAATGGACCTACGGGTGGGGAATGAAGCAAGAGTTACTGCATTAGCTATAGGAACTTATAATTTATCTTTACCTTCTGGACTTGTTTTAAAACTTAATAATTATTATTTTGTACCTGCAATAAACAAGAATTTGATTTCTATTTCGAGTTTGACGAAAGATGGTTATGAATTTATTATTAATAAAAATGAATTTACCATTCGTAAAGGTAACATTTTCTATGGAAATGTCCGCACAGAAAATGGTCTTTATATTCTTGATCTCGAAACAGAAAGTAATGAGTCCATTTATAACATTAATACCAAAATAACGAATTGAATCCAACATACTTCAGGCATTGTTACTTAGGTCACATAAATGAGAAACGTATTTCTAAACACCATCAAGATGGACTTTTAGACTCATTCGATTTTGAATCATTCGAGACATGCGAATCATGTTTATTGGGCAAAATGACAAAAATACCTTTTACTAAACAAGGTGAAAGAGTGAATGACTTATTAAAGCTCATACATTTAGATGTATGCGGTCCGATGAGTAAAGAAGCTAGAGGTGGTTTTCGATACTTCATTACACTTATAGATGATTTGAGTAGATATGAGTATATATAGTTAATGAAGCATAAATCAGAATCTTTTGAAAAGTTCAAAATATTCAAGAATGAAGTAGAAAACCAACTTCGTAAGAAAATCAAAGCATTTCGATCAGATCGTGGTGGTGAATATTTAAGCTAAGAGTTCGTAGATCATCTTAAGGATTGTGGAATTGTTTCACAATTATCCCCACCTAGAACATTTCAATGGAATGATGTATCCGAGATGAGAAATCGAACCTTACTGGATATGGTTTGGTCTATGATGAGCCGAACGGATCTTCCAACTTCCTTTTGGGGTTATGCTCTTGAAACAGCTGCATTTATACTGAACAGAATTCCATCAAAATCAGTTCAAAAGACGCCATATGAATTATGGATTGAGAAGAGTCCTAGATTATCTTTTCTAAAGATTTGGGGATGTGAAGTGTATATCAAGTGTCAGCTCTCTAACAAACTTGCACCTAAATCCGACAAGTGTTTATTTGTGGGTTATCCTAAAGAAACTAAAGGATATTACTTTTACAACCCATCCGGAAACAAAGTGTTTGTTGCTCGGAATGGAGTCTTCTTGGAGAAGGGCTTCGTTTCCAAAAGAGCGAGTGGAAGTACAATCCAGCTCGAAGAAGTTCGAGACTCACAAAATTAATGCAGAACCGATGGTGGAACAAGAATTAGATTCATCAACAGTTAATGAATCTGAACATGTAACACAAGTACCTCCTCGTAGATTTGTTAGGGATCGTCGAGAGCCACAGAGATATGGATATCTCGTGACTCATGACGATGACATGATACTCATAGATGATGAGCCCACATCCTATAAAGAAGCTATGTCGAGTCCAGATTCTCACAAATGGGAAGAAGCAATGAAAGCTGAGATGCAATCCATGTACTATAATCAAGTTTGGAACTTGATTGATCCACCAGATTGCTTGAAGACCATCGGGTGCAAATGGGTTCTCAAAAAGAAAACTGACATGGATGGAAATGTGCATACTTATAAAGCACGGCTCGTGGCGAAGGGTTTCAGATAAATCCATGGTATTGACTATGATGAAACTTTCTCGTCAGTTGCCATGCTTAAATTAATCATAATTTAACTTGCCATAACCGTATATTATGACTATGAAATATGGCAAATAGATGTCAAAACAGTGTTTCTAAATGAAAACTTAACAGAGGATGTATACATGATACAGCCTGAGGGTTTTGTCGAACAAATAATTCTGGAAAAGTTTTCAAGCTTAAGAAATCCATTTATGGATAAAAACAAGCATCTCATAGCCAGAATCTTCGTTTTGATGAAGTCATCAGCGATTTTGGTTTTATCAGAAGTGAAGAAGAACCTTATGTTTACAAAAAGGTCAGTGGGAGCGCGGTAGTTTTTCTTATGCTTTATGTTGATGACATCCTACTCATTGGAAATGATATTCCCATGCTTTTGAGCGTCAAGACATATTTAGGGAATAGTTTCTCAATGAAAGATCTAGAAGAAGCTGCATATATATTAGGCATCAAGATTTATAGAGATAGATCTAAAATGCTAATAGGTCTGAGTCAAAGTACTTACATTAACAAGGTACTGAAACGGTTCAATATGGAAGATTCCAAGAGAGGATTTTTTCCGATGTCACATAACGTCTCACTTAGTAAATCTCAATGTCCAACAACACGAGATGAATAGAACCGGATGAGTAAGATTCCATATACTTCGGCAATTGGATCTATCATGTATGCCATGGTAAGTACTCGACCGGACGTGGCACAAGCATTAAGCGTAACAAGTAGGTATCAGTTCGATCTCGGTGAAAGTCACTGGATGGCAATTAAAAATATTCTCAAGTATTTGAGAAGGACAAAGGATTTATTCTTGGTTTACGGGGGATTGGATAGCGAGCTGGCTATAACAGGTTACGCCGATGCGAGCTTCCAAACTAACGTAAAAAATTATAGTTCGCAGAGTTGCTATGTGTTTTGACTAAATGGAGGAGCAGTAGTTTGGAAAAGTTCTAAACAAAAAACTGTGGCGGATTCTAGCACAGAGGCGGAGTACATAGCAGCTTCGGAAGCAGCTAAGGAAGCTGTTTGGATAAAGAAGTTCGTGATGGAACTAGGAGTAGTCCCGAGTATCTTGGACCCTATGGTTATCTATTGTGACAGTAATGGAGCACTTGCACAATCAAAAGAACCAAGATCACATCACAAAACCAAGCACATACTTCGACGTTTTCATTTGATCCGAGAGATCGTTGAGAGGGGAGACATTAAAGTGTGTAAAATACCTGGCGATGATAATGTGGTTGATCCGTTTACTAAGCCACTACCGCAAGCGAAAGATGAGGTCAATGGCTCTGAGGTACCTAGAGGAACAATGAGTGTGTATTACTTAGTTCGGCCTAGTGCAAGTGGGAGACTGAAAGTAATAATACCCTAGGCCAAACTGTTTTGCCATGTGGGAACGGATTATGTATCAGACATTATATTTTTGTATTAGATGTTTTATCTCATAAACTTTTTCATATAATAATTGTGTGTAAAGGTTGTTAGATTATTAATTCACCATGAATATGTATGTCCATTATATGTCATCAGAATATATGATTCTGATAGTAAAATCGTAAAGCAAAGTGAATACAATTCTAAATTATCCCTAGTCATATATGAGATGTTACTAATATGTTATTTGGATGATGATCATGTTTCACTGATCATGGATATTGGATAATAATTCATTAATATAAATATATGTTGCAGAAAATATATTGGTCGAAGGTACATCAGTTATGGGTTTTTATTGAGCATTAGCGACGGACAAACGGTAGCTATTGAACAATGGTTACGGGCCATAGGCAATAATAAACCGTAGCTACTGGTTACTCTATAGCTATCGCCTGTAGCAATTGTAAAGCCCGTAGCAAATGATGTTCAATAGGTACCGCCCCTAGCTGATGATAGCATTAGTGATGACACCCGTTGCTACCGCCTTTTAGTTACCGTTGGCCATCTCTATTACTAATAGAGACGATTTTTTGACCAATAGAGACCGTTTTGCCTAGGAGTGTTCAAACGGTTCGGTTTATTCAGGTACCGAACCGAACCGGTCAAATTCGGTTAAAATAATTCGGTTTTTCGGTTAAATTGGTCCGGTTCAGTTCTAAACTCAGTATAGTTCGGTTTTCCGATTTCAGTTCGGTTTTTACTTTCAGAAAATTGGTTTAACCAAACCAACCGAAATACTGCATGCGTAATATCTCATAATGCCATATATATTATAGACTTGGTGTAGAATTAAAAACACATTGAAAGTTGTCTTTCTTTTTGTATATTTGATGAGTTACTTAATTTTGAATGTGGCATTAGTTCATTCAACCAACTATTAAAAAATGGACATTAATTTGGTCTTGGTTCGGTTTTGACCGGATAAACCGAAAAAAAAAACTAGGTTTTTTCGGTTTAGTTTTAATTTGGTTCTTATAGATAAGCCGGTCAGTTCGGTTCTAATCCGGTTCAACCTTAACTGGTTCGGTTCAGGCTGAACCGGCCGAATGAACCCCCCTAGTTTTGCCCCTCTCTAATGTGTTATTTTGTAGTAGTGTGTGTTCCATGCAATAATTTGGCCACCCAAAATGTAAACTGGAGAAATAAATAATAAACAGAAAAATAATACAGAAAAAATTAATAATGTAGATTTTCAAGGAAAGGAAAATGTAATACTCTCAAAAGAAACAAAAATGAAATTTCCGTTGCTGCGACCGAAATGAAACACGGCATTTTTTCTCTCTCAAAGAATGGTATAATGAATTTCCTGTTTATCAAACAAAATATTACAAATAACAACAGAATACAAAAATTGAGAATTATTTTTTTTCTTTCTTTACCATAGAATTACAACAATCATCAAATATGATTTATGGAATATCATTTCAATACCAAAATATCTTGGAGAAATATATTATTTTAATTTATTTCACATATAGAAACTATATTCATTCGACTGATTTACGCGCACAACGCCGCACTCTCCTACAAAAATATAAAAAAATTAAATATAAAAATATTAAATCAAAATTTACTGATCCAAATTTTGGGATGAATTAAGGCTTTCATTGCACTTTCCCTTTTTTTGTTAGCTTTTTTTGTGTTTAAATTCAAAATTGACACAAAATTGGATTAATTTGAGGCCTAATTGCACATTTAATGCTTGATCATCCCTCAGTGAGCCCAAATTTCCAAACAAAAAAATTATAAAAAGAAACATTAAATTATTTTTATGATATTTAATTTTTATACTTATTATATGATTGGAGATCCTTTTGGAATAAATGACCCGCTTCAGCATTTGCTGGACTTGCTGGATTTGGATCCGTCAAAAGTGACTAAAAAAATAAAATTAAAATTAATAATAAATAAATAAAAAATAAAAGTAATAAAAATATAACTATTTTTATTAACAAAAAAATAAAGGGGAATTTTCTAGATTTCCTCACAAAACCTCAAAATATAGATGAAATTTCTATATTTCATAATATTTTATATGTATGTATGAAATATAAATATAACAAGAAAAAACTATTGAAGTGTTATAAGAAATATGTCGCTTAACCAAAGAAGGGACTAAGTGAAACTTTGAGGTTTTAAAGGGCATGTATGAAACTTTACCCAAAAAGGAATTTATATAAAATAAAATTGAATTAATATTTTGATAAAAAAATTGAATCAATATTAAAAATTAAATAAAAAATAAAAGTAAAAAAATAAAATAAAAATATGTCCATTTTAATATTTTTATTAACGAAAAAATAAAGGAAAAATTTCTATATTTCCTCACAAAACTTCAAAATATAGCTGAAATTTCTATATATTATATACGCCTGTAGAAAATATGAATATAAGAAATAAGTAACTACTATTAAGTTGTTATAACTTATAAGTGATATTTTGAGGTTTTAAAGGGTGTGTATGAAACTCTACCCTAAAAGGAATATTTATAAAAAATAAATTTGAATTAATATAAAGGAAAAATAAACAAACCTGAATGGAAGTTAAAATAGTACAAATATTGTGACATGGCGACCATGCCTCTTGTATTATATCCATGCATAATGTACCGTCACTATATACTATTAAATTATACAAAAAATATATAAATATTAGTTAACAATATATTATATAATTAATTTGTATTAAATAGGTCATTATATACTAATAGAAATGATGAAATTATAAGTTAATAATGCATTAACTTTATTTTTTGAATACCGTTATTAAAATAGAAAGTAAGGTAAAAATTGTAAGTTTGATTGGCTTGCAAGCTAATAAGAATTTAGAACTTGTAATTAATTTCTATAATATAATATTTGAACAATACAAATAAGCTTATAACTGAATCTTAAAGCAAAATCAACAAAACATTATCTATGAATAAATAAAAAAAATTATGTTTTATGTCAATTAATCAACTTTTTAGTAAATTTGGAAACTAGTTTAATTTTACATGACAAAAATAACTAGTTATAATGTCATAAAAAGTAAAATTACAAATAATTTCATACAGAAATAATTAGAAAAATACAAACCATTAGGATGAAAGATTTCAGAAGTGAAGCGCACACGTGGCGGTTTTTCCGGATAATTTTCCCCAAATATCAATCGAAGCCCAAATACTCCACCTTCAATCAATCAAAGATCCAATCTTTAGCTCAAAATCAGCATTTAATCATGAAATTAAACATGGAAATGAGCTATAATCATTCAATTTGAGAATTTCAAATCCAAAAGTTCTATTCCTAATTTTAATTTTACGAAATAAATACAGAATAAAAAGAAAAATAAAGATCGAACCTTCCCATGGAGTCTCATCAGGCCCAAAAATCGTCGCGCTCCAAACGAACAAATTCTCATCAGATGTAGGACTCGCACTACATCCCTACATCAAAATTCACAAAAAATTCGCTCAAAATTCAACAACTCAACTTCCAATTAAAGAAGAACAGCTGAAAACTCGCTCAAAATTCAACAAAATTCAACCATTCAACTTCAAATTAAAAAACAAAAAAAAACAAAAAAAATTCACAAAATGGGTACCTCAGGAGGCTCGACTCTGATCGATTTCAGATCCGACATGAGTCTTAGCTGAGCCGAAGAAGAAGAAGTAGAAGAAGCCATCGCCACAGAACAACAAAGAAAGAGAACAACAAAGAAGAAGAGAATAGAATAGAATAGAAGCAAGAAAGAATAGTTCGTTATCAATTCAGACCGTGGAATTATTACTATCCTATATTTTATTTATTTATACAGGTTTAGCCATATAGTATTTTAGGTGAGCACATTTATATTTATACTTAAATATATTTTTTATATTTATAAATATATCGTTTTAAAAATATACTTTTTTATAATTTTACTAAATCTTTTGTATTTACAAAAATATTTTTTTTAATTTTATCATATTTTTTGTAATTTGATATTGCTGAACAATACAAAATGCTGACATTATGTATCTATATGACTATATCTAATACCTATTTATTTATTTATTCGGCAGAGGTTTGAAAGTAAATTTAGTAAACGTCTAAAAATTTAGTTGAGTTTGTAAGAACAGAGAGATTGTATTCTGAGAGCAGATTTCTTATGTTGAGAGCTGGGAGTATAGAATAAATATGCTCTCGAAACGTATCCATGCTCTCGGAATAACAAATGGGCGCTCAGAATATCACCATCCTTTTACTTTCTTGACCGTTGACATTTTATGGTACTTAGAAAAAAAGATGAACGAGAGGAATAATAAGTTTATGGGCCGGATTTAAAGGCCTTGGAAAAATATTAAGAATTTAGGAATCTTTGATACCAAATTCAAAATTCATTTATAACCAAATTCAAAAATTTTGATCTAAATTTTAGTTTCCATTAGGATTTTTTTTAAATTACAAAGCAGTTTTTCTTATTCTAATTAGTAATAGTTGGATCCACGTTCACACAATGGTTAAAATAAGCAAACTAATAATGCAACAATCAATCAAATTATCGAATGAACAAACACAGATTCTCCACTGAGTACTACTCTTCTGACACAATTGCAGAAAAAAAAGAGAAATTTACAACAAAGCCCCTGCATTATGCCAAAATAAAAAAAAGCCTTTGTATTATTGGAAATTGCAACAAAACCGAGCATTATTGCTATAATTGCAAATTTTCCAAAAAAATGTAAGGGTTTTTGAAATTTAGACATAATACATGGGCTTTTTTGTAAATTTCCCGAATAATTTTTACAAAAATATTTTCTAAGAAAAATATTTTATCAAAGAAGCAAATTGGAAATTTCATAAATTTTAACTAACAATTAGATGGAAAAGTGAACCAAGTGGGGTTTTTTAAAATAAAAAGTTTATCATGAGAAATTCTTTGAAAATCTCAAAGTATAAATTATTTTTTGTAATATTCACAAAAGTTAGGGTGTTTTTAAATTTCCTAAATAAATAAATAAGATATTTAACGTATTTCTTGTCTATTTGCTCCAATTAATTCCCCATTTTGCACAAAACCTGTTCGACCATTTGCCTCACATAGAAATATTAATATACAACAAGAGAGAGCCCTGCATTATGTCTAATTGCAAAAAAAATCCCCTGTAATTACAAAAAAAACCTTACATTATTGCTAAAATTCTAAAAAAAAAACCTCTGATTTTTTCAATAACGCCGGGTTCTTTTTGGCGAGTTTCAATAATACAGGGTTATTTTGCAATTAGTCATAATGCAGGATTATATATTGCAAATTTCCCAAATTAGAAAGACACTTTTTCACTTCTGTTTGGTCCAATTAACTCCCCACTTGCACATAACCTATCCGACCATTTGCCTCACAAAGAAATATGCAACAGAGAGAGAGCGAGAGAGAATTACACAACAATCTATTCTTCCTTTTTTTTTTTTTTTTTAAATGTAGTCGAATAAATTACATTAGATTTTTATTAAATAAATAAATAAATTGCTACATAATTACAGTAAAAATAAAAATCTTTTTCCATATACAATTTATCATTATAAAAATAAAAACTAAGATCTAGACAGCCATGATCAAATTATTCAGTAAACAAACACATATTCTCCACCTAGCACTACTCTTCTGACACAAATTTCAGAAAAAATAAAAATGCAAATTTCCAAAAAGCCCCTGCATTATGCCTAAATTGCAAAAACAATTCCACTTCATTATTCAAAATTGCATAAAAGGCCCTGAATTTTGCTATAATTGCTATTTTCCAAAAAATGTAGAGTTTTTTTTCAATGTAGGCATAGTACATGCTCTGTTTTGCAAATTTCCCAACTAAAAAAAAAGCTCCATATACAACGAGAGTGAGAGAGAAAGAGAGAGAGAGAAAGGGAGAGAGGGAGAGGGAGAGGGAGAGAGATGAAGGCGTTGGGATGGTGGCTGATGGTGGTGGGCTCGCTGCGGCTGCTCTCCGTATGGTTCGGCTTCTTCAACATCTGGGCGTTGAGACTCGCCGTCTTCTCCCAGACCCAAAGTCAGTCCGTTCGCTCTTCTCTCTTCGCATTTCCATTTCAATCAATGTCAGATTGTTCGTTCATTCGTTTGAACTGATGGGTTGTTTTTTTAACAAATTTAGTTCGATTTATTTGTTTGATCTGATGGGTTGTTTGTTTTTTTTTTTTTTTGACATTTTAGTTCGATTTTCTTCCCATTTCTATTTCAAACCATTGATTTGATTTCGGGTTGTTCGTGCAGGTGTTTGAACTAATGCGTTACAAAAACAAGTTTTATTGGTTTGTTAGAAAAATTTATCGTAAAGTATAGTCTCAGCGATTTTATTTGAAATTCTTTTTATGTGCATTGAATTAGAGCATCGCGTTTAGTAGATCTGGTAGAAAAATGGAGTTGGTATTCATGAAAACTTCGTTTTGGATTGTGCACAACAATTGTTCGATGTAATGCCTATTAAAAAAAAGTTTTCGTAATTTATGTAAATCTCATATGGTTCTGGGTTCTAAGTTGCTGACCGTATAATGCTGGAAATATTGTATTTCCACACAATATTTTATTTTCTAACTAAATCTTGTCATATAGCATTATAATTTTCAAGATTATAACTTGTAGCGAAATTTGCATAAAAGCCCCTGCATTATGCCAACAAAAAATTAGACTACTAAAAAAAGAAAGAATTTAATGAGTCTTTACGAAATATTTTCCAAATAATTAGACTGAAAACAACGGTAGTGCATTTTTTCTAATTTCCAACAAAACAGGGTCATTTTTGCAAATTTCCCTATTTTTTTTTTATTTTTTTTTTTCGTAGTGACGGAAGTGCACGGCCGAACATTTGGAGTCTGGACTCTCTTAACATGCACATTATGCTTTTTATGCGCATTTAATTTGGAAAACAAGCCACTTTATTTAGCCACATTTTTGTCCTTCATTTATGCGCTTGGACATTTTCTCACGGAATATTTCGTTTATCACACCATGGCGGTTTCGAATCTCAGCACAGTCGGTTTTTTCGCAGGTAACATTAATTATTTTTAATTTTTGAAAAATTACAAATAGGTCCCTATGAAGTTTTATTAATTTGTTTTTTAAATTGAGGGTTAGTTTAGGAAGAGATATTTGACGTACTTCTTTCTCGTTTGTAATTTTTATAAGGGTATAAGTTTTTTCTTTTTTTGGGGGGGAAATTTATTTGGGTCCCTGAAATATTGAGAAATTACACATATGCCCCTATGAAATATGAAAATTAGGGAATATGACATAAATTGAGGGTTAGTTTAGGTATTTTCTCACTGAATAGTTTGTTTATCAAACTATGGCGGTTTCAAATCTAAGCACAGTTGGTTTTTTCGCTGGTAAGTTTGTTTGTTGGAGATTTTTATTTGTGCCCTTGTAAAATTGAGAAATTACTTGTAGGCCCCTATGAAATTTAGGCCATATGTGATATTTTTTAAAGAAAATGGAGGGTGTATATGACATATTTCCATAGTTTTATAGGGTATGTTATGTGATATTTGTAATTTATGTAGGGATATATATGACTTTTTTAAGTTTTCTAAATTTTCCTTCTCTTACAAAAAGCATTTATTATTTATAGAAATTAATATTTCAAATATTTATTTTCTTTTAGGCACGTCAATTATATGGATGCTTTTGGAGTGGAATTCTCATCAACCGAAGCAAATCTCTAAAAAAGAATGAAGTAAAAACTAAAAAATGAATTTGAATTTGAATTTAAATTTTGAGAGATTTTAAGTTTATGAATTTGATGAAATTTTTGGTTTGACCTGAATTATTCTTTTATAATAAATTCTATTACGTTTGATTCCCTCTATATATATATATATATAGAGAGAGAGAGAGAGAGAGGAGAGAGAGAGAGTTTATCTAATAAGCTAATATTAGTATCAATGAGTTGGTACTAACAATTTGTAAACCCTTGCTATTGATTGTTTGAAAGGTTTTATATCGACTAAAAATTGGTTGCAAAAGATTAATATCATAAACAGATAATGTTAATTGAGGCGATGGTTTAGTTGTGAATACATATAGAAAGGGAAAATGTGGTTACTTACTAATATAACGGATTTAGCTAGAATTAGATATGCGTCGCTAATGCTAGGTTTTCAAGATAAAATATGGTTACTAATTTAACGGATTTAGCTAGGATTAGATATTGGTTGTAAGTTATGGATAAACCACAATATTTTTGTCGCAAATTTCATCTTTCTATCCACAACAAATATCCAATTCGTTCCAATAAAATTAAGTTTATATATTTATCTTTCAAAATTGTATAACAAAATTTCTAATACTAAGTTTTATCTCGATAACAATATTCATCATATAAGATGATAAATCAACATGACAGTGACTCAAATTTAAATTTACGTAAGTATTCTACACTTGTTGTCGATCATCTCAATATGTTAAAAAAGAAAAATAATCTTCAAAATAAAATCACTTGTTGTCAATCATCTCAATATCTTGAAAAAGAAAATTAATTTTTAAATTTCAAGAACATTAAGTCACATATCTCAATATGTACCATTCAATTTTTTAATCAGTTTCATCTATTATCTCATTGCATAAGATATTTACAACTCCGTCAATTTTATATCTTTTTAGCAGTTAATTGTAAAAACTTTCTATGATTTAACAATCAAGGTACGTTTTTATACAACAATTTAGCAATTAGCATGTCAATTACATGATTAACCAATTCCCTTTCATACTGCTTAGATGATTAACTAACTCATCTAGTTTTTTTTTTAATCAGCCAATTCATTTTCATGCTTTTGGAGTGGAATTCTCATCAACCGAAGCAAATTGTTAAACAAGGATGAATTAAAAACCGAATTTAAATGTTTAGGACTTTTAATTTTATTAATTTGCTGAATTTTTCTTATTTAATCTGAGCGGAATTAGTTCTTTTAAAACATTTTTTTAGCTTGTTTGATTCCCTAATTTCTCACTCTTTTGCATAAATACTTTCGGCTATATATCGTGTCGCATCGTTAATCTTCTGTCTATTCATCCTAAATAATTGAAGAATTATTCCATTTTTATTCACTTCGTGATTATAATGAAAATTGAAGCTATTTGTATTGCATAATTATCTGTGACTCGCTTTGTATTTATTATACGTGTATTTACAACATTAAATTGTATCTTGATTATTGACTCATAAATTGCATCTTGATAGCATGGAAATAACAAAATTTTAGTATTATAATAGCATATCATTTTCTCCTTTTTTTTTTGAAAAAATAATAAGTTGCCATCTTGATAGAGCATGTTCTAGAAAAATCACTACATACTGGTAGAGAGTTTGCTACATAATTGTGGAATATTCTCAATAGAACCCTCTAGAGTCAATAATTTTTTCAAAAAAAATTCAAATAAAAAGAAATTGTAAAAAAAAAAAACACCTTTATATTTGAGTTTACACAAATAGTGATTTGAAACACAAAGTTTGAAATTATTGTCCTTGATTATTTTAATTACAAACTCTAAAAATTTGATTTAAATTTTTCTGATTTTTCTCCAAAATAGTTTATATTGAAATCTCAAAACTCGAAATAGAAAAAAAAATAAAAAAAAATAATGTCGAATTCCTAAAATTTGAAAACACTGTTATAAAATTAGCATAAAAATAAAAATAAAAAAACTTATTTTTCATAAAATCTATTTATTGTAAGATTATTTCGAAAAAATAACTCAAGATAACCATATCAATGTTTATTATCCCAAAAGAACCATCTAGACTAATCAGTCACAATCACATAAAGTCATATATATTTGCCAGTATGTAAACTACTTTGTCCCTAAAGAACCCTCTAGATTAATTCACCAATCTCTCCAAATTAACAAAACATAATTTCTCAAAAAAGAATCAACATGGCTACAACCATTACAAGATCTGCCCTCACCCTCAAATCATTAACAACACAACCAAAGAGATTGTCTTTCAACAGGTTCTTTGCTTCTTCATCCGCCTATCATGATGAGGCTGGTTTGTGTTATTTCAATTTTTGTGATTGATCAAATTTATTTATGATAAATTTATCATTTAATTTTAGGTTTTATTTTATTTATTTAATTGTAGAGGAGGCGAAGAAATGGGAGAGGATAACTTATGCGGGAATTGCAACATGTGCAATTCTCGCTATTTTCAATCTTTCTAAGGGTCATCATGAATTTCCCGATCCGCCAGTGAGTTTTATATTTATTATAATTTTAGTTACTTATTAGTTTACTTAAAGTAACTAGTTTGAATTTGAATTCATTAATAGTGCAAAATATTTGCATGAACTTATAGTAACGAGAGTCTCTTTAACTATATTTTTAAAGACCTTTTGTTTCTGTAATGACTTCTTTTTGAAACTAGATCTCATCTCTTTACTCAATTTGGATTTGGGTGTAATAATTATTTAGCTTATGCTATTGTGATAAACTGATTATGTCAAATTATGATGATGATAAAACTCAAATTCTATGTACTTATTACACATTTTTATGTGTTTATGCAGCCATATCCATATCTTCACATTCGCAACAAGGAGTTTCCATGGGGTTAGTTTTCTATTATCTGCCTTCACAAATCAAACAAACAAAAAGAACTACCCTCACAAATTATTTCACTTATTATTCACTTAAAAGCTGGATTATAAGCCTTATAAAACATAAATAAATGTTTGAACCCCAAGACGTTTTATTGAAAGTAAATTTATGTATTTGTGAGAGTAGCATTTGTCAGGATAACTTTACTCAACAAAAATGAAGTTTAATTTCATGAATAATTGTTAACTATCTTTTGATTTTGTTTCCAGGTCCTGATGGTTTACTTGAGAAGAAAAAGCAGCATTCTGAACATTAATCCACTCTTCTCCTTAATAAACCTCAATTTGGAAGCATTTAATGACTGTTTTATGTAAATTACTTTCATTCTCTGTTAGTTCATGTACTTTAATTGGAGTGTAATTTAGTTTCTCTGTTATATATTAAGAAAAATCTTGTTCATGTACTTTACAATTAAAATTAACACCAATAATTATTTTATATTATGACGATTTAATATTGTGAAAAAGGATCATATACAAAAATGTCAATCAGTATTTGTCATATGAATTACCAAGCTACCACACAAAAATAATTAAATAAATAAATACCACAATATTCTGTTTCCAAAAGAGTTAAGTTACATCACAAAACACAAATCACACACTTCTTAGTTCCAAACATATCAAACTAGTTCCCACCAAACTATACTTATTCTTTTTACACCATAAAAAATAATCCATCAAACCCACATTATTTCCCCCTTTTACTCCCTCAAACTTACCAACTTAAAAAACACAAAAATCATTCAATTAAGCTCCTCAAATTTCCCATTTTTAAGCCGGTACCAAACTTCTGGTACCAGTCAAAACATGCATACAAAGAGCGAAACAAATCGCAACAACAAGCATCGATTTAGCGCTCATATATTTAATCACCTCTTTTATTTCCTCATTTATTTTTCCCGCTCCTGATTTTGAACCTTCTAGAAGCTTCCAGAGCAGAAACTCAAGAAAAGATTTAACCGTCTCAAAAGTGACTCGACCCGTTACGTCCAAAACAAACTTTCTATTACTCGGTTCGGCCAAAGTTGATGAAAATGTATCCACCCATTTATTTTTCTCCTTATTATTTTCATTCTTTTTGATAATTTTATTATTTTGGGTTTTGGGTTTTGACATGACTTCATGAGAGGTTTTGACTAGGGTTTCGATCGAAGAATTACATACCGAGACGAGAATCTCCTTCATTTTCGCCTCGTGTTTAGGGTTTGTGAGGCCCGAAAAAATATCGTCAAAAGTGTTCAAATGCATCGTTTTTTCCAAAAACACAGCGACAGCTGTGCTCACAAAAACCCTAACTATATCGCTTATCGCGTCTTTACAAGGCTCCGAGCAAACGATCTTCACCCATTTCAAATCCGGGTTTTCCGATCCCGGTTTCGAATACCTGGATTTCAAATCCCGGCTTTCGTAAAATCCAAGAATCAGATTCCGCGCGAAAGATCCCACAACCGAAGAAGCGAACTGAGATCCATCATTTGACATCAATTTATCCAAAATTCGATCAACCAAACCCTGATTATTCTGCTCATTATTCGAAGGCGGCTTCGCACGGCGGTGCCCTAACAACACACCTAATGTTACAGCCTGAGAAACCCTAGAAAGAGACGCCGAAACCTCACCTGAGCTGGCCAATTGCGCGAGCTGGCGAAGACTCAGTGGAATCTCGCCGCCGAAGCGAAGATACCGGTTCAGGTCGTGCGAGACAAGCGCGGCGGAGTCGGCCGAGAACGCCGCCGCGTCGGAGAGGGAGTCGAGGGTTCCGGCGAGCCGAGCCAGGGTTTGGCGCTTCCGCGCCACGGCGGGGTGGTGGTAGAGGCGGTACACGCCGTATCCGGCCGCGGCGGAGGCGGCGGCAAAGAGGAGGAGGCGCCGCCGGCGAACTGCTCCGTCGACCACGAGTTCCATATCGATTCAGCAACTAGGGTTTGAAGACAATAATAATAATAATAAGAAGAAGAAGAAGAAAATGAGAGAATTTTGAATGGTTTGAAGAAGAAATTTGAGAAGGAATTTTGAATGGTTTGTTTTTGTTAGCACGATAGAGAAAATGGGGAATGATTTTTCTTCTGTTGGTATTATGAGAGCGGATTTTCTTCCTCTGAGAGCGTTATTGTTAATTGGTTAATGTTTGTTTGTTGAGAAATCTGCTCTGAGAATAGGAAATCCGCTCTCGGATTTGTATTTGGTTGTGGTATTGTGAGAGCGGATCTTCTTCCTCTCAGTGCGTGTTGTTAATCGGAGAATGTATGTTAGTTGAGAAATCTGCTCTGAGAATAGGAAGTCAGCTCTCGGAATATTATTACTCCTTTTTGTTGTTTTTTCTAACGATTTTGTATTTTTGGAAAATGGTTTTTTATTTATTTATTGTTGGAGGAAAAAGTAGTTGGAGTTTGTTAACTTAGGATAAAACTACGGATCTCCTGGTTTGTTGTTTTCACAGTGTTACTGAAGCGGGTCGAATTGCTTCTCTATAATGACTCGTTACAGGTTGTTGTGTAGAGATGCTTTGAGGGAAGGGATATGGATAATTTAAGCGTCGTGCTAGGAAATGACGCAGTTGACCTTGACGGGTCGGATCACGACTTATTTACCCGACCCGTTACAAGCAACATTTATATGTACAGGGTTAGATTTTGTTGTAATAGAGCGAGGTTAGTAAAGTTTTTTTTTTTTTTTTTTTTGAAACAGAAATATACTAGCAAATAATTCGCGCTTTGGTATAATAATAAGCATTTGGTATTCTCTGTTAAATCATTTTATATATCTTCAACTATAATTTACAGTACAATAATATGTACATTTTCATTTTAACATGACTTGAAAGTTCATATTATATCCCGTACTATTAGTTTAACATCAAGATAATATTTATGGTAGAAATTCACACAATTTTCGGTCCTAAAAATATTTTTACATACTTAAGCCGAATATCCTCTAGACAAATAACTATTCAGATTTTCATACTAACTTGTTGTAACTCCAATCATGTATAAAGAAAAATGAGCTTCTGGCTATGCTAAATTGAAGCCCATAACTACAATTTTTATTCATTTCTTAAGATAATTTCTCTTTTTCTTCTCACACTTCCACTTTTTCCGCTTTAGGCATTTGTTGATTTTCTCTTCTCCATCATGTGTAACACTAAATGTTATTCACAAAATAAAAGAGCTAAATTAACAAATCCAATTATTAACTATTTTATTTAATGATAATAAATTACTTTGGTATCAAAAGTCCACAGAACCAAAATGTCTCGTAGAGTATATAGCTAGAAGTGCTATTCTTGTACAATTTTTTACCAAGCTATCTTAACTCAGAAACAGTCTCATCACGTCTTTAATCAATTATGTAATACATGTTCGTCTTTAATCAATTATGTATTAAACACTAACCAAAATAATATAGTATTCAAGAAATCATATTTAAACTAAGTTCTAATACCTATTCAGCAATACTGCAAGTTTTGTCAGGTAATTTAAGATCAATATCACAATTAAGGGGTTATTGCAGCTTCCAAATTCAAAAACTTTTTCCTGTAGGAGAGGGATAATGCAAGAGCATTGTAAATTTTTCTAAGTAATTTTTAGGTTGATATAGGAAACTTGTTTTGTAAGACAACATGATGGTCTCATCTATCTCTTGTCTTCTTCTCAGCAATATTTTGTTTTTTTGGTGAAGATTGAAAGACAAAAAACCTACCAATGAATCCATTAAAATATTGAAGAAAATTATCCAAACTGTATAGTGACTCGTTACAGGTTAATATTGTGTAGGATTTGTGAAGAGGAAGGTGAGATGCTTTGAGGGAAGTGCTATGGATAATTCAAGGAAATGACGCAGTTGACCCTTGACGGTTCGGATCATGACTTATTTACCCGACCCGTTACAAGCAACATTTATATGTACATGGTTAGATTTTGTTGTAATAGAGGGAAGCTAGTATACTATCCTTGCCATCATAGGCGGAGGTTGTGTACAAAATTTTTAGGGATAAAATATATAGAAATATATGTATTTTTATAGAAATTTATTAAAATATTACTGATGTATATTATGTAACTTTGTTAAAAATAACCAGGATGTACTCAGGGGCAGAGTCAGGATGAAAAATTAGGGGGGGAAGGGGGGTGGGGGAGAAGCGAAAGACAACATTAATGGATAAAAAATGACATTTACATGTTATCAGTATTCTAAAAATCGCGCCTAGGCGCTAGGCTTCCCTCCACCGAGGAATTATGGTCAAATCGGTCCAAAAAAATCGGATTTGTCGCCTAGAACCGTCTAAATTCCGATTTTTCCGATTAATTAGCAATATTTCCAATTTATTAACGATTTTTCTGATTAATTTTTAATTTTACTGATTAATTTCACCTAATTCCTGACCGCCTGGGTGTCGATTTTTTCCGCCTGGCTACCGATTTTTCCGCCTCGATCCCGATTTGTCCGCCTAGATCACGATTTTTATAATTAATTCTGATTTTCCTACCTAATTCCAATAATTTTTGTCCCAAATTTCCTAAATTTCGTATCTTTATTTTATATGTGCGTATAATAATGAGAAAAGTTCTATTATGATCCTAAAGCGCTTAGGCGGCGCCTATGCGCTAGTAGTTGCCCTAGCGCCTGGTGACCGCCTAGCGGTTTCTAGAATACTGTATGTTATAGTTTTTGAAAAGAAAAACTTTATTACCTATTATTTATAGATAATTTGCATACATGAATTGAACAAGTAGTGATAAAAAATAAGGGGTGTGGCTAAAAAACATATGTATGCACAACATACGTTTTTTAGCCACACCCAAAGTATGTATTAAAAAATTAAAAGTGAAATTTTCAACCGTACGGATGTAATATATATATGTTATGAATATGTTGTAGATTAATTTTCACAAGAATCAGAATATTATATCATTACCATCATATATCATCAAAAATATGCAGTACTATTCAAAATATATATCGGAATAATAGTTTGATGATACATAATGGCAATGATATATTATTCTGATTCCTATGAAAATTAATCCACAACATATTCATAACATATATATTACATCCATATGATTGAAATTTGAATTTTTACTTTTTATAACCACTTTACCGGTATTTTAAAAAACGTATGTTCGAACATACGTATATTTTTTAGCATCTCCCAAAAATAAGATACAAAATTTATGGTATATTTTCTTTTGACAAAACAAAAAAAATCATGTTATATAATAAGCTTAAAAACTCTCTATTGGTGTATAATCACAATTATATAAGAAGCTTAAACTCTCTACTGCTACTGGTGTATAATCACAATCATATTTTTTTATCAAATAAGAGTTTAAAATTTGTCTACAATAGAATATCTATTTGAGTCGCATATAAATCAAATATCCTATACAAGCCACATATTCATATTTTGTTTGAAGATTGAAACAATAGAATATTCACAATGAAATTTGCTATACTATCTTTATGAGGTCTATTTGACATGCTACTTTTTCCACTTTTCTAGATTAGTTTTTCCACTTTATTCGTGCAACCCTATGTTTTCAATATTTATTTACTTGACTAGATAATACATGAGGGGGCCAATTGTTAATATGAAAGAATCAAAATATAAAATCCTAAGCACCAATAAATAATTTTCAGATTTATAGGGGGGGTCAAGATTCCCTTGGTCCCCCCTAATTCCGTCCCTAGATGTACTAATTAATAAAAATGAAAGACACCACTAATAAGGTTAATAAAAATCAACAAATATGTTTTTTTGAGATGGAATTTGTATTTTCTGAAGTTTTTAATCATTATTAACAAACATATTGAACAAAGAAAAAAAAATCTTAAATTCTATTAACTAGAAAAAAAGTTGAGATGAATACAATGAGATGAAGACCGAGACAATGAAAATATTTGTTATATAATATCTTTTCATTGTGTTTCTTTCTTCTTTCTCTTTTCTTTTCTTTTCATTCTCATTTTTCTTTCCTTTTATTCTTCTCGTTTTTTGATCTCCAACTTATACTGGGTTCAAGGATTTATTGTAGTTTGTATGCTAAATGTTGGTTCAGTTATACTTTTGGGTCATTGTTGCAATTTTCTGTTTTTCTCTATAGATTATAAATCATATATTAAAAATAAGCAAGACTTGATTTTAAAACACCTCTAACACTTGCCTACTCCACCAAAACTCAACACCTCTACTAATTGGTACCAAATATTTCTTACACAGAAGCCACTTAAAAAAACTGAGTGTCCAACATAGTTCTTACACAGAAGCCACTTAAAAAAACTGAGTGTCCAACATAGTTACCCACAATTTCATTGCAAGTTTCTTAACGCCGACCATTATTATAATTTGAGTATCTTATTAGTAAAGTAAAACTAAATAACTCTTTCTCATATAATTAGAATTGACATATCTTTGATTATATAGTCCAACTAAGAAATGACAAATGTATGATCTTGTCATGCTATCAGCAAGATAATGGGATTCATTTCTAAGCTGTTCATTTTCAGTTGGACTAGGATAATGATCGCGTTTCGCTACGAATATTTCAATTTTATTATTTATTTCAGTCTCTCTATAATGTATAAATTGTAATTATATAAATTCAAAATAAAAGTTTAAAATTTACATTACTAATATATAATAATTATGTTAAGTAAGTTAACTATGTTTAAAATCATTTTGAATTACATCATAAGATATTTTATCTAATTATTATTCATTCAAAAATATTTTCAATATCACATCTAATTTGGTAAAGACGGATAACTCTATACAAATAAATTTGTATATGAGAAATAAAATAACATAAATAATAAATTAAAAAAGAGAAAAGTCCATTTTTGACCCGTCATAATGCATGCCAAATCATCGCTTATGTGTCAAGTTAACGGACACATAAGCATTTAATGGATGGAAGGGCAAAAAAGAGACTAATCCAATAGTTGAGGGGTAAAAAAGAGACCAATAAAAAGTTGAGGGGCCAAAAAGGGACTAATTGAATAGTTGAAGGGCCAAAAATGAATTTTTCTCATTAAAAAATAAAAAGTAATAACTCACTAAATAATTTGGATAATTAATTTATCTCATCTCAATTTATGTTTGCATTAAGAGTAAAATGTCATCCTTTTTTTATTCTCTTTGGTTTTCTTATCTCATGATATATTATATTAGAAAACAAAATATAGGATAATGCTCCAAATAAAGAGAAAATATCACCTCTTTTTTTATTTTATTAGTTAGATGGAGGAGATAAAAAAACTAAAAAGGCAAGATAATTTATTTCATAAATTTTAGTTGAAACCATATAAGCTTTAATTGTAGATGATTAACTTTAAAAAATATAAAAAAATATATTATATTAACAAGATTTATAAAAAGGGGATATGACATTTGTTAAGGCATAATGTGCGGAAACGTGAATAGATGTATTTTTAGGGTTTTATATTTTTATTGTGTTTAGACTTTTGTTGATGATTGTTTGAATACTAATTAACAAAGAAAGATAAATAAATAAGAAATTAAAGTAAATAGAAAAAGTACATATATACCGAACACATGAACTTGTTGACGAAGTTCGGCGAGGTAGTTGCGTTAGCCTTAACCACCCGTTTACTCGCTAGCAGCCCTTACCGCATTCACGAGTTGCCTACTATCCGGGACTTGCCTTGCGGCTCCGATAATCACTAACAACCAAGAACGATTACAAGACCTCGAACCACCGCTCGTCTTACAACAACCTTGACGAATCGATGGAGCAATAACTTACAATCCGATCTTACTAACTTAACAACCAAACACGAGCAACACACTCAAAACTCCACTAATCTCACTTTAAGATTTAGAGAATTTAACTACTATTAAGAAGAGAGAATTTCTGTTTTTTATCAATGAGAATCGTTACTTTTTCATAGAAGGCGGCCACCCCTTTTTAAAGGAGGAAAGAGCAGCCTTCAGAAAAGGAATCATGCGCAGTTTCATTGCCAACGGAACTATTCCGTTGTCAACGGACTGTAAAAATGGAAGGAAATTAAAGCAAGATATTTTCCCAATGGCTAAAAATCTAATGGTCTGTTGCCAACGGAATAGATCCGTTGCCAACGGACTATACAACACAAATCGACAGCCGATGTCAGGGAGAAAAAATCTTCAACGGGCCAGTTCCGTTGTCAACTCAGTGGTCCGTTGGCAACAGACCACTTCCGTTGGCAACGGAACTAGCTAGAAATAGACAATTGCAAATTATACTCTCTTTTCAATAATAATTAAACTTCTCACTAAACTAAACCCACACTAAGAGCTAAGAAGCTTGCTCCCACGCCTTGAAATACTCTCTTGAAATTCTTTGCATGCGTGATGACTTCTTATTCTTCTGAGATAGGCAAGATGCGATCGAGATATTTCCGAGAACTTGACCGTGCGACTATCTAGCTCAAGACCCTTCTCACATAAAAATATTAGTAGCTCGGAATAGTTTTAAATATCATCAAATTGAGGACAACATATTCCCCTTTTTGATGATTTTCAAAACTATTCCGATAAATTGGCAAGTTTAAATTCATTCTCCCCCTTTTTGAAAAACATGCGAAAGGAACACGAGCGAGAGGCATGAGCTCCCCTTCTATATGTGCTCCCCCTTAAGTTAATAACCCATGAAATTTAGTTTTATTGTAATTATTTATATGTTTATCTATTTTTCTTAAAAGAAAGCAATTAGAACCAAATGCACACATTAATCTTAACGAAATTGGAGTTTTAAAGAAGTTCAAACTACTAATTCATTACATCACATGTTCAAAATGAAGGAAAATAAGAACTACAAATAAGAAAAATACAAACCACAAATTTATGAGAATATAACATAATAATAAGTAAAAAAAAATTATTAACGAAAAAAAAGAGCAAAACGCAACTAGGGTTTAGGGAAAGATGGAGAATGGTCATAGGTTACTCGGCCAGTCCGCCAAAGTCGGAGGGGTTAGGATTGGAGGAAGAGGAACCGGGAGCGTATCGGCCATTAAAAGCCGAGAGTAGGGTTTAAAACTTTTCTTGTTGAATCTGATAAAGGTCTTGATACATCTAGTTATTTTGTCGACAGTGAAACGGGCCTCGCTCTCATCTTGGCAGATGCGTAACTCTTGTTGGCCGTCATGAAGAGCCGTGAGATCCCTTGTTTGGCGACGGGCTATAGCGCGTAGCACCTGATTGGTTGTACCGGTTGTGTAGTCAAAGTCAACGGCGTCGTCATCGTCAAAGTTATTTCGCTCGGCCTCGGGTTCCAAAGCCGGGTCTTGCTGGATAACGGGTTCCGCCGGAGGGTTAGGATTTGGGTTTGTCGGGGCCAGATTGGCTTGAGGATTTAATGCGCGTAAAGTGCGCACGAGACTGTCAGGAGTCTTGGAAGCAGTATCGGATGGCCACAAGGGTTGTCCGCGTTCGTTCAAAGATGGAAAGTAATGATAGACCTTCCTCGTTTTAAGAATGAAATGGCCATACATGTCCATTGTTGGGTTTCTACCGTTCATAACGCAGCGGAAGAACAAAAATGAAACAAAATCGAATTTGAAACCCAAAAGAAGGATCCGTGAATTACAATTAAATTAAAGAAAAGTTCATAACTTTGTACCTTCGGATTACGCTTAATCCGTGATGATCGAATGTGAATTTTGTTGACGCTTTTCTTTGTCCGATTCCAAATCGGTTTCCAAACCTCCTTTGTATGTTTCACCTAACCGGTCTCACAAACCGATCTCCAAGCGATCTCCAAACGAACCGATTCTCCAAGATAAACCGATTCTCCAAACAAACGACGATTTCAACCCGAATCTCAAAGACGCCACACTTCGCTTCGTCCTCCACCGGTATCCACACGAACAACCCCTTTGAACGGATAAAGAACGATATATGCTAGTATTCATTCTTCATTTTTCTCACAAAAATAACAAGAGAATAATTTTCGGATTTTTCTCTCCTTTTGTCTCACAAAAGTTGGACGAAAATAATATGCCTTCATCAATCATTTTGGGGTGTCTCTTATGCCTATATAGTCCATAAGTTTCATATCCTATGTGCATGGGAACTATGTAACCATATATGCAACACGCCTTATCATATAAGATATAGGATTGGATGTGTCACTTGACTATGTAGCTCTTCATAAAACTTAACACATAAGTTATGATTTTTCTGTGTACGTCTCAATAGTTATTCTTTGTGTGTGACCATGTAGGTTTACTTAATATTGGCAATAATCACAACAGATTATAAATTATGAGCGGCCTCTAGTAAGACATCATGATTACCCAAATTAAGCAAGTATTGATGATTCGATCAAACCTAATTTATGTTCATGCATTGTATCCCTTTGTTACATGATATATATATCGTCCATAAGGCATGGTATGTGTCAACCTTACGTTGGTCGATAAATATTTCTTGACACCGAATTTCATTGAACATGAAATGACATTAATAACTCCTTATTAATTCACTCGAGCATGGCCGTGCGTTTCTTCAATCAAATCATCAAGAGGCCTAAAGATATCTCTCTCAATTTATGAGAGGAACAAATCCTATCTTAATTAAACTCTTTCCTCCGCATAATTCCTTATATACCTAATTATAATCTTTATGACCACCCGGTTAAAGGCGATGTTAGATTATATTAAAGTATAAAATTTCTCATGTAGGAAACTGAGATAATCTCAAGTCTAAGGATTACAGATACATTCTTTACTGAGAATAACTAATGACACGAACCATGTAGTATTCTCACAGTGGGTCAATCCAGTATATGGTCTCTAGCATATACTTACGCTAATGACTTAATAACTCTTATTCATGATCTGTAAAACGTGACCATCAGTCAACTAACATACTGATGTACATTTATAGCTTATCATAAATTATGTTTGTCTCACAAACATCCTATGAATGATCAGGGACGGTTTAGAATATCATTCATAATACTTTATAGTTTTACTATCAAAGTCACATACTTTGATGATATAAAGCTGAAAATCATATTCGAGGTGCATTTTAGTAATAAGAATAAAATAACCAATATGCATTTATTATATAATATATCTCTAAATAAACACAATGTTTGTTGAACACAATCCATATATCTAGTTCTCAAATATATTGGCCTAGGGCATTCTACTAACATCCATATCACACAAGTAGGGTTTAAGATTGTATTGGTTTGTGTAACGGTCAAGATCATGGTTAGGGACCTTTTCCAAAGGATTTATTAGAATTGCATGAGGAATCACGATATTTATTATATTGCAAATCCAAGTAAGAAGATTTTCGCACGCAAGGTTTCCAATTTGTAAGAAGTATTGCAGATGGTATATTAAGAAAGGAATATTAATTGATTTGGATTTATACCACAGGTGTCGAAGAAGATAAATGTTTCGTCATTCGAAATTTGTTTTAAGAGCCACGACCGAAGTGAGGATGTTATTGATGAAGTGAAAAACAATCCGTTGTTGCGGTTCGTAATTCGTCAAGTTGTGGTTTAGGGGATCGCCATGCATGTATTCCTTCATTTGTTCATAGAATTTACTCCCGAGCCATTCATTCGCGCATCGGATATAGAAACACTCTTGGTCTTGATTGACCTCAAGACCGAACCACTCGCAAAGTTTGGACAGGTTTATTATTACGCACCCGAATAGCCACGATGTGACTTGATAGGTTTGGTCATCAAATGTTGCATTGGTGTAGAAGAGGCGAATTAGGGTTTCGTAACCCGGGTCGGATATCGTCAAAAGCCTGGTAAATTTTCAAAATTCCGAGAATTGTATCACGAAGTCATAGATCTTGCGTGATTTCTCGTGGCGGAGAGCATGAAAGATCTTGCATGTATTTTTCGCGTTTAATTTGTCGTGGAATTTATCGTACGCGCCCGGTGTTTTGAAAAGAAAGGTATTTTTCTTGTTATTGAAATCCAATTCAGTCTTTGAGGGTGCCTTTTGTTTGGACGCCGTCATCTTGATTCCCGTTTTTGGTTTTGGTGCCATTTGTAAGATTGAAGTATTGAGAAATTGATAAAGAGAGTGGAAGTTGTACCAAATCTTTGTTGAATCCTTGAATAAAGAGTTGCCGATAGGTCGAATGTGCGAGAGAACCGTCACGAACGGTGAGTAAGATGGTCAAATTGAAAAATCCCGAATACACCAAGTTGAGAAGATGTGTGAAGGTTTTGAGTAAGTATTTGGTGGAGATTTGGCCTTTAGAATGGGTTTGAGGGGGTTTGGAGGCTGAAAGGTGGGGATTTGAGTGAAATTAGAGGCTAGGATTTTGAGGTTTGGAAGAGAAGGTTATGGGTGTATTAATGGAGAAACTGAAGAGATTGGGAGAGAAGAAGAAGGAGGCGCCGGTTAAGAAAGTGATTTAAGATTTGGATTCTTGGAAAAATAGATCCGAAAACAAGACTTCGCATAGTCCGTTGGCAACGGACCACTTCCATTGCCAACGGACTTTTCGTTGAGGCTCCGTTGAAACGGAGAGGTCCGTTATGCGAAATTAGCTCCTGGATGGGAGATGTTTTTGCATGCATTCTGTTGGGAATGCAATTGGTCCATTGGGAACGGCACTGTTCCGTTGGGAACGGACTGAAGCAAGTTTGGATGATACAAGGGTTTTTACTAGTGTTTTTGCTCAATTTTTCGTCAAATAAAAAATAAATATTTTTTTAAAATAACTAACAATTTTAAAATGAAAAATCACATAAACTTTATTAAAAAAAATAAGGTAAGAAAAATAAATAACGGTCAAAAGAAATCGAGGAGAATTCATTAAAAAATTGCCCAAAAAGAATTCATATCGAATAATAATTGAGTAATTAATCTTTTAATTCAAGCATACCGAGCTTTAATCGAAGATTGGAGAATTGAGCATAGGCTAGCGGTTTCGTGAAGATGCCCACGACTTGATCATCCGTTCTAATGTGAAATATCTCGACATCCTCCTTGTCGACGTGATCGCGAATAAAATAATGGTGAATCTCGATATGTTTCGTCTTAGAGTGTTGCACGGGATTTTTGGCAATATAAATTACACTCGTATTGTTGCACAAGAATGGGACCTTCCGAAAGTTGAGTCCATAGTCGCCTAGAGTCTGATTCAACTAAAGTAGTTGTGCACAACAGCTCCCAGCAGTGACATATTCAGTTTCGGCCGATGAAAATGCGACAGAGTTCTGTTTTCGACTTGACCACGAGACCAAATTTCCTCCAAAAAATTGACATGTCTCACTTGTGCTCTTTCGATCCACTTTAGATCCTGTAAAGTCAGCATCCGTATACCCCAAAAGTGACAGACTACTGTCACGGTCATACCATAATCCTAAGTTTATTGTTTCTTTTAGGTATTTAAAAATCCTTTTAACCGCATTTAGGTGTGAAACTTTGGGGTTTGCTTGAAATCGGGCACATAAACATACAACAAACATAATATCTGGTCTACTAGCCGTTAAATAAAGTAAACTATCGATCATACCTCGATAACCAGAAATGTCTACAGATTCACCTGATTCATCGGCGTCGAGTTTTATGTCTTTCACCATTGGCGTGTCACCCGTCTTTCCTTGGTCCATATCGAATCTTTTGAGCAGTTCACGTGTGTACTTCACTTGGTTGATAAAAATACCGTTACCGGTTTGTTTGATTTGCAATCCAAGGAAGAAGTTGAGTTCACCCATCATGCTCATCTCGAACTCTCTACGCATCAAAACAAAAAATTCATCGGCAAGTCATCACTAGATCCAAAAATAATGTCATCAACATAAATTTGAATTAATAAAATTGAATCTTTCCTTTTTCTTTGTGAAGAGTGTCAAGTCGCTCTTCCCTCGTTCGAATCCGTGAGATGCAAGGAATGATGAAAGCCATCCATACCAAGCCCGAGGTGCTTGCTTCAACCCGTATAATGCCTTTGTCAACTTGTACACGTGGTCAGGATTGGTCGGATCCTTGAAGCCTGGAGGTTGCTCGACGTAGACTTCTTCTTCGAGAAATCCATTTAGGAACGCACTCTTAACATCCATTTGAAAGAGCGTGAACTCTTTAATTGGTGCGTATGCTAAGAGAAGCCTAATGGATTCCACTCCTTCTTGTTGCTTGAAACCTTGAGCAACGAGTCTTGCCTTGTTTCGCACTACCGTACCGTGCTCGTCGAGTTTATTTCGGAAAACCCATTTAGTACCGATAATGGATCGGTTGTCGGGTCAAGGAACTAGGGTCCAAACCCAGTTTCGCTCGAATTGAGCGAGTTCGTCTTGCGTGGCGAGGATCTAGTCAGTGTCACCATTTGCTTCCTTGAAGGATTTTGGTTCAGTTTGAGATAGGAAGGCGCAAAAGGCGACGAGATTTCTTGTTCCGGATCGGGTTCGAACGTCTTCTCGTAGGTCACCTACCATATTGGTTAATGGATGTGCGGATACTTCTCGTAAGACTTCCAGAATTTGATAAGAAGGTTGTTCCGGCTCGGGTTGAATAATTGGTTGAGGGTCAACTTAATTTGGGAGTTGATCTTGTTGAGTCGAGTTGTCGCCATTCGGTTGATTTTCTTGTGTGGTAGTATATCCAACAAAAAATCCTTCGTTAGATTTCGAATCAAATTTATCAAGTTTATTAGATTCGTTAAGAATGAAACATTTACAACCAAAAACTTTCATATACGAGATATTTGGCTTGCGACCGTACCATAATTCATAAGGTGTCTTTTTCAAAATAGACATTAAGCTGGCGTGATTTGCGACATGACAAGCAATGTTAACTGCCTCAGCCTAAAGAAATTTCATAGTGGGATGTTCGTTTAACATGGTACAGGCAAGTTCGATAAGAGTGCGATTTTTACGCTCTACTACCCCATTTTGTTGTGGAGTGCGTGGAGCGGAAAACTCACGTTTATATCCCATTTTTGAGCAAAAGTCATCAATTTTTGCATTTTTGAACTCGCCACCATTATCACTACGCATAATGATAGTGGTGCCTTGTTCATTTTCCACAAGGGAACAAAATTTGATGAACACATCACTAGTTTCATTCTTTTGAATCAAGAAATAAACCCAAGTAAAGCGAGAGTAATCATCAACAATTACAAATAGTACATTTTACTGGCGAGGCTAGAGACGCTCATAGGGCCACACAAGTCGAGGTGGAGTAGCTCGAGGGGGCACTTCGTCGAGATCACGGACTTAGACTTAAAAGCCGATGACTTGGAATGCTTACCACGCTCACAAGCATCGCATAACCCATTTAGCTTAAGTTTGTGTGATGGCAAACTTGAAATTAGTTCTTTACGAGACAATTTCGAAATTGTGTTCATGCATACATGGCCCAGTCGCCTGTGCCATAGATGCGAACTCGATTCCGAAGCGGTCAGACAATGAGTGCTTGGCACAAAAGAATGAAAGTCAAAGAAATAAAGGTTACCCTTTCTTTTTCCCATGCAAACTGTAATATGATCTGAATTTCGAATCACATGATAATTCATGCTATCGAATTTCACATCATATCCTGCATCACATAGTTGACTTACGCTAATTAGGTTATGTTTAAGTCCAACCACAAAATAGACATTCTCGAATGTCCAATTACCTGTGCTGATCGAGCCCACACCAACTATCTTTCCTTTCTGATTCCCGCCAAAGGTGACATCTCCTCCGTCGAAGGGTCTCAAGGTCTTGAACTTATTCTTATCCCAGGTCATATGGTGGGAACAACCACTATCCGAACACCACTGATCGGTTTTACACGATGAACTTAGACATATCTGCAAGAAAGCATATTATTTAAAATGAATGAATATTTAATTAATATGATTTCCTGCCATAGCTCCCCCTTAAAAGTATGGCTTAGGTAAAATGGGGGGGGAGCTTACCGAAGCGTCTTGGTAGATTTCGGTACCTCCAAGTCGGAGGTAGGGCTACTAGTGTTTCTATCTTTACGCATCCAAATAAATTTTGAATAATTTGCAGGTTTACGCAAGAGACACTCTAGCGAGATATGGCCAATTTTACAACAATAGTTGCAGAATGAACAAGTTGGGTTCGAAATCTCTTTAGTACCTTTCACAAAATAATTTTTATAATGGTTTGAAAACTCGGCTTTCCTAAGCTTTGGTTCAGTCGACTTGGCACTGAAAATAGTTGATTTTGAAAAATTGGTTGATTTAATGAAATTGTTTGAGTTTGAGAAACTTTATTTTTTATGTGCATTAATGTAATGTTTGGGAGCTCGATGGTTTGATTCATTAGGTTGAATCTTCCTTGGGACATGTGTGTCAACTATTTCATAAAAATAACCATTAGGTCCCTTTTTATAAAGTCTTTCGGTTGTGACACCGCGGTTATTCTCATGAATATGCCGAAAATCATGAAGATAGTGAAAACCTATTGCTTTTACTAAAACTTTTAAGAGTTTGACTTTTAGGATTTTGACCCTTAGAGTAGTCTTGATACAAGAATGCACTTCCTCTACTATTCGGTTGATTGAGCTCCCTTTTTACTTTATAGTTTTTAGGTCTTGAAGGAGCGGGTTTAGTATCGACCTCTTTCTTGAACCTAAACCGGTTTTATCATTTGGTTTTTGTCCTATAAATAAGTTGTCTAAATCAAGTTTGCTCGAGACATTTCTGACGCAAGCAGAATTGAGAGATTTATTTTCACATTTTAAACTTATAACTTCGACTTTTAGATGACTAATTTCAGTTTTTAATTTTTTCACTAATACAATTATTTAACTTATTGTTTAAGTTGTCGTCAATTGAGTTGTTATAATTATTTAAATTTGATTTTTCAAGTTCTTTTATCCGTTCCTTGTACGACCTTACCGAAGCTTCAGAAATAATGAGAAGTTCTTGGGTATTGATAAGAGACTTCCGAAGCCTTTTTAATTCGTGTTCTAGTTCATCGTGGTTCTGGGTTCTACAATTTCAACAATTTGATTTAAACTAGGAACCTTAACCTCTTCTAAAACATGATTAATAGTAGGATCTAGATATACCTCGCGACTCGTATCGCGGGAAGAACCGGAGGAGACCAGAAAAATAATAATGCTCGCACTTCTCGGCGAGTATTTCAATTTTAATAGTTTCTTCAATCTAATTAAAGTAATTTTGCCTTTAATTTTCTTATGTCATTATCTCTTGACATATTATATTAAAAAAATAAATTAAGTATTAATCAGACTTACTTGAATGAGATCAGAAAAAATAAAATACAAGATAATTTATTTCGAAGAATTTAGTTGAAACTGCATAAGATAAAATTATAAATGATTAACTTTAAAAAAGATAAAAAAAATATGTATACTACAGAGAAAAAAGTAACATGACTCATTTTCTTCAAAAATTTGTCACCGCTATTTGTCATATATTAAGTAATATAATATGTTTTTCAATATTCGAAATTTTGTTTAAGATGATATTTCTCACATAACGAGAGATATAACACTGAATATTAATCTAACTAATCATGTGATATTATGATAATAATTTAAATTAAAAGTTAAAATTTGATAATTTTTTTGATTCGACGGCGGAGAGAAAATTCATAATAGTCTCTTGATAATTTTCAAAGAGGGTAAAAGAATATGATAAGAGTAAATGAGTTTACCATTTTATTACATATTTTTTTATATAGTCTATATTCACATATTTTATCAAGAAAAAATAAAATTGAAATCATAACAATATGTCTTTATGTGTTGTTGTCGTAATAATTTAAATAAAAAATTAAGATTTAAAAAAAAATTGATCCAACGGCCGAGATAAAATTGACAACATGTCTTTTGAGAATGCTCAAAGAGAGATGAAAAATTAGGTATAAGGTATAAGTTAATGAGCATATTGTTTTTGTATACTTTCTTTTATATAGTCTATATTCACATATTTTAGCAAGAAAAAAATGGAAACATAACAATATGTAACTCAATATAAAGATAAAATCCCAACAAATTTATATTTGATGATTATAACATGAGAAATAATATATTTCATTAATATATATAATTTTTTTTAAAAAAAATTATTTATTTTTTAATGAGTGAATTATTCATTAACTATTGGTACATGTGATATTGTGGTAATAATTTAAATGAAAAACTAAGATTTAAAAAAAATTGATCTAACGGCTGAGATAAAATTAACAATAGGTCTCTTGAGAATGCTTAAAGAGAGATGAAAATAAGGTATAATATATAATTTAATGATAATATCATTTTTGTACATCTTCTTTTATATAGTCTATATTTACATATTTTAGCAAGAAAAAAACCATAACAATATGAAACTCAAAATAAAGAAAAAGTTCAAACAATTTATATTTGATAATTTTAACATTAGAAATAAAGTATCTCATTAAGAATTCTAATTTTTTAAAGAAGAAAAGAAAAATTATTTGTATTTTAATGAATGAACTCTTCATTAATTTTTGGTATTAATATAACTTTGCACCATGATTCATTAAAATCATTTGATTAAAATCTGATGGTCACAAACAAACTCACAACTGTTCTCACTAAATTGGGTATGGAACACAAAATATCAATTCAACCAATCATATGCTTATATATTAATAACTGTTATAAAATGAAAGAACAAAGAACAATAAAACAGAGAATTGGAAGGAGAGAATTATGTATTGAATTGTGGATTAAGGAATACAATAGTCACTGCCCCTTTATATAGTAGAGGGTGAGTGCTGGGCAAGAAATCTCTTGCCTGATTTAGAATTACAATAAAGGAAATGATCTAACATAAATACAATATAATATGAAGTAGTAAATACCCTGCAACAACTCCTTCCATTCTTACAAGCATTTCCTAATTTATCTTTTCTTAGGGGCCAAGTATTGGACATCCATATTAATTATATTCATAATACTCTCCCTTGGATGTCCATATTTCATACGCATTAGAAGCTGCCTTATCAAAAACCTTACAAGGAAAACCTAGTAGTACAAAACCTTGCCTAAGAAAAAAAGAGTGAATCTCATATTATTATTATTTCTCATTATTTCATATATAAAATATACCTCGTTAAAACCTTACTAGGTAAAATCCTATGGGCAAAAATCCTAATGAAGGAAAAAGAGTGCATCATCATTCTATATATTACGCACAAAAATTGCCTCGTTAAAAACCTTGCTAGGAAAATCCATTGGGACAAGGGAAAAAGAGTACAGTGCGTATTATTTCTTCCCCTCATATATGCAACTATGTGAGGTGACAAAGTTCAATCTCTGTAATATATGCTTAAGAAGAGATCTGCTGGATCATTATTTGAGGAGATTCATTAAATATTCATTTCACAATCATCATGCTCATGTATGAAAATAACTCAGCATCCTTTATTTCAATTGTCAATACATCAAACAAGTTATCTTGATGATCTTAATGGATGCGATTTCTTCACATTATATCATTGTAATAGATGGATTGTGAAACAATAACTCCTTCAGGGAAATAATATTTAATTTATGATTCAAGATAATATTTTATGGCTTAAAGAATTTAATCTTATATTCTTTTGAATAATATGGTAGCTTTTGGAGCTCTTCGAGAGTACCATAAGATTTTAAATCATCAATATATATATATCAACATTCAAAAGGTAAATATATAGTTTCCTAAACGTAATTTTGATCAATTACATAACATTCATTCAACAAACATTTGTTATAGCAATTTTATCACTTATCTCAATATTGAATTAATTAGTACAAAGATCTTTGTAATTTAATAGATTAAATCTCTCGAGAGTTTGAAATGCTCCAGGCATTCTAAATCCTTCAGGGATTTTCATTAGTACGTTGCAATCAAATAAGATATGAATATTTTGCTACTACGTTAATAAGTCCATCAGGGAGGACAAAATTAGAAATATAATTGCACATCACAATTTAATTTTCTCATTACATATTCTTAAACCACTCTCTTATAAGTTATACTCACTTATAAGTTACCGCTATACAACGCCAGGTGTTTGGAGTATATGTCCACACTTTTATATTTCACTAGTGAAAATAAAGATGTTTTAATCAATTCTAGATCCTCATTTTTATTTATTATATCAATTGCAATTGCATAAATAAATTTTGATTAATCCTATTTTTTATTACGGTTCCATATTTATTCTAGCAGAGACATAATTTATTGAGATCTCATCATTTTCAATATTATTAGGTACCTGAACCTCTTCTGGAGTTATTTTCTCGTCTATGTCTTCTACTCTTTTATCGTTAATAATCTTTTTAGAATTATCCGACTTTCTTATTATACTCATTTTTCTTCCTTGGATCTTAATCGTTGGAACCGATTGGTCGACCATGCTTCTCGCATATATCAAACATAGAATTATCCAAGTGTACTTCAATATCATTATGAGTACATAATGCTGGAATGTGTGATACGATAATAATTTTTGCATCAATATAAATAATATAATTGCAGTTGTTTCACATTAATAAATTTATGAACTTCAAGTTCATATTAACTTGTTTGAGGATCTAAGTGAAAGATATTAATGATGCATTCCATATAAGATATAACTTATATTTTCCAGCTCTTATTTCTCTCCCCCATAATGTTATCATTAATTATTAATCAAGTTCTTTAGGACTTTCATTTTCTATTATATCTTGAAGATATTCATTAATATTTGATTATTTCACAACAATCACTTGGCTATTCATTCAATTCTTTCTTCTGGAATTTTGTCTATAAACATCTAACACACTTCAGGTGTGTTTTTGGATGATCCTCCAGGGATATCCATCTGAATTAAGATGTTGTCAGATTACTTTTATGAAAGAACAAATATATCTGATAATAAATTTGCTATATTTTACAAATGAGTTACATTTTAACTTACAGTTCATATATATAAGATCAAGTATCAAAATTAGATAATGATCGAAAATTCATCACATCAAATTTATAATTAATAAATTATGTAGTGAATAAATTAATGTAATGAAGTTCAAGATATCAAATTATGCAGGGCAATTTAACTTAACATATATGCCCGACTTTTATTTGTGACCCATTTTTGTGCGTTGCGGTGGAGCTATCGGAACAAATATTACACGTCCAAAAGATTTTAAATAGTATTTACTCGGCTGCAGGCCGGTCACAAATTATAATGGGGAGTACTTATTATAAAATGTTGGCTTTACTATAATTTGTGTTGCAACATATATCATTTCATGGCCTCAATCAAAAGACAAGCTTCATTTTATTATTAGGGGCCAACGATTAATTATAATCACATCATTCTAAGTGCGTGCGTGGGCCAATGCTCAACTACAATCTCAATCAACGTACAATACTCGTCGAGTACTTTGGATGTGACTCATTGATCATCATCAAAATGAGTTGTCATAATTATACAATTCATAAATTATGATCTTAATTCAAATATTTGAGCAACCAATCTCGCAAATACAATATTTCGATATAATAATAAACATATATGTGAGCATCTAGCAGATGCATCTATTTATACCATGAAATATCTAGATGGTCCAAATGAAAGAGTAATAGGCCCACATAAATTTCGATGAATACGCTTAAGAAAATTGGATGATTCATTCCCAACCCTGGTTTGTGATGTCTAATAATTAATTTTCCTTCAAAACATGCAGCACAAGAAAATTTATTTTTATAAAAGAATCTCATGGTTCTTTAATTGATGCATATTTCAATTCCCTGTGATTATTTGCATCATCATTGCTCCGAGATTAATGAACTTCTGGTTCATGCCAAACATGAAATTTCTTTTCGAATTAGTGAACTTCTGGTTCATGTCAAATCATAAAATTACTTTTCAAATTATTGAACTTCTGGTTCATGTTTAAAGATAAAGTTGATTTTCTAATTAGTAAACTTCAAGTTCATGTCAAAATTATAAAATTACTTTTCGACTGGACCAAATCTATTATGCAAAAGCATAAATAAGTTTTAAGACAATAAACTTCTGGTACTAATAAATATGACTTAATTGTATTAGTCCTTCATAATACAAATCAATAGAAAAGCTGCATGTTGTTCTAATATAGATTTCTTTCATGAACATTTCTCAAAATGCTTCTTAAAATGTAGAAATATTGTCCACTACGATGAGACACACATATAACTCTTATTGTTCCCATACATACTTTGATTCATATTAGTAGTATCAAAAGAAAGAAAAATAATGATAATTATAATAACAATAATAATAAGAATATAAAATAGAATAAAAGAAAATTTTCTTACTCGGTTCTCTATCTAACTCGTTCTTGCTAATGCATTTTAGATCCAGCGGATGGTATCATTATCGGTTATCAATATTTTCGTTATCGTGATAACCAATGTCGACATTATTATTTTCTCTTTGCCTTCAAGGCGGCTAAATAAATCTCCACAAGATTATAGGGTGTACACCTTGATATACCAAATGTTTCGTTTACTACCACATAAATTCTTAGACCATTTAAAAGTTATCTTTTGTACGCTCTTTTCATTTTCTTGTGTGGTCTTCTAAATATAATCATCACAGTCACAAGTATAGTTTCGACCTTGACCTCTTTCACATCAGTATCCACATTCATAATCATGACTTGTATATGTGGTATTCACTTTTGGGAATGATGCGGAATCAATGTGTGGTATTTGTAATTTTAAAGTATTATCTATTATTTACAGGCAACAAAGTAGTAACTCTTCTGTAGTCTTAAATTACATTTACAATACATGATATTATATTAATACGTGTCTTCCAATTTCTAATTATTATTTTAGTTGTTCAATGTCTGCTGGACATATGTCTTTATCATCCATTTTGGATTCCACAAATAAATGAAATAAATTGAATAAATATATGGTCAAGGAAGTCTGCCTAAAAGTCTTTTGTAATATTTAAGAGCTTACAAAAATGGTTTTCAATTACAAACATAATTAATCATATATTTTTTTTTCTCTTTGAAAGAGACTTTATAGATTTCGACAAAATATTTTGGTGTACAATAGGTACTTAATCAATGCTATTTTCTACAACATCAAAAATACATATTTTGGAATCAGTTACAAATGATATCTTGTTGTATCTTCTCATTGTCTCTTATGGGATTTTCTTGTAATGACTTATGACATTGGTCTCATTTATGTCATTATTTTGCAACATTCACTTCTGGGAATTGAGTGCTACTATTTAGACAAGTTTCATAATTTTCTTATTTTACAACTCATTAATTTGCTTATTCACAATATAATCTTATGGGATTTTCTTGTAATGACTTCTGCCATTGGTCTCATTTATGTCATTATTTTGCAACATTCACTTCTGGGAATTGAGTGCTACCATTTGGACAAGTTTCATAATTTTTCTTATTTTACAACTCATTAATTTGCTTATTGACAATATAATATGATATTGATTTTCAATATATCTTACAACTCTTTTCCCCTTGTTGCTACTTCAAGAGCAAAATAAAAGGTAAGGAATATCTTTATTTAATATATATATTCTTCATCTTTTCTCGAATTATTATTTGAGAGTTGATCTTCGAGATTTAGACAATATTTCTGATTTATACTCTTGCAACTACTGGTGCTATATTTTGCAACTACTGGTGCATAAAATAAATTTTGCAGCTTGTGTGCAAAGGAAAAAAACTTATTGCAACTACAAGTGCATAAATAAAAATAAATTTGCATAAAAATAAATGTGCAGAAAATAAATATACATAAAACTAAATGTGCATAAAAGTAAATGTGCATAAAATAAATGTACATAGAATAAAGATAAATATACTTACAACTTCTGGTACATAAATATACTTACAACTTCTGGTGAATAAATAAAAATATACATACAACTTCTGGTTGCGTAAATAAAATTAAACAAGCAACTTCTGGTGCGTAAATAAAAATAAACATGCAACTTCTGGTTGCAAAAATAATTAAACAAGAAACATCTGGTGCATACAAAATAATTTAAACGAGCAACTTCTGGTGCATGAATAAAAATAAACACGCAACTTCTGGTTGCAAAATAAAAATAATTAAACAAGCAACTTCTGGTGCATTGATCTATAAAGAGAATCTGCAACTTCTGGTGCATAGATATGTTACTTAAAAGAAGCTCGTAAAATAACGAGTTTCAAGAAAAGAAAAAAATCGAATAAAACAAATCCAAAATAAATAGTATAATGAAATATTAATAATTTGAAATTGTACCTTCTGAAGCAGAGTTTCAGTTATGTTATTTAGAACTTCAAATGCTTATTGTAGAGTCGTGCTGATAACGTGTTATAAAATGAAAGAACAAAGAACAATAAAACAGAGAATTGGAAGGAGAGAATTATATATTGAATTGTGGATTAAGTAATACAATAGTCACTGCCCCTTTATATAGTAGACGGTGAGTGCTAGGCAAGAAATATCTTGCCTGATTTAGAATTAGAATAAAGAAAATAATCTAACCTAAATACAATAGAATATGAAGTAGTAAATACCCTGCCACAACTCCTTCCATTCTTACAAGCATTTCCTAATATATCTTTTCTTATGGGCCAAGTATTGGACATCCATATTAATTATATTCATAACAATAACCACATAATTTTGCCATAAAATATCAATAAATTTGAAAAAAATGAATGGCTAAGATTCGACAAAAAAATTGATCGAATGGTTAAAATAAAAATGATGATGTGATCTTTTGAGGAGGCTCAAAAGTAGGTGAAAAATAAGGGTTTGGGGTTAATTTTAGTTTGTAAATTGAGCAACAATTCATCCATTTTCTATTTTGATTCCATTTGATTCAAATCAGCTGAAGGAGCATGGGCCCGGTTAAAGTAAAATCCAGTCCAAAATTTCAGTGCAAATATAAGTTTCTACTTTATAGGACCCCATTTCTGAACAAAATTAGGCCCATTGCATTTTCCTAAAGGTTCATTGTGATTTTATTTACTCGACCCGTTATAAGCTCTATTTACAAGGCTGGATTTTGTAGGAACAGAGGAAGTTAATATTGATGTTTTTTTGCATGAAGATAGATCTGCCATGCCTGTGTGTGCATGAATTTTTGCATGATTTGGAAGAATTATAATCTGATATATACTAGGTACCGAGACACGTTATCAAAATTTTGGAGCAATGCATATTTCAGTCATCATATGTCAAAAGGAATGACCGAATGAAAATTGTAATTTCTAATACATCTCAAAATATGAGTGTCATAATTAATAAAAATGAAAGATACCACCACTAACAAGACAAAATAAAAATCAACAAACATTTTTTCTAGATCGTCTCTGTATTGTTTTAACCAATTATTAAACAAAAGTATTTAACAAAGAAAGAAAAAGTAAATGTTGAATTATATCAACTTGGAAAAAAATTGAGATGAAGATAATGAGGTCTGGACATTTGGAAGAGCATGATGAGAGCTGAGACAAATGAAAATAGTGGATTAAGAATTTTTTCTCTCTCTTTTCATTGTTATTCATTCTTTCTTTCTTTTTTTTGAATACTTGCTTGAGCATTGCCATTCTTTCTTATTTCTCTTTTCCTTTCATTCTTCTTTTTATTTTCTTTTTATTTTCTTGTTTTTTATGTTCAATCTATTTTTCGTTCAAGGATTTTGTGCACTTCGAGTATACACCGTTATTTCTGTTGCATATTGGGCTCCTGGGTTTGGATGCTAGGTTCTTAACATCTTCATGCATTTTTATGTTATTCTATACATGTTGTGAATCATAAAGTAAAAAGTATGAGGCCTTTGATTTTGGAACTTCTCTAATGATTGTCTATTAGACCAAACCTCAACATCTGCCTTAACTCTTACCAGATTTTTCTAACTAAGAATCCAATTTAAAGAACAGAGCGTCTAACATATCTACCCATAATTTTATGGCAAAGTTCTTAACACCAACCACTATATTAAATTGATTTTCTCCAATAGCTTGCTAACAAGGTAAACTAAATAATTTCTCATGCAATTAGAACTGACATATCTTTTTTTGAGGCTAAGAACGACATATCTTTACTTTATATAATCCAATCCAATTAGAAAGTGGCAAACGTGTGATCTGCTATTAGCGAGATGGTGTCATTCATTTCCAAACTATTCAGTTTCATTCTGATTTTCAGTTTACAAAAACAAAAATCATTTTCTATTTTGATTTGATGTGAATCAAATCAGCTGGACGGAAACAGAAAATAAGCCCAATTCAAGTAAAATCCACTCCAAATTTATATGCAAATACAAATTTCTAAACCACACTCTAAACAAAACTCGGCCCATTTGTATGATATTACACAAGCAGGTTGATTTTGTTTGATTAAGTGACTCGTAATGATGTAGGATTGATAAAATGGAAGATGAGACATTTTGTGAGAACTGATTTGGATAATCCAAGCGGCGTCCAAGGAAATGACACAGCCGCTTGAATTATTGCAAAATTTAGAAGATATATGTTAGATATTATTCACCGTCAAAAAGAATAAATATCACTTAATTATTCACCCAAATCAGATTATTCATTTTTTAACTTCAACATAATCGTAAAAGATATTATTGCGTTACAATTTAGATTGAAAAAAAAACAAAAATTTCAAAATTGAAATTTAATTAATCTCGAAATCAAAGCACATTGCAATCGTTAATTTGAAAGTTGAAGTTGAATTAATTGCATAAAACTAATCAATTAATTTCAAAATCAAAGCATATCACAATTCATGGGAGATATACAATTTAAATAAAACTATATAATATACAATGATTAATTTTGCTATAAAATATAAATTTAACCGACATGCATAAGATGTTTCAGGACTAGTATGTTATAAATGATGAAGTAAAAATATGAGGCCCTTGATTTTGAGAACCACGGTTTGTCCTAATTCTTGTGAGATGTTTTTTGCTCAGAAACCGCTTAGAAAAATTGAGCAAATAACATATCTTTGCATAATTATATCGCAAAAGTTTAAACTCATATTATTATTAATTTAATTTTCTCCAATATCTTATTAGTAACATAAACTAAATAATGATTTCTCATACAATTAGAATTGGCAAATCTTTAGTTATATAGTCCAATTAGAAAATGATAAACGTATGATCTTGTATCATGCTATTAGCAAGATGGTGTCATTCACTTGTGAATTATTCAGTTGCAGTATGACATTTCATTCTTTTTCTATTTTTATTTGATTTTAATAAAATAAGCTGAATGAACTTCATACAAACATGGCATGAACCCAATCGAAATAAAACCCAGTCCAAATCTATATGCAAATTTAAGTTTCTAAAACATATTTTTGAACAATTCAATTGAGTTAGGCCTGTTGGCTTTTTTTCCCCTCATAAAGTCAATTGGTGTTATTATAGTTGAATTTAGGGATACTTCCTAAATTTTAAAAAGGGGTAATATCACGTATACCCTTCCAAAAATTCAAAATATCAAATTAACCCCTCCAAAACTGAAAATATCAAATTTACCCTCTTAAACTTTATTTTATATCAAATTTACCCAAAAATCTATTTTACCATTCAAATTAATAAAAAAAAATATTGTAGCACGCTGTATCACAACGGCACTATAGATATACTGTTTTTTTAATTTTATATACTGTTTTCTCATTTTATATATTGTTTTGCCATTTTATATACTGTTGTTTATTCTTTGTGTATTTTTTTGTTTTAACTTTTATATACTATTTTCCCATTTTATATACAGTTTTCCCATTTTTATATACTGTTTTCACTTTTATATATATAATGTTGTTAGAAAATTAATTATATATACTGTTACGTGCATATTGTTATTAGAAAATAAATTATATATGATGTTATTGGATCCGTCGTGAACAATCATGCTACAGTACGTCATGCTCTATCAGGTCCCTAATGTATATTTAAACTAAAATGAGAGTTTAGGAAAATATTAGTCAACTAAATAAAATATTTATTAAAGTAATTAGGTTTTAGAAGATTAAAATATAGTTAATTTGGTAATTTGGGTAAATTTGATATTTTAGAAGTTTGAAGTTGGTAAATTTGATATTTTAGAAGTTTGATATGGGTAAATTTGATAATAGTTAACCTTTAGAAGGGTAAATTTGATATTATGAACTTTAGAGGGGTAAATTTGATATTTTGAGTTTTTGGAAGGGTATACTTGATATTACCCCTTTTAAAAATTAAATAAAAACACTCTCTTGTAGTAGAAGAAATTTCATATATACCGCTGCAAAATCACATATACCCTCTATATTACATATGAAATATCACATGTACTCCTGTAAAACATAATAAATATCATATACATCCATCATTTCATATTTGCTTCAAAAGATTCTAAATTACTCACTTTTCATCACACTTTCTATTCATGCACAGATACGAGGAAAGAAGGCTGGTGTTTGTAAGGATGTGTTTCTTAATATTTTATATTTTGCCGGGGTATAAGTGAATTGTGATGTTTTGAGGTTTTGTAGGGTTACTTGTCGAGACAACACCACACATGTTTTCCCTGGATTCCATGATTGTGATTCAGTTACTTTTTCCGAGTTCTTTTAAAAATAGGACCTGATGCTATACGACGACGCAAAAAATAAAATAATATATAGACAATAAATAATACATAAAATTTATTTTTTTTAAATAATATAATAAGCAATAAGACAGTATTAATTCCAATTCCTTATTTTTCATCTACTTTTGTGCCTCCTCAAAATGCCACATCATCACTTTTATCTCGATCGTTAGATCAATTTTTTGTAGAATCTTAACCATTCATTTTCTCAAATTTATTGATATTTTATGACTACATTTATATAGTTATTAAAACATAAACATATTATTGGTTGAATTGGTGTTTTGTATTCCATACTTGATTTAGTGAGAACCATTATGAGTTTGTTTGTGACCATCAGATCTTAATCAGATGGTTTCAATGAATCATGGTGCAAAGTTATGTTCAACAATTATTAATACCAATAGTTAATAAAGAGTTCACTCATTAAAATATAAATATTTTTCTTTTCTTCTTTAAAAAATTATAATTTTTAATGAAATATTTTATTTCTAATGTTAAAATCGTCAAATATAAATTTGTTGGAATTTTCTCTTTATTTTGAGTTCCATATTGTCATGTTTTCAATTTTTTTTCTTGTTAAAATATGTGAAAATAGACTATATAAAAGAAGATGTACAAAAATGATATTCTCATTAACTTACACCTTATTGTTCATCTTTCTTTGAGCATTCTCAAAAGACCTATTGTCAATTTTATCTCGTTTGTTGGATAATTTTTTTTTTTAAATCTTAGATTTTTATTTAAATTATTAATCACAATATCACACGTGCCAATATTTAATGAAGAATTACTCCTTAAAATATAAATAATTTTTTTTCTTTAAAAAAGTATACTTCTTAATGAAATATTTTATTTCTCATGTTAAAATCATCAATATAAATTTGTTGGAATTTTCTCTTTATTTTGAGTCTCATATTGTTATGTTCCAATTTTTTCTGCTAAAATATGTAAATATAGACTATATGAATGAAGATGTACAAAAATGATATGTTCGTTAACTTATATCTTATTTTTCATGTCTCTTTGAGCATTCTCAAGGACCTATTTTCAATTTTATCTCGGCAGTTAGTTCAATTATTTTTGAAATCTTAGAATTTCATTTAAATTATTATCACAATATCACATAAATACATATTATTATGATTCGAATTTCATTTTTTCTTGATAAAATATGTACATATAGCTAGACTATATAAAAGAACATGTAATAAAATGATAAACATATTTACTCTTATCATATTATTTTACCCCTCTTTGAAAATTCTCAAAAGAACTATTATCAATTTTTTCTCCGCCGTTGAATCAAAAAATTTATCAAATCTTAGCTTTTAATTTCAATTATTATCATAATATCACATGATTAGTTAGATTAATGTTCAGTGTTATATCTCCGTTATGTGATAACTATCATCTCAAACAAAATTTCAGAATATTGAAAACTATATTATATTACTTAATGTATTACAGATTTCATAATATCATATGTGTAATCCATACCATTTTAATATCTAAAAAAATAAGAAAAATAACGGTGATAAATTTTTTGAAGAAAATGAGTAATGCTATATTTTCCTATGTAGTATACATATTTTTTCCATATATATAATATTAAATATAATTAATATTTTTTATTTATTTTAAAGTTAATCATCTATTATTTAATCTTATATAGTTTCAATTAAAATCTTCGAAATAAATTATCTTGCATTTTATTTTTTTCGATCTCATTCATCTAAGCCTAATTAATACTTAATTTGTTTTTCTAATATAATATGTCATGACATAAGAAAATCATAGACAACAATTTTGAATTCTCATGTATTATTTATGTACTATGGATTTACAAACTTTAGTTTTGAATTTTCATCGAAGACTGATTAATACATTATGAGATCGAAATAACTATTAAAATTGAAATACCCTAGTATATGTAAAACCATAGTTGCCAGAAATGCGGTACGCTAGGTACGCGGTACGCTATATCCTCCGATACGCGATACGGGAGGGGTAGGATTAGATGGTATGGTATTTTCATACTGGATTCGCTGTAGATACGGTGGTATATATGTACATAAATTTAATATAAAAATATTATATTTATGTATTTTTACTATAGTGATATTGAAAAAAAAAATTCAAATAATTAACATGCAATTCAAAATCAAATAAAAGTCTCATAACTAAAATCATGACATAAGTTCATACAATCCAAAATCACATAGTCCGATCTGGTACAACAATACTGATTTTTTTTTATCTAGTTGCCAATTTAAAATTGTTTCTATAATAAAACCACCAAAGAAATTATCATTACACATAAGTTATATATGAATCATTAGATCAAAAAATAAAAAGTTGAATGATAAAATGAAGAAGCCATGTTAAATTAGAAATTATTATCATACATAAGTTACATATGGACCATTTTTTCGATATTTTTGCTTTTTTTTTTCTCAGTTCTTTCTATGGGCCGGATTCGCAATTTCTAGTGATATGGTATGCTTAAGACTTGTGTTCCAATACGGAGTGATCGGAAACGGAGTACTAAGATGTGATGAGCATTTTCGGTACTTATGTGTAAAATAATAAAAATAGTATATAAAAAAATAAAAACTATAAAACCAGAAAAATAATATGTCGTCGCGTTTTGGTCGTGCTCAAGGCAGTGTTTTCAAGTTTCCCTTAAAAAATAACCTCATGTAAAAATATTTTGCAAAAACAAGCTTTCTTCTAACTATGAATTTACATAATAGTATTTTTCAATTCTTTAAGTTTGGAATCATCAAATTAATTGTACAAAAACTCAAACATGAAATTGTTAGTTTTGCAAACATAAATTATTTTAATGTTGTTTCAAAATAAAAATAACTCAATTTGATGAGTTTCTATACAACATTCCTTGAGAAATCTCATCAAAAGGATAATAGTGGGAAAATGGATAAGGAATAAATTGACTAAATCTGCATGGTGGCATAATTGGATTATTATTCTTGTCGACAGAAAAAAGAAAGTAAAGAAAAATTGACTAAAGAAGTGTGGCTCACATTTTGGGTCCCTTTCTTTCTGACTTGTTATATTCTGTGGGCATTGGAATATAAATTTAATTACTTACAATCTATATATCTTGAATCAGAACTTTAAATGGAGTAAATATATATATATATATATATATATATATATATATATATATATATATATATAAAATTTAACAATGGAATCTCTGATATTGCGCATTAAAAAAATTAGGCAAAAGGAAAGAAAAAATGTACATAAACGGTTATTTTTTCGATTTTATAGTGCTCTTTTCTATTCATTTATATATTTTTTTTTATCTCTTACAAAGGATTTTCCATTTTTCATTTATTTATTCATCTCATTTCTTATATACTTACTTGATTCCAAATACCTTGTGACTGGAACTATACAAAAGGTCGAAATTAAGTTGGGAACAACATTCACAATATCTAATCCTAGTTTGTCTAGATAAATCATGTGAAATGTGTTTCGGTTAAAAAAAATCATGTGAAATGTGCAGCCATTTCACTACAAAACTAGACTTTCATAATTCTTAAATTTACAAAATACATGAAAATCTCATATCCATTTTGTAAACAAAATTGAAATACACAATTTCCTTTATTATGATCATGATGCTCAACCAATTAGATTTAAGTTTATTGATCAAAATATAAGATGTTACTATGAATGAAATGTTTCGTTTTCCTCAATAGTCATGTTTATTTTGAACTCGTACAAGTAGCAGCTATTTTGTTGAATTTGCCGATTTTGTTGAATTTTGTTTAGTTTACAAATTAAAATAAAATGTAAGGTTACTTGGAAAAATCGCTCTGTTAGGCACCAAGTATGTTAGTGCGTTAGCCATCTGTCAATCTATTCTCAAACTGTGGATCTTGACTCCATCTTTGTTTGGCACATCACAAGATTATAAAGCCAAGTTTTAAAGTACCAAACTGGCTAGGGGATCTATGTTTTTTTTTCTTTTTTCTTTTTCGTTGTTCCGTTTTTCTTGTTTGGTGGTGTACTATTGCCTTACTTACATTGAAGATTGGAAAAGACTGTCTTGTGAACTGCAAAATAAACATTTGTCATGATATATATCCTTGCAAACATGGGTATTTACACTTAAAAGAATAAATTTTTTGAAGCAGCAATAAATGAATATTGGCTATTGCACTGAGATACTTGATTAAAAATTCAACATAGAAAATATTTGGATCTACCCGTCCTTTTGTTTTAGAAATTTAATGATAATAGGAGGGGATTTTCGAAATTATCTCAAGTTTAGACTCTTCTCACTTTTGTTTACTAGAATACACTTGTTCATTTACTACTCTCTCACAAGACTTCGAATGCTGTATCATTTAGTGCATCACCGACTTTCAAATATTTGCATGCATTTATTTCATCCTAAATTTCTGCCAGATAATAAAAAAGGATATCCATTCATTTTGTAAATGTAATATCACATTATATATACTGAAACTCTCTAACATATATTCAAAGTTGCCAATTCCATATATTCGGCATTGGGCACCAAATTTATACAAAATTCTGTATCTTTTAATATTGATATTTCTTTATCTAAATACCAACTCAAAATATATTTTTACATAATAGTAACATATGATCATGGTATGATAAATCCAAAATATTATTTATATCCAGTTATAATATAACTATTTTGATCTTTCATTATACTTTTCATACCATGCTATCTTTCATAATATGTGATTGTTAATTCTAAATACAAGGTTCGGAAAATCGAAATCGTAATCTAAATCGGAGTTGATCCCTTAGGATAGTAATTTAAATTCGGCTAAATCGAATCAGAATTGGTCGAATCGGATAAAGAATTTGACCAATTTAAATGAAATACAATCGTGAGAATGGGATATTAATCGGATCATTGGAAACCGCGATTCTTATAACCATGAATACACGTATTTGGCACTAATTCAAATATGAAAATACTAAATTTATTATAAGTATATTTTTAAAAACTACTTATATATCTTATAATAATAAGAATCTAAATATGAAGTGTCAGTATTTTACAGTGTCCAATAGCATCCCATTTCAAAAAAATATAATAAAATTACAAAAAGATATTTCGGTAAACACAAAAGATATAGTGAAATTATAAAAATGTATATTTTCAAAAAAATATGATAAAATCATAAAAAAATATATTTTCAATTAGTTTTATACAAAATATATATGTGTATAGTTAAAATTGTATGATGGTACAAATAATTTCTCTAATTTAATACCAAAATATTATTTTGGCAATAATCCGGCCAAAGTGGTACCAGTCAGGGGGCGTTCCGCGTCATTAATCCGTCCCAACCGACCCTTCCTCAACTGTTTTTATATTTTCAATTTTGTGATCTCTCTCCTTACCATATTCTCTCTCTCTCTCTTCATGAGGCAATCCGTGTAGCCATTCGCTACATTTTCAATTGAATGTCACGTAGTTTGTAAAATAATTTTAATATCGGTTAAATATCTACAAATTATCATAACTTCTTAATTTTCTATGATAATATATATATTAAAAGATAGTTTTAGTATCTGTCAAATATCTATAAATTATGTATGATAATATATATACTAGAAGATATTATTATACACAAGTAAATAATTACTTATAAACTCGACGATATATATAATAGACTAGAAGTATTAAATTTCTAGCTTTTGTATTTTCTTACTTACATATATTATATGTTAAAACCTAAAAGTATATGTTAAAATCTAAAACTTCACATTTTATCTAAAAATAAGACATAATTTAACATGAAATGCAATCTTGTTATATGAAAAACTTCACAAGATAATGAAACAAAAAACCATGATTCCATAATCCAGTGCTCCATTTTTTCTCCCCTACACTTTAATGCTCTCTTTTCAAACATTTAAACCTACCTTTCACAAACTCACCCCTCAATTCCGTCAAATCACAAAGAAGTACCTCCCTTCCCCCATAAAGTCTCACAAACCAAAAAAAACTCTTCAAAAATCCACCAACCCAAAAATGAAGAACCAATCTCTCTCTCTTCTCGTCCTTCTTCTCATCGCCCTCTTCTCCTTCTCCTTCTCCTTCGCCACCTCCCGTACCGCCGGTAACGGCGGCGCCGGCGGGATGCCGGGCTTTGACGGTGGTGGGTTCAACATTCCGGGCTTCAACGGCAACCCGTTCAACATGCCAGGCATCGGCGGCGGCTGGGGAGGCGGTTACGGCGGACCTGGCGGCGGATATGGCAGAGGCGGAGTAGTCATCCCATCAGTGGTTTGCTCTGAAAAGGGACCTTGTTACAAGAAACGAGTGACTTGCCCTAAGAAGTGTTTTTCTTCATACAGTCACTCCGGCAGAAACTACGGCTCCGGCGGTGGAGGAGGTGGCTGCACCATTGACTGCAAGAAGCATTGTACCGCTTTCTGTTAAGTGGTACGTAACTGGTACCAGTTGGGTTTTGAGAAGGATGGTACTGGTACGTACTTGGTTATTTAGCGAGTGTATGGTTTGTAATATAGTATGGTTTTATTATATTTATTATTAAGTTGGTGGTTTTACTTAGGTTTAATGGTTTCATTATGTATGTGTGGTTAATTTAGTAGTGTTACATGGAGTCTGTATGGGTAAAATAAATAAAAATGGCTTGATTGCCTGGTTTGTTTATAAATCAGTTGCTTTTTTGTTGATAATGGATTTAGTTTAATATCATAAAATAACAAAATAAGGGAAAAAATTGTGTTTTCTTTCCGGTCATATTAATTTTGTTTCTTGGACTTGTTGATAGCCATATAATTTTTTTCAGAGAGCTGATACTGTAAGACGGTTATGTAACGACCATATAGGGATGGTATATAAAAAATAAAAAAACATATAAATTAAAACAAACAGTATATTAAAAATTCATTCTTTAAAATAATATATATTTAAAAAATGAAAACAGTATATAAAAACATATAAACTGAAAACAAATATTATATAAAAATTAATTCGGTAAACAATATATATTTTAAAAAATGAAAATAGTATATATCGTATATAAAAACGCGAGAAAATAATATATAATTTCAATCCATCGCTATAGAGCCCTACAGTATCCATCGTAATTTACCGTTTCCGATTTTTTTTCCACTTCTCCACATTAGATTTTCTTCCTTTTTCTTCCCCCTAACTATAGTGTATCAATATTACAATTTCCAATAGTATGGTCCAATAGATGATCTGGCCTAATAGGTTGTTGCTCCTAACTATAATATATCACTTTATTAATCAAATATTATTTTTTTCCTAGGAAGTCTTTGAATTTTCAATTTGTCCAAACTAAATCACAGTTGTAATTTTTCATTCAATTTTTTAGAGGCCAGCAAATATTTCATCTTCATTTGGTCAATTGATTATTGCTAAATACCCCTAAAACTAAATATCTAATAGTACTAAGATTCTACCTTATCATGAAAAATTACAAAATCTCTCCATTTATCCAAAAATATGTGCCCTTATAAGAAAAAAGTACGTAAGCAAATCAGCACTAACATGAACATATGATTTTTGTTAAGAAAATGTATGGAATATTAACAAAAAGATCAAAATTGGACAAAATTTAAGTTTACCGACTCTGACTCTTAACATTTAAAAGTTGGTTGCCTTATGTAGTCAATTGAGAAGACTCAGAATAAAATTTACCCTTTAACCTTAAAATACAAATTTTAATATGGCCTCACTATCTAGTCGTACGCGGTAGCTTAAATTTAGTATGCCAACCATGTTTTCAAACCAATTCAAGTTCAATATTGTCAGAAATTCATGTATCTAACTAAATATAGATCTAACTATACCTATACAAACAAAACCAAAAACCAATAATCAAATCAAATTAACATCAAACCCTATTTACCAAAGATTAACATCAAAAGCTATTACTCTGTCTTTACAACCAACATGAACTATAATTCTCCCCTCATTCCAATTATCTCACTGGTGGAAGAATTTCTTCCGCCGCCTCCTGGATTCCTCTACATACCAGAGCCACTGCCTCATTCGCGCAAAACATTATCACATATAATGGAAGATATTTATTTAAAGGCGTACATTCCAGGTTCTCCTGTTTCACTGCCATCTTTCTTCCTGCCTCAGCCTCGTGAGACATTACTTCGCTCTGATGATTATATATTAACAGAGCTGAGACTTGGCTATGATGATGATGACGATAATTACGACAGCGATACTGATGATGATTATAAATTAACAGATATGAGACCGTATTATGAAGATGATGATAATGATAATGATAATGATAATAATGATGATTATAAATTAACAGAGCTCAGATTGGGATATAATTATGAAAATACGGAATATAATTCTTCAATATTTTATTTCCGGGCTGGTTCCTACAATTGATGTAAATGTGAGGTGATGTATTTTTGTTTACCATTTTGGAATTTATGTTCTACAATATTGCAACGGTTAATGAATTTTGCTGTGATTTTCAGCATTACATATTGTGTTTGCATGTAACGTTATTCTATTTTATTGCCCTTGATTTGGATAATGGATTTAGTTTAATATCACAAAATAACAAAAAACGAAAAAAAAAGATAGTGTGTTTTCTTTTCTTTGATTTGTTGATTGTAGATCTTTTGATTTCTTCTTTTTGATTTTTATTTATTTTTCACTTTTCTACATTAGATTCTCTTCTTCTTTTTCCTAAATATAATGTATCAATATTCTTAAGCATTTGGCCCAAAAGTATGGCCCAACAGATGATCTGGCCTAATGGATTGTTGTTTGGAAATAATGATCTTGTCAAGAATTTTTCCTTCTTTTTTAACTTTTATTTATAAACTATATTGATATTTGACATCTACAACTGAATGTATAATGAATTTAGACAATATTAAAGTTTACAGACTTTGAATGAATATTTAAAAGTTGATTGGCTTATTTGGTCAAACTTAAAATTGAGTTGACTCAGAATGAAATTTACCCTTTAACCTAAAAATATAGATTTTATGACCTTATTATCTAGTTGTACGCAGTTAACTTAATTTAGCATGTCAACCTTATTTTCAAACAATATTCAATTTCAATACATACCACAAATTCATTTATCTAAATATAGATCTAACTCTCCCTATAAAAACAAAAGAAAAAATCAATAATCAAATTAAATTAACATAAAAACCTATTTACCAAATATTAATACCAAAACCTATTATTCTTTCTTTACAACCAACATGAATTATAATTCTCACCCCATTCCGCTTATTTCACCGGTGGAAGAATTCCTTCCGCCGCCTCCTGGATTCCTCTATGTTCCAGATCCGACACCTTGTTCACGCAGAACATTGTCACATATGATGGAAGAAATTTATTTAATGACGTACATTCCAGGTTCTCCTGTTTCACCGCCACCGTTCTTCCTGCCTCAGCCTTCTGAGAAATTACTGCGCTCTATTGATGATTACAAATTAACAGAGTTGAGACTAGATAATGATGATGGTGACGATATTGATGATGAGGAGGAGGAAGAGGATGAGGAGGAGGAGGACGACGACAAGGATGGTGAGGAGGAGGAGGATGATTATAAGTTAACAGAGTTGAGACTTGGTAATTAATCCCAACCCCTTATTTTTCATTTACTTTTGAGCCTCCTCAAAATAACACATTATCACTTTTATCTTAACCGTTCAATCATTTTTTTGTCGAATCTTAGACATTCATTTTCCCAAATTTGTTGATATTTTATGGCAACATTTATGTGGTTATTAAAACATAAGCATATGGTTGGTTAAATTGGTGTTTCATATCCGATTTAGTGAGAATTGTTGTGAGTTTGTTTGTAACCATCATATATTAATCAGATAGTTTCAATGAATCATGGCACAATATTATGTTCAATTATTAATACCAATAGTTAATGAAAAGTTCACTAATTAAAATATAAATAATTTTTCCTTTCTTCTTTAAAAAAGTATAATTCTTAATGAAATATTTTATTTCTAATGTTAAAATCATCAAATATAAATTTGTTGGAATTTTCTCTTTATTTTGAGTTCAATATTGTTATGGTTCTAATTTTTTTTTTACTAAAATATGTGAATATTGGCTATATAAAAGTAGATGTACAAAAATTATATGTTCATTAACTTATACCTTATTTTTCATCTCTCTCTCTTTGAGCATTCTCAAGAAACCTATTATCAATTTTATCTTGGCCGTTTGATGTTTTTTTAAATATTAGCTATTCATTTAAATTATTACCATAATATCACATAAGGACATATTGTTATGATTCCAATTTCATTTATTCCTGATAAAAAGTGTGAATATAGATTATATAAAGAACATGTAATAAAATTATAAGCTCATTTATTCTTATCATATTCTTTTATCCTTTTTTGAAAATTCTCAAGAGAACTATTATCAATTTTCACTCACCCGTCGAATCAAATTTTTTTTAATCAAATCTTAGCTTTTAATTTAAAATATTATCATAATATCACATGATTAGTTAAATTAATGTTCAGTATTATATCTCCATTATGCGAGAACTATCATCTCAAGACAAAATTTCGAATGTTAAAAACTACATTATATTACTTAATGTATTTTGAGTTTCATAATAACATATGTGTAATCCATACCATTTTAACATCTAAAAAAAAGAGAAATAGCGGTTACAAATTTTTGAAGAAAATGAGTTATGTTACATTTTTCTATATAGTATACATATTTTTCCCATATATATAATATTAAATATAATTATTATTTTTTATTTTTTTAAAGCTAATCATCTATAATTTAATCTTATGTAGTTTCAACAAAAGTCTTCGAAATAAATTATCTTGCATTTTATTTTTTTCGATCTCATTCATCTAAGCCTCGATTAATACTTAATTTATTTTTCTAATATAATATATCAAGAGATAACAATTTTGATTAGAAAATCAAAGATAACAATTTTGATTAGAAAATCAAAGATAACAATTTTGAATTCTCATGTATTATTTATTTATTATGGATTTACAAATTTTAATTTTGAATTTTCATAATTACAAGTTATATATTATTATATTGAAATAACTATTAAAATTGAAATACTCGTCACGAAACGCGAGCATTATCCTAGTAATTGTGATAATAATGAAGATAAGAATGATAATAAGGAAAAATTGACTAAAGAAGTGTGGTTCGCATTTTGGGTCCCTTTATTTCAGACTTATTAAATTCTGTGGGCATCGGAATATAAACTTAATTTTTTTTTTTTTTTTGAAATGTAGCTGAAAAGGCTACTTAAACTTTTATTAGAAATAAAAAATTGTTATAAATATGAGATACAATAACCCCTTTTAGAAGGATCGAATTCTACCCCTAAACTAACATTTAGCATCAAACTAATCAAACTACTACAAAAGATGCTAAAAAAATAAGATAACCTGCTGAATTAAAAGTGCTAGGGCTAAACTAAATATAAGATACAAGGCCAAGAAGAAATTCCGGCCTACTAGAAACCTCATTTGGTCGCTGGTCCATCTCTCCCACATGAAAGTTGTATGCACCGTTCATTTCCCACATTATTTTCTCCTCTCTTCCGTTTCTTTCTCAACCGAATCGACATGTATCTCCACCCCCGAAATTCCCTCGCATGCCAGGGCTTCTCTACACCACTTTTCGATTCAACCCAACTCGTCCTTCTCTCCATCTTTCTCCATGAATCACCATAATCAACTTCATCTTCATTTTCATCTTCCTCGAACTGAAACTGCCCTCGAACTTCGAATATAAACTTAATTACCTACAATTTATATATCTTGAATCAGAACATAGTGCTCCACTATTTTGTAAACTGTTTTTAAGATGATTTCACAACAGATTAAATCTAAGGCGCCATTCAATTGAATCTCTGATATTGCTCATTCAGAAAAAAATTAGGCAAAAGGAAAGAAAAAAATGTACATAAACAGTTATTTTTTCGATTTTATAGTGCACTTTTCTATTCATTTATGTACTCATTTTTTTTTATCTCTTACGAAGGATTTTCCATTTTTCATTTATTTAATCATCTCATTTCTTATATTCTTACTTGAATCCAAATACCTTGTGACTTGAACTACTACAAAAGGTCGAAATAAAGTTGGGAACAACATTCACAATATCCAATCCTAGTTTGTCTAGGTAAATCATGTGAAATGTGTTTCAGTTAAAAAAAATCATGTGAAAAATGCAGCAATTTCACTACAAAACTACACTTTCATAATTCTTAAATTTACAAAATACATGAAAATCTCATATCCATTTTGTAAACAAAATTGAAATACACAATTTCCTTTATTATGATCATGATGCTCAACCAATTAGATTTAAGTTTATTGATCAAAATATAAGATGTTACTATAACTGAAATGTTTTGTTTTCCTCAATAATCATGTTTATTTTGAACTCGTACAAGTAGCAGCGATTTTGTTGAATTTGCAGATTTTTTTTTGAATTTTGTTGAGTTTACAAATTAAAATAAAATATAAGGTTACTTAGAGAAATTGCTCTGTTGGGCTGAGCACCAAGTATGTTAGTGCGTTGGCCATCTGTAAATCTATTCTCAAAACTGTGGATATTGACTCCCATCTTTGTTTGGCACATCACCAAGATTATAAAGCCAAGTTTTAAAGTTCCAAACTAGCTAGGGGTTCTATATTTTTTTTCTTTTTTGTCGTTCCTTTTTGGAGTATTTTCCGGAGTGACTCAAATAAGAATTTAAATTTTTTAAATAACCTATCAGCTAAATATATTCTCAAACTAACCCACGATGAAATGTTGAATTCCGTCTGTTCAGAATAAAAAAATAAAAATTTACGAAGTCTGATACTCCGCTCATATTAAAAAAAGAAAATTTACAAAATGCACAATTCCGTTCATCTTTTCAGTGAAAATAATAAAAAAATTTAATTAATGGAATTCTTGATTCTGCTGACTTTGCATGCTTTTTTTATTCTCAAAAATGAAAAGAAAAAAAATTACGCAATGCTCAACTCCAATATCTCCCTTCATACGACAAATACCTTCTAGTGAGGTTTTTTCCCTACTTTATTTTTACTAACACGCTGACCAAAAATATGGCTGACCAAAAATATTCTTTGACCTTTGTCTTTCTCTCTCTTTCATCTCATCTTCTCATTTCACCGTTACCAACTCCCTCTTTTTAACCCTCTCACCCGACGCACAAACACAAATGTCTTTATTGTTTCTCTCGTACCAATCCGCACTCTTACTAAGCCCACTCTCAGCCTACATCTTCTCATTTTACCTCTACAACACTCTTCTTTCTTCCCTCTTTCGCTCAGCAGGACTCCACTTTTATTTTTTTAATACAAAGTAATTTTTCAAAAACAATTATATATTATTATATTCTAAGTAATTATATTTGTTAATATAATTAGTTTGTTATGTGATTTGTTAGTAAGATTACAAAATTTAAACTACAAGTGTGCCTTCCTTCGTATATTGTAATTTTTCAATGCGTCTTATATTTAGGAACAGCCGCTCACATTCTCCAGAAGCATCAGCTTTTTCCGCAAAATAAAATTCATTCTTTTTTATTACTCTTTTTTGTTACACCCCTGACCGAGAGGAATGTGCTTCCACCAATATTGTCTTTTTAATATCCGGAATATTTAGAACACACAACCGATTACCAACTCGTAGCACCCCTTCAGAGTCACATCTAAATTCCCGATATATTACTTCTATCATCATCTCCTTAATCTTTATAAAACCCGGATCATTATCTTGTGCATTATGTATCTCATCTAACAAACTCGGTCTAATAACAAGACTCGCCACAACAGCCTCATCACCCGGTTATTCCAACTCAATATCCATCTTTCTTAGGTCATCCAAAATGCGTCTATTGTAAACAATACAAGCCGACATTGTCGCATACCTCTTCCTACTTAAAGCATCCGCTACAACATTCGCTTTTCCCGGGTGATACTCTACGCTAATGTCGTAATCCTTCATCAACTCAAGCCATCTTCGTTGACGAAGATTCAACTCCTTCTGTGAGAAAATATATTTAAGACTCTTGTGATCCGTAAACATATTTACACCGCTCGCCATAAAAGATACTGCATCCAAATCTCCAAAGCAAACACAACTGCCGCTAACTCCAAATCATGGGTAGGATAATTCTCCTCGTACGGTTTGAGTTGTCTCGAAGCATACGCGATTACATTCTTGTTTTGCATTAATACACATCCGAGACCTTGGAGGGAAGCATCACTGAAACCAACTTCTTCTTCAACTCTTCAAAACTTTTCTGGCACTTCTCATCCCACACAAACTTTACATCCTTCCTCATCAGCCTACTCATCGGTAACGCTATCTTTGCGAATCCATCCACAAAGCGTCTATAATACCCGGCTAAACCCAAGAAACTACGCACTTCCGTTACATTCATTGGTGGTTTCCAATTCACCACTGCTTCAATCTTCTTTGTATCCACTGATAAACCATCCTTCGAAATCACATGGCCTAAAAATGACACACTCGGAAGCCAAAACTCGCACTTCTTGAACTTTGCATACAACTTGTGATCCAACAAGGTTTGCAACACCACTCTCAGATGTTCCTCGTGTTCCTTCTCGTTCTTCGAATAAATCAAAATATCATCGATAAACACAACAAAAGAATCGAGATAAGGTTTGAAGACTCGATTCATTAAGTCCATAAAAGCTGCCGGTGCATTAGTCAATCCAAATGACATCACTAGAAACTCGTAATATCCATACCGCGTGCGGAATGCGGTCTTTGGTATATCCTCTGGTTTAATTTCCAGCTGATGATAACCGGTACGTAAATCAATCTTCGAGAAAACCCGAGCCCCTTGTAACTGGTCAAATAGGTCATCGATTCGGGGTAAAGGGTACTTGTTCTTCACTGTAACCTTATTGAGCTCGCGGTAGTCGATACATAACCGCATAGAACCATCCTTCTTCTTCACAAACAAAACGGGTGCTCCCCACGGTGAAACACTAGGTCGAATAAACCCTAACTTCAACAACTCGTCCAACTGACTTTTCAATTCCTTCAACTCCACCGGTGCCATAGGATAAGGAGCCCGGGAAATAGGTCCTGTGCCCGGGCTAGATCGATCGCAAACTCCACAACTCGATCTGGGGGTAAACCAGGAAGTTCATTAGGAAATACTCCAGGAAACTCACACACCACTGGAATATCCTTCAATTTGTTTTCCGCAGGTGAAGTCACCTGAATGGATGCTACTAACGCCGCACACTTAGCTCGCACAAATTTCTTCTCATGATTCATAGAAATAAGAGGACCTCCGAATTCCAATTGTCGGGTTAAAAAATTAAATTTCTCACCATTGGGTAATTGGAAGATCACCATTTGTTGTCGACACACAATTACCGCATTATGCCGAACGAGCCAATCCATACCCAAAATAAACCTCAAAGTCTCATATATCCATCATTACGAGATCAACTGACAATCTATGGTCACCAATTTTCACGGTTTTGGCTTTGCACACTCAGTTTGCTGCAACCGAGCCTCCTACTGGGGTTCCCACTGCTATCGACTCATTACTAACTTCTGTTTTTCAACCATGCTCATGCACAAATGATGACACTATGAATGATAATGATGCACCCGAATCAAAGAGCACATAAGCTGGGACGGATGAAATAAAAATGGTACCAGCGATGACATTGGTAACCTCTGCTCATTATCATGCTGGATGGCGTACAATGTCGCACGATTGTTCGGCTTGTCGCTGGAACCTCCAACTCGCTGCTGAGATGGACGAGAGGCAGGGAGCCTCTGATTCCCAAACTTTCCCTTGTTCGGACACTGATTCGCCATATGACCCGCCTGATCGCAAATGTAACACTTCCGGCTTTTGTGGAAACACTCTCCTCGGTGCCTTCTCTGACATATCGAACAAGGTGGTATTTCGGGTCCGTCGTAAGCACGGGTTGGTAATGCTCCACGAAAAGTGTAAGGTGCCGGTTTCGGTGGTTTCTTCGAATGACGCTCGTGTCTTTCCATCCTCATCTTGTATGATTGACGTCTATCTCGTTCCACACCAATCGCCACATTCACCACCTCTGCTATCGTTGCCAAACTGTGTGGCCTCACAATAGTCGCCAAATCTGGATGCAACCCATCAATGAATCGGGCCACACGCTCCTCCGCATCCACAACCAAACTACCTCCGAATATGGAAAGTCGATGCCACTCCTCGGAATACTCTTGCACGCTCATATTACCCTGCTTCAGATTCTCGAACTCCTGCTTGCGAGCACGCCGAAGGTTTTGCGGAAAGTGATGCTTGAAGAATTCATCCTCGAACCATTTCCACGGTATAGTTTCACCTGGATGTTTCTCTTCGTAACCCATCTTTTGCAAATTCCACCATGAATCCGCTCGTCCAGAAAGCATGTGCGTAGCCAACCGCACCTTATCCTCCTCCGGACACTTCATCGCATCCAACTTGTGCACGTGTTGTAGCCATGCGTATGCATCATCCGGGTTAGATGAACCCGAAAAGGAATCCGGCTTCATACCCAAGAATGACTTTAGGAGATCCTGGCCATTTCCTTGACCTGCTCGAGATGATTGTCCGTTATCCCAGGATTCCTGCTGAATCAGTTGCCTCATGAGCGCCAAAAAGTCATTCGCCGAAGGCATCATAGTGGTGACTGGTATTGCTCCACCAGTTGAATTGTTCAAGTCTTCACCGTTGTTGGAACCGTCAGACATCTTCCTAAATTACATTGAGACACTCACTCTTAGAATAAACTTTTTTTTTTGCTTGCAGATACAATAAATCTAAACTACCCCCATCTCACTCTCACTCACGCGCGTTTATTTAGAATCTATTTCGAGTTTTGTGGATCGTGTTGCTCTGATACCATTAAAGTTGTTATACCCCTAACCCAAATAAAGAACTGAAATGTAACAACCGCCAAAAGGCATTTAACAAACATCCACCTAATTCCAAATAATCTCCAAATTACATTTATTAAATTTCACAACAAAAACAAAATTGAGACTTTAAAGTTCTCATTTATTTCATAACCATTATTAAACTAAATGTTATTAAAATTGTGACGTCTCTCCACCCGCAACCCCAAGCTAATGATCCAAACCAGAGCACAAAATAAATATAAGGATGAGTACTGACTCAGTAAGGTATGAAAAGAATATTTTGAGTTTAATATAAAATCAAGTAATATAAAATCAAGTAACCAAAAGTCATAAATATAATTTAGTATAATAATTATATAATAATTATGAAAAATACTTTTATTTCGGGATATTATCTTATTTCACTTTTAACTTCCACACACACAACACACACACTAGATCATGCTCTGTGGCATCGAGTACGTGCACAGATACAAGTCTTTCCGAGCTCGTTATTGGGTGATCGGCGGCCCTAGTTTCTCTCTACTAAGTACGGCTCCTCACCTATGTGAATCAGCGGCCCTGGTTTCGCTCTACCAAGTACGGCTGCATCCTCATAATTATCACACATCTCACTATATCCCGTATCTTACTCAAAAATATCTTTAAATATTACCTTTAAATTCTCATATTACTAAAAATATTAATTTGAGCCATATAAGCTCTATCTCATAAATAAGAGTTCTAGATTAAATATTACTATCATTATAGGTACTTATAATATATATAATATTTGTACGGAAGAACAAATATAGCCAAAGGGAAAAGTATATGCGAGCAAAACCTTACCTGAATGAATGCAACAACTAGCAACTCTCACGAGAAATCTCCGGGTTCCACAAACTCTTGAGCGTCCTTTGCAACTCTTTCAACTTTTTGGTCTTCTTCTAGTATGAAACCCTCCTCACGTGAATCTAATTATTTAATTAATTCTTATTACTAATCGATCCCGAACTTCGAACCGACATGCTCACTTAATCTGACTATTTACGAAAAAATATCTTCTGGTCCTTAAATGCGGAAACTAATATTACCAATGAGTTCAGAATGCCCAAAAACATATAAATCGACTATTTATTCGCGAAATTTGAAGTTATGGTTAGAAAGATATGATTAAAACAAATTTCCTTGATAAATTGGAATGGAAATGCCAGCTTTTAGAAAAGCAGTACCCGAAATTCCGGATCCGCACTGCTCTTCAAATCCCATATTTTAATAAAACTCATCATTTCATTTCCCTATTTAAAAAAAAAATCTTATCAATAAGTCTCTATATTATTTCTACTCTCTATTTGTAAAGTTGATGCAATACATGCGGAATTTTAGTTAGAAGCATTCGTTAATCACGTCCTACTTTCTTTTCAGGTAAGGGATTTTGCTCTCGTATATGTTTACTGTTTTCAAATTATTTTGGTAATACTAAATATAATATCTGAGAATAATACAATATATTTTTTAGAAATATATATTTTTATGGGATATGGTGAAACTTGTAAAGTTGAATTAGTTAACGTGGATAGCCGTACTTGGTAGAGCGAAACCAAGGCCGCTGATTTACGAATGGTGATAGGCCGTACTTAGTAGAGCGAAACTAGGGTTGCCGAATCACCCAATAACGAACTCGGAAAGACTTGTATCTGTGTGCGTACTCGATGCCACGGAACATGATCTAATGTGTGTATGTGCGTACGTGAAGAGAAATTAGAAAGACGATATCCCAATATAAAATGATTTTCAATATATTTATATTTATTATGAATTCTTCAAATATTTATTTATTAAACTTAATATTATTTTAACGTATGCGACACATACCCTTATTGAGTTTCGACTCACCCCCTTTTTTTTTTCCTTTCTCTAGAGTTTCGGTTTAGCTAGACGGGCGATTCGTGAGCTTCGATTCATTTTGGAATGACTTGATTTTGGTGTATTTCGCTTAGCATGACTAATAGGTCGTGTCGCAGTTACATCCGGGATTAGGGTGTAACATTTTTCACATTAAAAGAGGCACAATATTTTACTGACCACTCTCGAATAGCATTCTGCAATGATTTCTTACTTATAAACACAACACCTTCCCATGGTTCATCCGATGTGAGCTCACGGTCGTGATTATTTTCATCAACCTTATCATCACATACCATTGTATCAACCGATTCATCATCTACGGAAATATCGGGAAGATCCTCAACCATATTCATACCATTTATCCATTCTCCATCTTGACTTGCCTCATGTATCACATTATTAATATTTTCATTATGTTCTCCATCCCCTCTTGATTCTACATCACTTACTTCATTTTTTCCCTCATCATTATCCTCACTCTCAACATTGGGTTGAGTATATGGTTCTTCATAATATGTAGTTTCGCACAGACCGACATAGTACTCACCATCTGACTGTTGTGAAGGTCCCACGATACTAGGTTGAGTATGAGAAACATAAGAACCTGAATGGGTGAAATATCCATGATAATTTGATGTTCCGTAATAGTATTCGTGGGGGTTTTGAATATTTTCTGACACTACTATATCGGAAGGGTTTCGAGCATGTTTCTCCACAAATATTTGATTTGTCTGATTGGTGAGAGTTATGATCATCATGATCAAACTCTAATCATTGCTAATTTCAACAACATCCCAGCAACCAAATGAAGTGGCCAACTACATTTCAATACTAAATCATATATATTGTGATTAATTTGCGTCGAGTTGTACACCAAATTACGTAATTCTCTATAATCGCTTGTTACAGGTAGGTTTACAATCATATTTCTGCCACCTTCGTATCGGGATATTGATCCATTTCTATTAATATTTCTATTCCAATAAATACATAAAGATAGACCTTCCATTTAACTACATTAAATTTAAATTTTTTGATCTTACTAACAAATCATATAACAAACTAATTATATTAATAAAAATAATTATTATTAATATAATAATATATAACTGTTTTTTGAAAAATTATCTTGCATTGAAAAATGAAAGTTGGTCTGGTGATGGAGTCCGTGTTGAGCGAAAGAAGGAAAGAAAGAAGAGTGTTGTAGAGGTAAAATGAGAAGATGAAGTGTGAGAGTGTGCTGGTGGAATTGAGGATTGGTAAGAGAGTCAAACTATAAAGACAAAGTTGTGTAAGGGTGTGAGGCCCGTGAGGGAGTTAAAAAGAGAGGCTTTGTAAGGGTGAAATGAGAAGATGAGATGAAAAAGAGAATACAAAGTTGAAAGAACATTTTTGATAGGTGTGTTGGTAAAAAGAAATTAGGGAAAAGACCTCACTAGTAAAAAGAAATTAGGGAAAAGACTTCTGTCGGATGAAGTGAGATAGCGGAATATATATTAGAAGATACTTTTAATATCTGTCAAATATCTATAAATTATGCATGATAATAAATATATTAGAAGATATTATTATGGGAAATTTACAAAAAGATTCCTATCTTTTCTAAATATTACAAATAATCCCTTGTATTTTCGTTTATTACAAATAACCCACTATCGAAATATTTTCTTTACAAATACTCTCCTCCATCTATTTTTCCAACAATTTAAAGTTTATTTTTTTACAAATGACCAAAATACCCTCACCTAAAAGAAATTAAATTAACTTAAATTAAATTAAATGTACACAAAATAAATAAAAATATAAAAAAATAATTATTTAAAAAATAAAATTAATTAAAATAAAAAAAATTTAAAGAATAAAAAAAAAGTTTAAAAACGAAAATAATTAAATAAAAATAAAAATAATTACAGAATAAAATAAAAATAAAAAAGTATTCAATAAAAATTAATTAAAACAATAAAATAATTAAAAAGCTAGAAATAATAAAATACAAATACAAATAATTAAATAAAAAATAGAAAATAAATAATTAAATAATATTAAATAAAAATAATTATTATTATTTATTATTGACGCATGAAACCCTCATTATCGGTGGTGAAACTTTATAGAAATTGGGGGTGCATCCGGCATGCCCCCTATTCCAAGATTTTGACAAAACAATATATATCAATAATGATTCGGCAATTTTTTTTTCAAAATACATGCGTTTCTATGTATTTGTCCCCCTCCCAAATCCAATTTTTTTTTGTACAGAATTAATTATTTTTTTTTCAAAATACATGCGTTTCTATGTACAAAGATAATTCTTTTGCCCCCACAATAAACAAAGACAACATCCATCCTACTCATTATTGACATTAAAATCCCTCTTTTATATTAAATAGAATTTTTGTGTCAATAAATTTTATTTTTATTTATTTTAATTATTATTATTTTTTTAATTATTATTTGTTTTTATTTTTTTGTTTCTATTTTTTTATTTAATTTAATTATTTTCTACTTTTTAACTCTTTTATCTTTTTAATTATTTTATGTTTATTTTATTATTTTGGGAAATTTTAAAAGAGGATTTTTTGTGAAATTTAGATGAAAATTATTTAATTATTTATTTTATGTTTTTTGAGAAATTTAATATTATTTATTTTCTATTTTCTATTTAATTATTTGTATTTTTATTTAATTATTTCTAGCTTTTTAATTATTTAATTATTTTAATTAATTTTTATTGAATAATTTTTTATTTTATTCTTTAATTATTTTTAATTCTTATTTAATTATTTTTGTTTTTAAACTTTTTTTATTTATTTTTATTCTTTAAATTTTTATATATTTTAATTAATTTTATTTCTATTGAATTAATTTATTTTTTAAATAATTATTTTATTATATTTTTATTTATTTTATGTTTATGTTTATTTAATTTAATTTAATTTATTTTTATTTAATTTTTTTTAGGTGAGGGTATTTTAGTCATTTTAAAAAAAAATAAACTTTAAATGGATGGAAAAATGGATGGAGGGTCATATTTGTAAAGAAAATATTTTTGACAAGGGTTTATTTGTAATAAACGAAAATATAGGGATTATTTGTAATATTCAGAAAAGATAGGGAATTTTTTTGTAAATTTTTCTATTATTATACTTCACAAGTAAATAATTACTTATAAGCTCGATGATATTTATAGTAGACTAGAACTATTAAATTTCTAGCTTTTGTATTTTCTTACTTACATATATTATATGTTAAAACCTAAAAGTATATGTTAAAACTTAAAATCTAAAACTTCACATTTTATCAAAAAGAAAGACATAATTTAACATTTTTACTAATATTGAATTGGGGCTTTTTTGACACGTGACACCTAGAGAAATGATAAATATCTCCAATTTGAATCCAATAGATTCTCTATATAGATTCTCATTTAATAATCAGCCTCATTTTGAACCCAAGAAATATATTTATCTTTTATAAAATTCATTAAGGATCTCCAATTTGAACTCAATATTGATTCTCTCTACCAATAATTATTTTTATTTTTATGGAAATATTTTTATTTATTAAGTTATAATAAGGAGCAATAATAATATAAAATATTATTAATTATGGAATTATCTTTTATATATGGACTTTGAAAAGAGTTCCTATTGTGACATATGTGTATTTTGCGTTGTAGTCATTTATCAATCGACATTGCGTCGCAAATCATATACAACCCGTTAAACCAAGTTTGTATATTGGGCAAATACCATCATAGGTCAATCAACTTTCAAAAATGACCAAATAAGTCATCCAACTTTCAATTGTCCCCTATAGGCCACTCAACTTTCAAAAATTATCAAATAAGTCATCAAACTTTCAATTGTCCCCAATAGGTCACCCAACTTTTAAAAAAATGACTAAATATGTCACCCGAATAGTTAAATTTTGAGTGGCTTATTTGATTATTTTTAAATGTTGAGTGACCTATATGGGACAATTGAAAGTTGAGTGATCTATAGGGGACAATTGAAAGTTGAGTGATTTATTTGATCATATTTGAAAGTTGGGTGACCTTGGGGCGAATTTTACCCTTGTTTATTTATGATTCTTAGTGGCATTTCAAGTATTGGTTTGATGCATTTAGTTTTCAATAAAATTATAATAATTCATATAATTAATTATATCTCGTTATTAATCAAAAAGATAAATATCAAATTTCTCAAAAAAAAAATAATTAAAAATATTAATGTCTATATATATATATATATATATATATATATATATATATATATATATATATATATATATATATATATATATATATATATATATATATATATATATGTTTCGTATATGATTTCATTTACGACCAAAATAAATATCTCACTTTTAATCATATAATTTAAAATCATTATGCATTTATCAATTAACTATTACGTGGTTAGCCATATTCACCAATAATTATGGTCTTAAAATTCCGAAAATTATTAGCAATAACTTGATGGTCATATTTTAGTAATAGTATGAGTATTTATAAACAAAATAAATTAAATTATAATTGATGTGTCATAATTAAATAATTTATATTTACAACAATGATCCAAGTTGTACTTGGAAAAGAGGCTAAAAATATCATGTATAGCTTATAAAATGAGAAATCAAAATCTATTATTTTTTTCATGCCTTGTCGACAAATATTAGGTATTGCGCTAAAAAAATAGCTGAAATATTGACAATATTTTTCGTTAAACGAGTGTATAATCTAAAAATATCATATATACACCTTAAATTTTAACATACAGTACATGACAAAATAGCTCTATTAAAATATATATGTAAAAGATTGCAAAATCTCAAATTATTATTTGCTCAACAAATTTCATGTTTTTCACTCTGTTGTTATTTGCATTATTTTTTAGAATTTAAATCACGAGTGTTAAAATATTATTTTTTCACATTTAATGCAAAAATGTTATAAATAGCATAAATATAGTAACATTCTTTTAAATTAGAAACATGAATTAACCAAAATAGTTATAATAGTAAATATCATGTAAATTTGCCGTGTTCAATATTTAACAAAAAAACTACAAAATTAAAAATTATGTTGTTCAATTATGAAATATATGACTATTATTTTTACCAATTCTGATAAAACTGTTAGATCCGAAACGAAGCGAGATACCCACTCGTGATAAACAAATCTAAAGAAAGTAGCATTCAAAATCTAATCACACTTCCCCACTTAATCATTGACTAATCATTCTTCTTCCCTCTAATCAACAAAAATATAAAACATAGTGATAGTTTTCCAATACCCCCTCCACATTTTGTTTACCTTACAAAATATTCCTAACTTTCAACTCTAAAAAGCTGCTTTTATTTTAACCTTTAAGAATTGTTTATTTAACATATGAATATTGATAGATTTATATAACTCTATTTTAGAACTTATTTATCTATAATTTAAAAATAATTTTTTTATATATTAATTTTCTATTATTTAACAAAAAATCAGAAGCGTTGTTGTGCAGCTCCCTTTATATAAAGAGAAAAATTCATTTTTGACTCATCAACTATTCGATTAGTTCCTTTTTGGCCCTTCAAGTTTTTATTAGTTCATTTTTGGCCCCTCAACTATTGAATTAGTCTCTTTTTGACCATTCCATCCGATAAATACTTACGTGTCCATTAACTTGACACATAAGCGATGTTTTGACATTTATTAATGATGTGGCAATTGTGACATGGTAATTATTTGAAAAATAAAAAAAATTCTTAATCCCCTCATTTTTTCCCCTCGTATTCTTTATATCTTATATTTTTCTAAAATTTTCCCTTAAGTTTGATTCGATATTAATTTTTTCATTAATTGATTTTTTTTTAGAAAAATATAAGATAAAAAGAATACGAGTGAAAGAAATGAGAGATTAAATTTTTTTATTTTTTCAAATAATTGTCCTGCCATAAATATATGTCAAATCATCATTTATGTGTCAAGTTAGCGGACACGTAAGCATTTAACGGATGGAAGTGCCAAAAAGAAACTAATTCAATAGTTGATGGGTCAAAAAAAGACTAATAAAAAGTTGAGGGGTCAAAAATGAATTTTTTTTCTTATATAAAATTATTATTCCCAACTTCCAAAATTTTAAATCTGCTTTTAACTTGAAAATAACATATGAAAATTCATAGTTTTATACAAAAACATTTTAAACTTATATATCCTGTTAATTTTCTATTATTCTCAGAAAAGTGTTGTGCAACAACAATTCAGCAGCATTATTTTCCTCTTTTTTATCCCTTCCACTGTTCATATCATATATCATATCATATCATACACTCTGTTCTGGTCTGCTGTTGTGCAACTCCCCACAAACACAAATACTGCACACAACCAGCCAAAAACCTAATCCTAACCCTAGAAACAGCAACAGATCCACTGCCCCGTTTTCTTCTTTCTTGCACGCCAAACTGAGACGTGTCCTTGCAACAATCCAGGTTCTTTCTTTCCCTCTCTCTCCAAAAAGCCGTAATAAACAAAGGGGAACTAACAACTCATCTTTGTTTTTTGTTTTTGTTTTTTTTTTGCCTCAGACGTGTCTTTTGAGTGGATTTTTTGCGAAAAAAATTGTGGGTTTTGCTGAAAATGCTCGTTAAATATAATCTTGTTAAATGAAAAACTTCACAAGAAAATGAAACAAAAAACCATGATTCCACAATCCAGTGCTTTAATTTTGTAAGAATTCACTGTTTATACACGATATAATATCAAATTTTAGAAAAAAATACAAGTTTCAAAACTTATTCTCCCGTGCATACACAAACGGCACTTCTAAAGTGATGTTTGATTTTTTTTTCCAAACCGCATTTTCAATGAAAATGCGGTTTCTGTTTTAATTTTATGGACTGAAAACCGCACTTTCAAAGTGCGGTTACTGTAGCTTTTTTTTCTGGAATTTAAAAACGCCGTTAAATCAGTTTATATTCTGCCCCCACACTATACAATAAATATTCACAAATCGCACTCTGTAATCAAAAAAATTTCAATACTAATTTGAATTATAGTTATTTGAACTATCTTAAACATATGATTGCACATAATTATAATATTTATTAATATTTGATTGTATCATAAAATCTAGAAAAAATGAATTACAATTATTTTCCAGCATATTATTCATAATTTCTCTCATCATATGCCGAAATAGTTCCTATCATATGCCGGAAAAATAATTATAATTTATTTTTTCTCGATTTTAAGATGCAGTACAAACCAGTCTCTCCCTCCCCCTCATAAAGACTCACAAACCAAAAAACTCTTCAAAAATCCAGCAACCCAAAAATGAAGAACCAATCTCTCTCTCTTCTCGTCCTTCTTCTCATCGCCCTCTTCTCCCTCTCCTTCACCACCTCCCGTACTGCCGACAACGGAGGCGCCGGCGGGATGCCGGGCTACGACTTTTTTTTTGAAATGGACAAAAAAAAAAATTAATTAAGTGAATGACCAAGTTTTAAAAATATTTGCAAAAGTAGCCATTTCGCCCAGCTACTGGGCGAAACACAAGTAGTTTCGCCCAGCAACGGGGCGAAACAGAGCCAATCACGATCTGCTTAATTAACCCTGTTTCGCCCAGCCGTCGGGCGAAACACGTTTTAGTATCGGTTTTCCTAAATAACCGTTACAAAATATGGACTTTAGTATCGGTTTTATAAAAAAACCGTTACAAAATAATGACATTTAGTATCGGTTTTTACAAATAACCGTTACAGAATAAAGACGTTTAGTATCGGTGTTTACGAATAACTGTTAGCGAAACAAAGCTGTTTTTAGTACCGGTTTTCCTAAAAAACCGTTACAAAATGTTGATTTTAGTATCGGTTTTATAAAATAACCGTTACAGTATAATGACATTTAGTATCGGTTTTTACAGATAACCGTTACAGACTGAAGACTTTTAGTATCGGTTTTTTACAAATAACCGTTACAGAAGTCGGCGAAACACAGCTGTTTTCAGTATCGGTTCTTATTAATAACCGTTACAGAATATAGATTTTAGTAACGGTTTTCTAAAATAACCGTTACAGAATAAAGACTTTTAGTATCGGTTTTTACAAATAACCGTTACAGAATAAAGACCTTTAGTATCGGTGTTTAAAAATAACCGTTACAGAATAAAGACCTTTAGTATCGGTTTTTACAAATAACCGTTACAGAATAAGACCTTTAGTATCGGTTTTTACAAATAACCGTTACAGAAGGTTCTTTCGCCAGGTTGTTGGGCGAAAGAGCTCTGTTTCGCCAATTCGCTGGGCGAAACAGCTCTGTTTCGCCAGTTCGCAGAAAGTTGGGATGGAGCCTTAGCCTTTCACTCCGTAGTGGTCTGAGGGAGGGAAAAAATTAAAAACAGATTTTTTAGCTTTTTTACATGGAAAAAATAAATAAAATAAATCTGTATAAAAGATCTTTATTTAGTGGGTAACATTGATTTTTATTTAGTGGGTAACATTGATTTAACATGCTAGAATATAGGAGGAATCTCAGGATTTTAGGTGTTTAGGGTTCAGATATAGGGTACTAGAGAATATTTACTTTTTCATATTGAAATGACAATTTAGCTTTTTATTTAGTGGGTAACATTGATTTAACATGCTAGAATATAGGAGGAATCTCAGGATTTTTAGGTGTTTAGGGTTCAGATATAGGGTACTAGAGAATATTTACTTTTTCATATTTAAATGACAATTTAGCTTTTTATTTAGTAGGTAACATTGATTTAACATGCTAGAATATAGGAGGAATCTCAGGATTTTTAGGTATATGATTTAGATTTCTATTTAAAGAGTCCTCTTATTCATCAAAAAATTAAATCTCATAAGTCTCTCTTGCAAACTTCTTCTCTTTATATCTTTCTCCTTATCAAGAAAATGCCACAAAATTCAGAAATATTTCTATATTACAATGGTCAAATTGTTGAAGATTCGAGCGGATACAATTACTCTCCACAAGAAGGTGTTTTTCTCCCGCGTAGTAGAAATAGAAATTATTATAGATTGTGTTTAGAAATTCATGCTACCACCGGTTGGCCTAATAGTGACGATCTTAAAATTAGTGGTAGGTTTCCTTACCGTATGAATGATTGTTTGTATTTTAAGATAGTCAAAATTTCGAATGATTCACAGTTAGCTAGTTTTGCTCAGTACATCAAATATAGTGAACACGGTTGGCCTGAATTAGAAATATACGTTGAACGCATCCAAAGTAGAGAATCCTATGTAGGAACTAGTAGTAGATCAAATGTACCTTTTAATGATGACGAGCTTGAGAGGTTAGAACCTGTAATAAATCGTGATGAAGATGAAGTGCCAGAAATGGAAGAAGGCGACCAAGATGAGTTTGAAAATGTTGAAGAGGACGAATATGATGAAGATGAAGTGCCAGAAATGGAAGAAGGCGACGAACCAGAAATAGATGTTATGAACAATTATACGGAAGTGGGTGAGATGGTTAGTGTAGGAACTTTCGGTAATCCTCCGGCGAAAGAGTTTGAAGATACTACTATGTGGGAAGAAGCGAAAATCGATATCTTGTATGGTAAGAGCATGCATGTGAGTAGCGATAATAGTTTGTATGAGGGACAGACGTTCGACACGAAAGCAGAGCTACAATCGGCCGTAAAATTATACAGCGTCATGCATCACCGAGAATTTGTAGTCTCCAAATCGAACAAAACGCTCTACACTGTAGTCTGCAAGCTACAAGATGACCGCGCTGGCTGTGATTGGAGGTTGTATGCATGCAAAAATAAACAACATGAGTTTGAGATTAAAAAATTGACCCAACCACACGTATGTGTTAATCAACAACCTAACAACGACCACAAACAATTAACAAGTGCATTTATTGCGGGGCTAATTCTAGATGTCGTTAGAGCAGATTTAGCAATTAAACCAGTAATCCTAGTGGAAACCGTCAAATTAAAATTTGAATATACCATATCATATTGGAAGGCTTGGCACGCCAAGCAACACGCGCTTAGATTCTTGTTTGGCGATTGGAAGGGGGCATATAATTTGCTTCCCGAATTGATGGCAGCAATATATTCAGCAAATCCTACTACTGAATATGCATTTTGGAGAGGTCCCAAAAACCGTGCTGGTGAGGAGGAGTTCGAAGGTCTTTTTTGGGCATTTGGTCCATCAATTAAAGGATTTGAGTTTTGCAAGCCTGTCATAACAGTAGATGGAACATTTCTAACCGGAAAATATCAAGGATGCTTATTGATGGCGGTCGCTAGCGATGCAAATGGTCAATTATTTCCCTTAGCTTTTGCTTTAGTTGATAAGGAGAGGGTAGAAACGTGGGGTTGGTTTTTTGGGTGTTTGGGTACTTTGATCGGCCATCGCAAAGGTTTATGTGTGATTTCGGATAGGCATGCCGGAATAATTCGTGCAATGAATGATGACAAATTGAAATGGAAGGAACCTAACAGCTATCATCGTTATTGCATGCGGCATTTAGAAGCAAATTTCAGTAGCGCTGTATCAGACAAAACATTGGTTAAATTGATTGTACCACTAGTTAAGGCGCCCACCAAATTTAAATTTAAGAAGCTATATAAAATATTAAAGGATAAAAATAATGAGGCGTGGGAATGGTTAAATAAAAAAGATAAATCAAAATGGGCGTTCGCGTATGATACAGAAGGTCGCCGGTGGGGTATTCCTACTAGTAATCATGCAGAAGTGATGAATTATGTTTTCAAGGGTATGAGGAAGCTTCCCGTTACGGCTATTGTGATGGAGACATTCTACAAGCTGAATAGTTATTTTGTCAACAAGCGCGAGATAGCTTCAAATGCGGAAATGAATAATATAATGTGGGGAAAGGATGTGATGGAAAAAATGGAGAATAAAACAGTTAAGGCGCATGCGCATCGAGTCACTACCTTCAATGTCGAAAACGGTGTTTATGAGGTGATAACTGGATATAGTGGTTCCAAGGCAGGGGGAAAAAGCTTCCATGTGAATTTCAATGAAGGCAAATGCAGTTGTCAGAAACCGATGCTATATCACTATCCTTGTTCGCATCTGGTAGCAGTTTGCATACGCAGAGGTGTTAGTCCCGAGTATTTTATACATCAACATTTTTCTTTGGATCACCTTAAACATACATATGAAGGAAGTTTTTATCCGATAAAGGATAGAGAACAGTGGGTTGAACGTGAAAAAGTTTTTATTGGTACGTTGGTTCCTCCTGAGAAACTTATGAGAAAAAATGTCCGTGGAACCAACAAGCGTGGAAGAAGACAGGAGAAACGCTTTCATAATAGTATGGACGTCATGGACAACGCAGATCGTAGAAAACATTGCAGTATTTGCGGAGTAGCAGGGCACACGAAAACAAAATGTCCGAGAAGGTTGTAGTGTTTTATGTATGGTAGTTTATGTTTATTTATTGTGGGTTGTAATGTTTTATGAATTGTATTCTATGTTTTATGTACTGTATTTTATGTTTATGTATTTTAATTTGTAATATTTTATAGATTGTATTCTATGTTTATGTATTTTGATTTGTAAATTAAAGACACATAGTGAGCTCTCTAAAATAGTTTAAATATCAATCTAAATTAACAAAACATAGTCCAAAAAGTAAACATAGTCAGTAATGCCAGCGGCCTCCTCCTCCTCCTCGTGTTCCCCCGCGTCCTCCGTGTCTTCCTCTCTAAAAAATATATCTATAACAAAAAAAATATAAATAATAATCCTAAACAAGAAAAATAATTTATAAAATAAATATATACATTACCTAAACTACAAAAATTAATTTCAAAAATAAATAATTTCAAAAATAAATATGTACCTAAACTAGAAAAAATATTACAAATAATATTTCAAATCAACCAAATAATAAATCTAATTTCAAATCAACCACACAAATGGAAAACTAATTTTGAGCAAATAAACCTAATTTGAAACTAATTTTGAGCAAATAAACCTAATTTGAAACTAATTTTGATCAAATAACCTAAATTAACTAAATCTAAAGTCAAAGAAATCAACATACCTGTTTTTTCGCCTCTTTTTTCGCCTCTGCGTCGCCCTTTTTTTTGCTGTTTCGAAAATTTTTGAAAAACACTCGAAACTAAAGGCAGTGGGTTGGAATTATACAGATGTTTCGCCCGCGAGCTGGCGAAAGATCCTTCTGTAACGGTTATTTGTAAAAAACCGATACTAAAAGTCTTCAGTCTGTAACGGTTATCTGTAAAAACCGATACTAAATGTCATTATTCTTGTAACGGTTATTTTATAAAACCGATACTAAAATCCACATTTTGTAACGGTTATTTAGGAAAACCGATACTAAAAATTCGTAAACAACGATACTAAACGTCTTTATTCTGTAACGGTTATTTGTAAAAACCGATACTAAATGTCATTATTTTGTAACGGTTAATTTATAAAACCGATACTAAAGTCCATATTTTGTAACGGTTATTTAGGAAAACCGATACTAAAAAGTGTTTCGCCCGACGGCTGGGCGAAACAGGGTTAATTAAGCAGATCGTGATTGGCTCTGTTTCGCCCGTTTGTCGGGCGAAACTACTTGTGTTTCGCCCGAAGAGCTGGGCGAAATGGCTACTTTTGCAAATATTTTTAAAACTTGGTCATTCACTTAATTAATTTTTTTTTTGTCCATTTCAAAAAAAAAGTCCCGGGCTACATTCCAAGCGGTTGGGGCGTTTACAACGGGATGACTGTCAGAGACGGAGTAGTCATCCTATCAGTGGTTTGCTCCGAAAAAGGGACCTTGTTACAAGAAACGAGTGACTTGCCCTAAGAAGTGTTTATCTTCTTACAGTCTCTCCGGCAGAAACTACAGCACCGGCGGTGGAGGAGGTGGCTACATCATTAATTGTAAGAAGCATTGTACCGCTTTCTGTTAAGTATTAGGTAACTGGCACTAGTTGGGTTTCGAGAAGGATGACACTGGTATGTACTTGGTTATTTAGCGAGTGTATACATGGTTTGTAATATAGTATGATTTTATTTAATGTTATTAAACCCGAACCGGATATCGACCTGGTCGAGTCTCGGGTCACTGGTTCACCGGTCGGACTAGCGGGTCACCCGGTTAAACCGCTGATGTGAACCGGTCATTAATCTTAAATACTAGCATATAATTGTGTTTGTCTGATTTGAAAATTTAAATCTATTAACATAAAAAAATATGAAACTATGAAAAATTTAGTGTTGCTATTAATATTTTGAACTAAAAATATGAAATTTTTTGAACTATATACAAAACTCACTTTTCTGGTCAAACACAACTTAACAAGAGAAAGTCCATACTTGAATGAATAATTAAATTTTAGAAACAAACTATCTTATTGATCTCCAATAGAGCAATGAAGATTTGGAGAGAAAGAATAAACTTGAGAATACACAGATTTGAACAAAATAGAAGGGAATGAATGACATTTTTTTATTCTTTCCACTAAATGAGGATGAGAAAAGAGAAAAAAGTTGAAAAAAAAGGCAAAAAATCGGAAGAGGAAAGGTGAAAAAAATGGCAAGAAGCAAAAACAGGGAATTAGACTTAAAAAAAACCAAAGAAAAATCCGATTTTTTTGGGTTAACCGGTTCACGGTTTTGTATAAAAACCGGCCGGTTCATACGGGTTTTACCGGTTCATTTGCATTTTCGATCTTTATATAGGACCGAACCGGATTTTGGTCCGGGTCCGATTTTTTCCGGTTGAACCGGCCGGCCCGGTCCGATTTTTATAACACTGGTTTTATTATATTTATTATTAAGTTAGTGGTTTTACTTAGTTTTAATGGTTTTATTATGTGTGGTTAACTTAGTGCTATTACATGAAGCATGTATGTGATGAAATAAATAAAAATGGCTTGATTGCCTGGTTTGTTTATAAATTAGTTGTTTTTTTGTTGATAATGGTTTTAGTTTAATATCATAAAATAACAAAAAAAAGGAAAAAAATTGTGTTTTCTTTCCGGTAATATTAATTTTGTTTCTTGGACTTGTTGAAAGCCATCTAATTTTTTTTTTTCACTTCTCTACATTAGATCTTCCTTTCTCCCCCAACTATAGTGTTATTACAATTTGGCCCAATAGATGATCTGGCCTAATGGGTGGTTGTTCCTAACTATAATACATCAATTTATTAAACAAATATTATTTTTTCCTACAAAGTCTTTGAATTTTCAATTTGCCCAAACTAAATCACAGCTGTAATTTTTCATTCAATTTTTCAGAGACCAGAAATATGTCATCTTCTCCGACTTGACTATTGCTAAATAGTAAATACCCCCAAAACTAATTATCTAGTAGTACTAAGTTTCTACCTTATCATTTGAAAAATTACAAAATCCCTTCATTTATCCAAAAAGATGTGACCTTATAAGCAAAAAGCAAATCAAAGCTAAAATGGACATGTGATTTTTGTTCAGAAATCTATGGAATATAAACAAGGGAAATTTGCAAAAAAGCCCCTACATTATCCCTAAATTGCAAAAAAAACCACTGCCTTATTGAAAATTGCACAAAAGCCCTTTCATTCTAGATAAATTCAAAATTTACTCCCTACCGTTATATTACTCTTAACACCATTAACTTATTTAGTTTAATCATTTTAATTAAAATATCTACATAAAATATATTACTACTTAATTTTAAATTATATATTTTCTTCAAATTACTAAATAATAAAATTTATTTATTAAATATTTTCATAATTTTTAAATAAAAATACTACATGAAATATATTACTACTTAATTTTAAATTATATATTTTCTTCAAATTACTAATTAATGAAAATTATTTATTAAATATTTTCATAATTTGTAAATAAAAATACTAAATAAAATATACGTACCGAATAAATTTTCTTGTTCTTATTCTACTAAACCTTCTTCTTCTCCTTCACCTTCCTTCCTTATTACTAAATAATAAAAAAATTTAAACCATAAACCCTAAATTTTAATTAATTATTTCAAACAAATTAATTCAAATAAATCAATCAAATCAACCTAACTTCAGTCAATTCAAACCTATTTCACTCTAATTTCAATCAATTCAAACATATTTCACTATAATTTCAATCAATTCAAAAAAAATATCAACACCAATTTCTAAATCTAAACTCAAAATAAAACCAAATCAATTACCTTTCTCTTCTTCTTTCTTCTATTTCCTACTTTCTCCTTTAATCTCTACCAATTTTTGATTTTTTTGGCAAGATTTATGTCCAAAAATCGTCCCTCTTTTGAACCGTCGAGTTAAAAAAGAAGGAAATAATGATCTTGTCAAGAATTTTTCCTTCTTTTTTAACTTTTTTTTAATAAACTATATTGATATTTGACATGTACAACTGAATGTATAATGAATATGTATAAAGGTATTGATAATAACACATGAGGTGCAAATATCTTTTCTCAAAGTAATTCATAATATGAAAATTTTAACTTAGGACAAAATTTACTCTAGTTCATATAACTTTATAGTTTGATCAAATATGTTATTCGACTTCAATTGTCCCTACAAAGTCACTGAATTCTCAATTTTTCCAAATTAAATCACAATGTTAGATTTTCATCCAATTTTTAAATGCCGGTTAATATGTCATATTATTTCGTCAAGTGAGCATTGCTAAATGCTCCCAAACTGAATATCTATTAGTACACTAAGTTTCTTCGTTATCATTTGAGAAACAAAAAATCTCTCCATATATTTATCACAAAAGGATGCGACCGAATAAGCAAAAAGCACATTAGCAAATCTGCGCTAACATGGACATATGATTTTTGATAAAAAAAAAAGATGGAAAATTAATAAAAAGATCTAATTTAGACAATATTAAAGTTTACGACTTTAAATGAACATTTAAAAGTTAATTAGCTTATTTGGTCAAACTTAAAATTGAGTTGACTCATAATGAAATTTACCCTTTAACCTAAAAATACAGATTTTATGACCTCATTATCTAGTTGTACGCGGTTAATTTAATTTAGCATGCCAACCTTATTTTCAAACAAATTCAATTCAATTTCAATACATACCACAAATTCGTTTATCTAAATATTGATCTAACTCTCCCTATAAAAACAAAACAAAAAATCAATAATCAAATCAAATTAACATCAAAACCTATTCACCAAATATTAATATCAAAACCTATTATTCTTTCTTTACAACCAACATGAATTATAATTCTCACCCCATTCCGCTTATTTCACCGGTGGAAGAATTCCTTCCGCCGCCTCCTGGATTCCTCTATGTTCCAGATCCGACACCTTGTTCACGCAGAACATTGTCACATATGATGGAAGAAATTTATTTAAAGACGTACATTCCAGGTTCTCCTGTTTCACCGCCACCATTCTTCCTGCCTCAGCCTTCTGAGAAATTACTGCGCTATGTTGATGATTATAAATTGACAGAGCTGAGACTAGATAATGATGATGGTGACGATATTGATGATGATGAGGAGGAGGAGGAGGAGGAGGAGGATGATTATAAGTTAACAGAGTTGAGACTTGCTAATAATTATGATAATAAGAAAGATAAGAATGATAATAAGGAAAATAATTCTCTAATATTTTATATTCGGGCTGGATCCTACAATTGATATACTATAAATTTATATTATGTGAGGAGATGTAGTTTACAATTTTCTAATTAAGCAACCCCTGAAGCTTCTTTTACCATTGACAAACGAGTCCCGTTTACCACCTCTTTTCAATTAAAAAAAATAAAATACATGTGAGCCCCGTTACCGGTGATAAAGAGTGAATTGTAGGGGATTTATTAGTAGGGGATGGGTATTGTATTCTTTTGTAATTCTATTTTCTATAATATTGCAACTGTTAATGAACGTTGCTGTGATTTTCAGCATTACAAATTGTGTTTGCATGTAACGTTTTTTTAATATTTGTTACCCTTGATTTGGTAATTCAAATTTCAAATTTTTGTTTGCATGTTACGTTTTTCTTTCTTTTTTATTCCATTAATTTTAATTCAAGATTTGAATTTAAATCATTGCCACAATCCTCTGTTATACTCTAATTCCAGCAACACATAATCCTAATAAATCATATATTATTTTACAAATTGCATTATTTTGAAATCAAAAAATAACTGAGAATGGAGATCGACTCCAGCCTCACATAACAAATAAAATCACACACGATATACACACACACTCACACGAAAAAAGATGAGAGAGCAAATAGAGAATTTAATGGAGGCAATAAAATCGAAGGTGAAAATCCTGAACAAGAAAAACAAGAATATTAGCAAGAATTCCATGAAAATTTATTCAAAAATGGAGAAAAGCACGAGCATGAAAGTAGAGATTGAAAGCAAGAAGGCTCGAGTTTTGATCGACCAAACCCTAAAAGCTGCCGATCGGCCTGGAAAAAAAGCTATTTGTTAATTTGAATTTGAATGTTAATAATTTAATTGGTAATATTTTTAAATTTATTTTCTGTTTTCTTTTGAAATGAATGATTTCTGAGACGGTGTTAGAGTTCTTTTTGTTCATTTTTTTCTGATAAATATTTTGATCTTTTGGAGGATATTCAAGAAATTTTCTTTGATACTAAGCTGATGTAATCATCAATGCGAAAGACAGAAACCAAAAATATCAATTCATTTAAAAACAAAAGAAACCAAAAATGCCTCACAAAAAGCTTACTTATCAAAAAGGAAAAAAAAAGAACTCAGAAACTTGTGGTACAATACAATGGAAATAATCATTTTCATTACAGAAGGGCATGCTAGTAATTTCATCCTCTCTCTGTTCTTGATTCAAGTTTTCTTCAGTTACCACTTACCAATTTGTCAATTATTCTGATTTGCTTTCTTCGGACGATTCAGTTTGTATGGATAATTTTTTTTTGAGATGTTCATTTTTTATCAGAAAATTGAAGTTTGTATGGATACATAGTAACATCTCTGTTTCAGAATCTGTTGATATATTCAAATAAGATAATAATTTAAAATATATAATAGAGATAAGGAGAGTTTTTTTAGGACCTGTTCTTTCAAATTCTAGATAGAGAGCAAACATTTCAAATATTAGATGAGATTTATTTAAAAAAGAGTGGAATAAATATGGATATGATCAAATTGATAATTGATTTATATTTTGTATGCATATATAGTAAACATAAATATATAGATATATTTGAATTTCATCCATCTGCAGTTTTTTTGCACAAAAATATTAATAATTGTAATTGAGGCTTGATTGGGTCTTTTATCATTTTATGTGCATTTCAGAGAAAATACACAGTACTGGAGAGGTGAGATGTGAGAAACTGGAGGAATCCTCTCAAGTTTAACAATATTATTATAAATTTATTTATTTAAATGTTATATCAAAAGACAAAATGTTTAATTATTAATCCGGTATTTAAACTTTCATATGTCCATTTTGTTTCTACACACATCAACCATACAATTATCCAAACTACCATCAACCATACAATTATCCAAACTACTTAACCATAAGTATACTCACATTTATTGTTTTAATTTAAACAAAAGTGAATTATAAATTACAAAAGTAAAAAAAAAAAAAAAATAGAAAGAACAATAAAGACCCACTAATCCCTACTTTTTTTTTTGAATCTCACTAATCCCTACTTAAACCCAAATTAATTAATTAATTAATTAATTAATTAATCAACTCATCTCCTTCAAAGTCCAAGCTCCAAAATCAAAGAATGGCTCCATTGCTACCATCAAAGCCGGCCATGGAAGCCGGGCTCAAAAGCGGAAAATTACACCAAGATGAGTAAAACGAAGGAGACATCAAACCAGCCGTTGGAGACCTTGGTCCACCTGAAATTACCATTTTACCCTCCGTAAACCTCTGGTTTTCGAGCTCTAATGGAGGAGGTGGAGTGATGGACTCCCTGAGCTGACGTGGTGGTTTTCCGGTGAGCTTTTGCACTAAGTCTCTGAAGCCACGTGGCTCCACGCGGTACACGCGAGGCGGGGTGGGAAGTTGGTCGGGTTTTCTCCATGGTTTCGATGGAGGCTTGTTGATTGAGTGGAGTGAAGCAATGAAATCTTTGTTGTCCATTTTTGGTTGGGGAGTTCTGGTTGAGTTTGGAATTTGGAGTTCATTTTTTTGAAGGGGTGATGGAGTGTTATATAGGGATTAAAGGATATTTTTGGAGGGGAAGGAAGAAAAAATTAATGGATAAGGATGTTGTGGACTTGGTCTATGTATTATATGCGTGCACTAGATGATATATTTGGGAATAAATGTAAATGTGAGAATGTAGTTTGTTATCCTTAAATTTGATAAATTTTTTACAAATTTCTTTTACTTAAGATGCCAATTTAAATTATTTTAACATGTTATTATTTAAGATGCAAATCAAGCATGCATAATAAAAAATATATTTTGTATGTGAAAATGTACATATGTCAAAAAGTGTTCTATTTTTTTGAAATATAAGAATTCATACACAAATCTTTTAATGTATATGCCATATCAAATAATATGTATATATTATCTTTATTAAAACTGATAGTATAATTATTTTTATGTAAATGCATTTTATACTCTATTCGAGTATAAAATTGTTAATATGCATGTTAGATTGCTTATATAATAAAAAAAAAAATATATATATATATATATATATATATATGCAGTGAAATAATTTTTTCTTTGTCAAAACTCAGCAGATTTTTAAACATATTAAACTCAGCAGAACTCTAAACATCTTAATATAAGACTAAGATCTCACTCAACTCTAAATAGTTCTGCTTGTTTTTTAATGTTATTTTTCTCATCTTAAGTGGGTTGATATTTTTTTCTACAACATAACCCTTACATGACGTACACACATACAACAATGATGTGTGAAAGAAGTGTAGGAACGGGTCTTGAGAGGTTAATATTTTGCTCTCTTTAATTGTCCCCGACATAACACCAAGATGATGTACACACATACAATACAACAATGATGTGTGAAAGAAGTGTAAGAAAGGGTCTTGAGAGGTTAATATTTTGCTCTATTTAAAATAGTTTTTCTACAACGTAACACCAAGATGATATACACATACAATAGAACAATGATATGTGAAAGAAGTGTATTGAAAGGTTAATATTTTGCTCTATTTAAAATATGTTTTTAACAATGTAACACTAAGATGATGTACACACATACAATACACCAATGATGTGTGAAAGAAGTGTAGGAGAGGAATCAAATGGGTCCTGGAGGCGGCAGAAGAAGAAAATGAGATAGTCGTGGCGGCTACGTCAGTCCACCACGTGGCATCATCAGTCAAACCAGACGTGCTAGCTCCATCATTCAAATTCAAACTAATTCACTCGTGAGATAATGTTTATGAGTATGGTCAGTCAATGAAATTCTAAGTGGGGGTCGATTGTTAATGTGTTTCTTGTTTATTTGTTTGGTGGCACGGTTGGTTGTTAAGGTTCTCTTTCTCACAGGTGGGCCAACGGTTTGTTTATTTATTTATGGGAAATTATTCAAAAAACTTGCTTATTTTTGTTAGTTTTGTAAAGATTTTTAATCTGGTAGAAGATTTGTATATTGTACGTTGAAGGAGAGTTTTCTTATATAACTATATAATCCGAAAAATAATATGAGGGAGTATATCGTCCACAACGAATCCAGTACTATAACATGTAGACTTTATTTGTACTTTTCCGTTGTTACCTTTTAGTTTTATATCTCGTATAAAAATTATATTAGAACAAGTGTGACAAAAAGGAAGATGTGGAAAAGAATAAAGAATGACCTGTGAAAATCAGTAATGCAGCTTAGCATGCGAACTTCTATACATTCTTTCCCAATTGTATATACTAGTCTTCCGTAGCGGATCTTGACCGAAATGCTAAATAAAATTTTTGGTAGAATCAAATTCATAAAAATGTATGTACTTAAAAAAAAATTTTACTAAATAAGTATTAATATATACTATGTTGTCGAAATCTTAGAAGATCATGCTCCTCATTTTTATAAATCTCCGTCACTACTAGTTTTTTTATACAAATAAAAAGTTTGCAATTTATATGACTAACACATAAAGTCACATTTTCTTATATTATTTATTATAAAAAATGATTATTTCACTATCAACTTTTATGCCAACCATTCACAATATCTTTATTGGACCAAATGTGTGAAAAAGTATTTAATTGACTTCGGTTTGGCTGTTACATGACCACTTATTAATATTATATCCTATATTTCACAAGATTAGTGAAACTAATATATAACTTGTTATTTGGGTCATATTTTCCACGTTTATGAAGTCTCCGCTTCAACCAGAGTTGAAATTTGCCCCCAAATATACTTTGTTTACTACATTTTCATTTACTTCTCAACAGGGAGATAAAAAATTTATTTCTTATTTTTGTTGAAAATAAGTCAAATTTCTAATGGTGCCACAATCCAAACGCACTCTAAATATAATCAAATGATCGTAATTTATTATAACATTATATCGAACTAAGAGTAAATAATTTATAATTATCATAATACTATTAGATACAATTGTATTCAATTAAATTTTAGTTTATATATGAATTATAATTAGCATTATAGAATAATTTTATATGATAATGATATTTAACTAAAAAATAAATCTTGCAAATAATAACAAGTAAACATAACTAATTGGAAAATATAATTGAATTTTTAAAGTATAAGAATATAATGCTCATTTCATAATTGGATAAATCATTTGCCTCAAAAAAAAAAATTTTGAATAAATCATAACAAATCAACATTTGCTGAAATTTCTGTGCAAGATGACCTCTTATTATCCTTTGAATCATAGTTGGAAGACCTGCCATTGGGTCTTCTTCCCGATCTCTAACATTTTAGCCTCGCAGACAGCATTGTGGCTCTAAATGGGAATGCTCAATATCAACCTGTGTTCAACAACAAAAAAACAACTTACTAAAAATAATAAAATACAATTAAACAGTTTAGACAACTAATGAAAAGTTTCAAGCATAAAACAGCTTTAATTTATTAAAACCTTGTTCTAAGTTCTAACAAATCAATCGGACAAGCTGAAAATTCAGTTAGGTCATTAGGCCTTGATACTATCAAAATTACTTTGAACAACAGTCTTTGTTAATACTTTTCAGATGTGCACATTATTTGAACAACATACAAAAATCTCAGAGAATTAAACACCACATAACTAAACAATTAAATCCAATCCACATTATCAAATTTGAAGTATGCAGCATTTTAGTTTTTACCTTGGCAGCAGAGCTCTCTGACTCTAGGATGGGTGTCGAAATGGCAGAAAAGATGGAATATGTCACTATATTCAAAAATTCTATCACAAAGACTGCCAAGTCCACATAGGTGACCACAAAGGTCACGAATGTAATGGCGCTAGTCTTCTTATGCCAGGTGAACATCGCTGAAATGTTCATTAAACAAAATACAAGTAACTTATTAGTAATAATATATATGTTATAGAAGCCGCTATATTAATCAAATTTGCAAAAAAAAAACTCCATTTTTTATGGAAATTACAAGAGTAAGTCCCAGTTTTAGAATCTAGTGAAGCATCTAGATGAATTGGTTAAGATCCATTATTCTATACACTATAAAGAGATTCTAATTAACAGAGCTTATAAAAGTAAAAAACAGGGCGGTTTCTTGAAAAAATTTAGAAAGAAATTAAGGAAAAACCTTATGGTAGCTGTGCTATTTTTCATAATTTTTGACTTTCTCCAATATCTCAATATCAAAGTATATATTTATTTGATTTCTCAAATGAGATTTTTCTCTTATTTTAGAAGCATAAATGGAACTACCAATTAGGCAATTATAATGATAGGTAGTATCTTATATAAATCAGCTTGTGCCATAAATAAGACACCAAATGTGTGCTCAAAACATTGCTAATGTTGTGTTTCACCAAATTTGTGATCAAATGTTTGCCAATAGTGTGATTCTTTTACTGTAGGCATATTTTGAATGAGTAGAGTACCCTATTCAACATCCGGCCACATTGTTGTTTTCTAGCAGATTTTTTTAGTGCAACAAAGGTTATATACTTAATTAAACAAAGAAAATTATGCTAATAGAGACATGCACTCATAACATCTTAATTCAAATGCAATAGAGTCATTCGCGCAGATTTTAATCTTAATTCCGAAATCTAGCAAATATTTAGCTCTTTGCGAGAGATTTCTAAATCATCATTCAGAAAGTAAATTCATTACAATTTTAAGTCATACCAATACCTATATCAAAGTATAATAATATTACATGAGAATGTACTCATTTATCCAAAATTGAAATGCCATCTAATTTTGAGGAAAAAATAATTAGGTACACAATACATACTTCAAATATGAAAAGAAGGCTTTCTCTGCTACTTATTAAGTCCATAGAAATACAACTCTTCATTAGTTAACAGTTCCATGGATTAACATTCAAATCTTCATTAGACCAACAAACCTGCCAATACATTCAAATCTTCATTTTTTTTTTTTTTTGAAGTTCGAGTAGGCGATTGCCTACTTGAAATTTCATTTATATAAAAGAATAAAAAAGAGTTTACTAAATATAGGGATTATGATCATTTTGTACGCTAGTGGCTTAAATACAATAATACACAGTACATCTTCTAGCTAGCCTATTACATAATCTATTGGCATGTAAGAAAAAATCATAAGAAAATCACTAGGACTAACTATTTTGGAGAGCTCAAAAATTTTGAGTCCACAATTCAGCATCCTTTGTTGCCTGAATTGCCGTGATTGTTGGTGTAGCTCTTCAGTTATTGAAAACTCTTTGATTTCGTTGTTTCCACAAGTTCCGGCAGGTGGCTGCCCATTTGATATCCCATGCTTTCTTCTCCGTGACCGTGTCCTTTTTCCGCCTTTCTGCTTGCTAGAATTGACACGGAGAGTCAAACGTGTGCGGGTCAATTGTGTTGGAGAGAGCCCATACACGCTCACTATAGGGACATCGAAGGAAGAGGTGGTTGTTCGACTCAATCTCTCCATTTGAGCATAAGATGCAAGAGCTTATGCTTTCCCACAGTTTCCTTGTGAGGTTTTGCTGAGTTGGCAACCGGTTTGCCTCTAGTAGCCACATAAAGAATCTTATTTTCGTGGGAACTTTTATCTTCCAGATTGCACTGTTGTATCTAGATTTAGTGTTTGTCTGAAAAAAGAAATTGTAGCATGATTTGGATGTATAGGTTTCGTTTAATGTCCATCGCCAAGAGAGAGCGTCAGGAACATCAGAGAGAGTTAGATTTCTAATTAGGCTTTGCAATTGAAAAGCTTGGTTTGCCAAGAGAAAATTATTTGAGAAGATAATCGGGTTTAGGTCCCAATTGGAGTGTACTACCTGCCGTACCGAGCTCATTTTGTTCTCCGCATGCGCATACACATCCGGAAATTCATGGTCTAACCGTTCAATCGAATGCCATGAGTCCGTCCAGAATTTGGTTTCTGATCATAAACCTAAAGTATGCCTTGTAGAGAGTACAAAGATTGGCATGAGTTCTAAAAGCTCATTTATGAAGAAAGATCCTCGAGATGGGATAGGGAGAGAGAATGAGAGAGGTGAGAAGTGGTACAGAGATCGGAGTAGAGAGCCAAAAGGGCTATCCGGTTTTTGTCTCGCATGCCATAGCCATCTAGTGAGCATTGCCATATTTTGAAACTTTATGTTTAAGATCCCTAAGCCGCCCACCTCTTTGGGACGGCAGAGGCGATCCCATGCTATTAGGCAATGACCGCCATAGCATTTTTTTATTAGTTACATGGATTAATATGATATAATTATTACTATAAATAAAACCTAAATTTTATGACACCCTCATGACAGTTCCAAACACGACTATTTTGAACTTGGCTGTTACAAAAAGGAAAAAAAATCCAGCTTACTTCACATGAGAATTATGTTACACTCCGGACCCATTTCCGACCTGAGATGCAACGGTCATATATTCTTGAGAATATATGACACTAAAATCGTATTACAACAACGAAAAAATACAAGGAATAATCAAAATCAAGCATCTACATTCATTTTTATATTTATTACTATATTTATTTATCTTGATATTTGACGACGCTCAATCCGACACTTCTGAATAACTGAACATGAAATCTGGGGAAATGAAAAAAGGGGGGTGAGCACAACAACTTAGTAAGGATATGTTTCGCATACGTTAAAAATAATATTAATTTTACTAAAAAAAAAATAATTGAATAAATTGTAATAAATATAACTATAAATAAAATCTTTTATATTGGGATATCGATTTCTCATTCCACTTTCACGCAAACACATTAGATCATTCTCCGTGGTATCGAGTACGCGTGCATATACAAGTCTTTCCGAACTCGTTATTGGGTGAATCGGCGGCCCTATATTCCACATACTAAGTACGGTTATCACTTATCACAAATCAGCGGCCTTAGTTTCCATCTATCAAGTACGGCTATAGTGACTTTAACTATATTTCACTTTTCATTCGCACATCACTTCATATCCCATAAAATGCTTCTAAAAAATTATATATATTATATTTGAAATGTTTTATACAATAAGCAAAATATTCTATTTGAATATTTACTAAGATATTATGTATGAGCAATATAAGCTGAACTAAAATATATTTATATTATTAATTATTATGAAAATCAAAATAGTTTAAAAACCGTAAACGTGTACGAGAGCAAAATTCCCTATATTGAAAGAAAATATGATATAACTAGACAATGCTTCTGGAAATCCAACTTGTCTTCCCTCTGATTTACAAATATCGTGTATAAATAACTTCTTTTTCGTGATACTTTATTTTGTGTGATTATTGACAAGAAAGGAATTGGACTGGATGAATGACTTGGATGGATATTTATATAGGAGTAAAATAGATCTTATTAAGACTGAGACTTCAGTCAGTAATTTGAAGCACATTTGGAATGCCTCGGTACCTTTGAGGGTGAAAATTCATCTTTGGCAAAGCAAGCAAAACAGAATCGCAGCTCAAGATAATTTGAAAAAAAAGGGGACTTTGGATAGCAAATAGATGTTACCTCTATGAGCAGGCCGAAGGGACAGTCAAACATATAACTGAAGTGTGTGCGTTTGTTCATCGCCATTGGAACTTACTCAAAAATGCTCTAAACCTAGATTCAACCCCTCACACCTCAATCTCCTTTATGGCTGAAAGTCTAGTGAAAGCACAAGTAGATCGAGCTTAACAGATTTCTGCCCTCTTTCAATTTGTAACTTGGAGGGAGCGTTGCAGAAGGGTATTTACAGGGGTGCGAGTATAAGGCAGCAATCTGATACATGAACTGCTACAAGAAAGGAGGTATATCAATGGTGAGCGAGAAGAAGAGAATCTCAGTTTAGAGAGATGAAGGAGAAAAAGATGATTGTGGTGACTGAATCAAGTGTGAGAGTGCAGAGCTGGAAATGAGAAAGGGAGATAGCTGTTGAAGCTGAGATTAGAAGATTCTAGTTTTTTAATTCCCGTCTTCATTGAGAGCTGGAAATGAAGAAGGGAGATAGCTGTTGAAGCTGAGATTAGAAGATTTAGTTTTTTAATTCCCGTCTTCATTGAGATTAGGAAATTGGGCCAACTGGGCCGAGTCATTTGATGACTTTTTCTATTCTGTTTTAATTTTTCCAATTTTTATAGAAAGATAAATGTAATTAGTATAGGCTGGAAACAACAGAGTAAATTGTAACTTTCTGTAAACATTTCGCTAAAAAGGCTATATAAAACATTTTGGAAGGGGGATACCTAGCCCTCTTCAAATTTTCTTAAAAAAAAAGATTGTGAAAGAAACGACCAAATGACATGATTATTTATATGTGGTTGAAAACTTGCATGGCAATTAAAAACATTGAATAAAATATCGGTTATAAAGTTTGGCCATTACAAAGGCAAATTAAAACCATTAACGCTAGCCCGTTAGACTGCAAAAAGACCAAATTGATATTTGTTGACTTGGTCAAGAAACTTTCACACGGCAAAATAAATGTCATTGAAGCAAGACTTGATCAATAGAAAAGCATAAGTTCGTAACACATATATTATTTTTTAACAATTTACTCAGCACATGTAGAGAAATATAAGAAAACGAAATGCATTAAATATATAAGTTACCTTAAGCTTCTGACTTGGTCAAAGAAATCAATGTGTAATTAAAACATGATATGCAACTCTTGAAAATATAAATAAAACGAAATATTAATTTATTAGAGAATAAAATTCATGTCAAGTTGTCAGGTTCATAAATAAATTAAGGCATACATATGAAAACTACATTTACTGTTTACGAGTCTCAATAATTAAAATATAGAATTTAGTATAACATTGAAAATTTGTAAAATATTGAAATCTTTTAGAAAAATTATAGAAATACTTATAAATATAATTTTTGAAAATTATGAGTTATAACAAATTACAAACGAGAAAGTATGGATACCTGTCAAGAGTTAGATAAAAGAGAGTTTGCATAGACAAGTTAAAGTTTGGTCACTTTTATAAGCTTCAAGTAAAACTACCAAGATCTCTAGTTCTTTGGACCAGATTTTTTATTTATTTTGCCATATATGATGTTTCTTTAATATCTATTATCATCATCTTCACCTACAAGTGTTGATTTGGTTAGCTTTGGCTTGTATGGGGTACTGACTTAATCACTACTGTGGTCATGTTTTTCTCTGCCTTTTGTTTTTTATTTATAAATGGCATATTTTGTGTTTAACTGCATAAATAGGAATGAATTTATCCTAACTTTCTTAAAATGAAGCTTAATTGAACAAGTAACATGTTGATTGAGACAAAATTTATTCTGACTTCTGAGGCTTAATTGCACAATTCATAGTAAAATGTTAGGCTTCTCTGAGTTAAATTAGTTGGCTTTTACTCATCATTCATTAAGTTCTATTCAACCAATCAATACTCCTTTATGCCAATTCCAATAAAATCAGGTCATGGGCCTGAGATTAACAGACTTGACAATTGTGTTGATCTTCTCAACTTCTAAAATCAGGTCTAATTAGCTGATAATAGTGAAAGTTGTATGTCTAATATGCTTGGGGGAGCTCTAATCTAAGCTCATATTGAGAGAGGTTATGGCTGGAAGAATCATATGAAGCAGTAAATTTAATAAAAGCTTAGAAACTACATTGCAAACCAATTAATAAAACCACTTTGGTGAAACTCACAAAGAAGCAATTTTTGTAGAAATAGTACATATTAATAATGTAAGTTTATAAAAACTTACTAAAATATAGGACAAATTAATATGGGCCAAAGAAGAACAGGCCTAGCTAATTTATATGGACCTAATTCCAATGGGAAGAATAAATGATCATCTAATTTCTGTTTATTTTCTTTTTTTGAATAGTGATCATCTTTCTAAAGTCTAAACCAATCACAAAAATAAACAGAAGGTCTAAAGTGCGATAAAGGTTTGAAAATTTGTGTAAAAAAAAAATAAGAAATTATTCGGAGTGCTCGGGTTTTGAAGTGCTCAAAAGCACTCATTATACAATTTTGCTGTACACATATATATTTACATTTTGATATATCTTTTGTATTTACAAATATATCTTTTTGAAAATATATTTTTTTATAATTTTACTATACCTTTTGTGTTTACAAAAATACATTTTTGTAATTTCATTATACTTTTTATAATCGAATGCTACTAGACGCTCCAAAATGCTGGCCTGGCACTCTATATCTGAACCCGAAAGAAATTATGTTTGGCGAGGAAAAGACACCATACCACGTGGCTAAATATACTGATTTGGTTGATCAAATAATTGATTTTGCAACTGAATCCTTAGTTTTCTTTATTAAAAAATATTTAATGTGTGAGAGATGAAATATCCCATCACTTTAAATAAATAAATAAAAAATATAAGAAATTAGATGTGAACGCAAGATTTTAAATATAAAAAAAAGAAGATAAGAATTTAGATGTGAACGCAAGATTTAGAACTTTATCAATGATAAAATGATTTGCCGACATATTACTTTTGTGAAGTAGGCATTTTCAACTAACTAAAATTGATGTGGATGCAACATATATACCCTTTTAACAGGTAACTTGAGCCACAAAATCAACACTAGGAAAAAAAAACATTGATTTGAATTGTAAATTTCAAGTTCAAATAATAGTGAAATTGTGTTGAGTGAAGGCGAACTTCTAGAGTAGTGATTCAGACCTGTCTAGAAATGAAAAGAATAAGACCCATAAAAATGTCAACTATTCCTCTGTTTATTCTTACTTCAATTTTCTGGTAAAATTGAATCCAATTTGGGTTGTTTAATGCAACAAAGACTTTCTTGTTGCTGATTCCCTGTCTAACGCCGTAAAATGACTGAAATTGCCACGTGGCGCCCCCTGGTTTGAAAATTTGTCACAGCCCACAGGTATTGAATTTTCAAAATGAAAAATAAGAAAAATAAAATCTGCAACCCTTAGTTAATTCTAGTTGCATACTTAAACATTCTGATCTCAAAATATTAACATTTTCGCAATAAGTATGAGCAAAATTATTATTTTCTAAAACTTATTATACTTATTTCGAACAACTAGGTTTAAATTTCGTACGTTAACAAGAATTAATCAAATCAGGTTACATATAAAATAAGAGAAAAGATATATTTCATGATTATTCATAAAAAGATATTTCATGTAAATTATACATCAAAAAAACATTTCATGTAAATTAATATGTAGGCTAGAAATTATATAAGCTCCGTTTAGACATTCCTAACCCGGTCCAATAATACCTATTCATCCTTATCACCAACCTCTCGTTGCTTGTTTCAAACTCAAGGAGGCACGGACCATAGGATAAAAAAGCTACATGTTAGAACATAGTCCACACATAAATTGATGGATCATACCTTTCTTTGGGGGAAATTATCTTATTCCATTTTAACTGATAATATTGGAATGCTTGACACATGAAAACAAGACGAATAATAATTTTTTGTTGTTTTGAATCTATTATGCATTCTATGAATATTAATACTGCATTTATTACGAAATAAAATTTTATCTTACACCCATTAAATATCATAACATCACATTTTTTGTTTCTACTCCTTATTATAAATGAGAAATTTGGTGAGCTCCTTTATAAAACAACAAAAATATCTTATTATGATATTTTTTTCTTCTTCTTGGTGCTATTCATTTACATAATACGAGACATTCATATTTCACGTATAAACACATAATGTAACTTATATATATACTTTTACAAAATTAAATATCTTAACCAAAAAAGTTAACTATATTTATAATTAATTATAATTGATAGTAAATTATTAAATAAACTTAAATTATAATAAACATATCATATCATGTTGAAGAAACAATCATATGGTCCATGTATTTAACATAAACCGAGTCAATGTAACTCTAATTAGCATAGTCAAGTCAAATCCAATTCTTTGAATCCTACCCGGTAGGAGAGACCATTTCTCATCTCCTCCTAGTACAAAAAAAACTCTTTCATCTCCTGCTAGTACAAAATTCTTTCTCATATCCTCCTACTACAAAACTTTCTTTCTCTCGCTCTCTTAAAAACCAATCTCCAACAATCAACTTCATTTTATTTTCTCAAAACACATCAATACATTAATTTGAGCATCAAACATAAACGACATCAGTACATTTGAGCATCAATCATGAGCAAGCCAAGCCGATTCTCTCGCATCATTTGCGCCCCAATCCGCGCTTTAGGGCGTGTACGTGATTTTTACGTGCGCAGCATGACAGGCTGTGCAGGACACATGCACCACGGACCCGAATATGGATATTCAGCTTACGCGATGTCTCGCAGTTTTAGTGTCACGTCTGATACGCGTGACACGAGAGAAGAAGATTTGAGGGAATTGATCCGTGCGGCTTCCCAATCTCATAACAGATCGGCAAGCGGTGTGGGTGGACTTCCACCGAGGAGTCGGAGTGTTGCGGTTGGACGGATAGATGAGGATTCGCCGTTTGATTTCAACGGTGGTGATGATTTGGGTGTCGGTTCCAACTTGTTGTTTCCGAGGAGTCAGAGCTACGCCACCGCCGGCCCAAGAGGCGGGGTTTTCTCTAGAGGGGTGTAGATTGAAAAAATGTTTGTTAATTGTTTCCGTGTATAAATTATTGAAAAGGGTGAAGAAACTTGTTATAATGTTAATTATAGAGATTTATTTTGTTTTCTTTCTATTTTGGGTTTGTTTGATAGATGATGAAGTTTGCATTTGATCATTTTTTTCATTTTCTTTATTAAATTTTATTCACTTTTGGGTCGTCGTTGTGTGAACGTAATTATAATATGTTGGAAATATTTGGATGTTGGTAAAAAATTAAAAATAAATAAATAAAAACTTAAAAATCTCAATTATGAGTGAAATTATTTATAGATAATAATAATTCATAATAATTATTAGTGAAATCACCCAATATGTTCCAAGTTACATCACTTTTTAGTAGTACAACGCCCATGAAAGCAAAATGACGGCATCCCTGTTCTATATTATTTATGTATAAATTTTAACATAAATAAGTACCACCTAACTTGTGTACAAATATGATAAAAGAGATATGATATATCACAATAGTATATACAGTCACGGTAAAAGAATGGTATATAAAAATTGAAAAGAAAAACATATAAATTGAAAACAAACAGTATATAAAAAATTTATTCGGTAAAACAATATATATTTTAAAAAGGGGAAATAGTATATAAAAATATATAAAATGAAAACAAATAGTATATAAAAATTCATTCGGTAATAATATATATTTTAAAAAATGAAAATAATATATAGCGTATATAGAAACACGAGAAAACAATATATATTTTTAATCCGTCGCTATAGTACCTCCGTCGTGATTTCCCATTTTCCTATAATAAATTAACATTTTCAAGTATTATTCATTCATAAAACTAGTGGGACTCTCGCTCCGCTTTGGTCCCTCCGAAAAGCAAAATATAACTTTATTTCTGGATTATATAGTGAGAGAATTATTACAGGTTATGCACATGTTAATTAGAACTTTTTACATGAATATATATATATGAAACTATTTCATCTGTTATCGTTTTTTCGATGGACATGCCTTATTTTCGACAAAATAATTCAAAATATTGTTCATTTTTGCCTATATGTGAATGTGATAATCATCATATTTCAAATTTATAGAAATATAATTGATATTTTGTTGTTGTTTGACATAGTTGAAAATTCTCCACTACCAAAAGTAAAATCTAGTTTATACATGACATCATTGTAAGTAAAGAAAGTAATATTTTGTTAGTTTTCATAAGATATGCTTGACATAAAAATTTTAACAAAAAAATATAAAAAATATTTATATGATATATTAAAAGTTTGTAGGGTTAAATATGCATGATATACCAAGGTAATAAAGGGCCAACATTGCTTTTGTGAAATCATTGCTTTGGAGATATATCACTCTCTTCTAAACACAAAGATGAAGTTAAAAAAAATGTGGCTTGTTTTGAAGACATATATGTACACACTCTTCTAAACAGGAAAATGAAGTTAAGAAAAAATGTGGCTTGCTTTGAAGACATATATGTACACACTCTTCTAAACAGGAAAATGAAGTTCAGAAAAAATGTGGCTGATAGGTATAGGACTCTCCACCTATGGATTCAAATCAAAGGGACACTCCACTGGACCAACAATTATTTTGTAATTTGATAATTAAAAATTAAAAATAATAAATATACTTGTACACATCCGTTTTTAAATGCAATGCAAGTTGCTGCCACGTGTAAGCAAGAAAATCTATGTCCAAAATTAATAGATAGTAAAAAAAATAAGATGAAGTCGATTTGTAAGTGAACAATTTCCTGTAATCTTTATCTTTATTTGACTTTCGGCCTTGTTGACTAGATTCATATAAATCAAATTTGATGTCTCATGGTCAGAAAGTCAAAGTCAATTGTGCATCTTATTAGTTAGGGAAATTAAAAAAAAAAGCCCCTATATTATGCCTAAATTGCAAAAAAAGCCCCTGCATTATTGCTAAAATTGCAAAAAAGTACCTACAGTTAAATTGAAGCTAACCGTTAGTATTAGTAGTTTAATTACTTGAAAAATATTTCTTAAATATTAATTAATGTTTTGTTTCAGAAAAATATATTAAAAAAAACATTTTAAGAACTATTCTTTAAAAAAATTGAAATTTTTTTCATAAAATATTTTTTGAAAATATATTTTCTTAAAAATATATTTTGGAAAAAATATATTTCGTTCAGAAAATAAGTTTTTCAGAATTTCTTTTCGGAAAAAAAAATTCTGAAATTTGTTTAGTAATAATATCTTTTTCATAGTTTTAATTCAAAAACATATTTTTTAAAAACACAAATTTATAAAAAAAAATTTATGAGAACTATTTTTTCAGAAAAATTATTTTTAAAGAAATTTTTTTTGTTAAAAAAATTTATTTTTCTTAAATTTTTTGTGAAAAATATTTTTGAATTAAATGAAAGTAAATAAAAGTGATTATAATGTGTTATTTAACGGTGTTAAAAGTGAACTAATGGTAGGGGCTAAAATTTGATTTTCTTAATAATACAAGGACTTTTTTTGCAATTTTCAAAAAGGCAGGGGCTTTTTTTCAATTTAGGGATAATGTAGGGTCTTTTTTGCAAATTTCCCTATTAGTTATTTAAAATAGCACCAGCTATATTTTTCGTTAATCATTAAAGATAAATCATTATTAGAGATTATGTTTCCTTGCTAGAGAGATTTGAGTTCCATTAAATGAGAGTGATTATTATTCCATAAATATATCAATTTATTTTGTGCATTTTTTCGGGAAATTTTTTTGCGTGTTTTTCAGCAAAATAAACATGACTTTTGCTGCTTAGAAATTTATTCATTCCATATATCTATTTAATTTTGTGCAATTTCATTGAATTAGAAATTTATACATTCAAGAGGAAAGTTCTCAGACTTGCAGATTTTTGTAGCTGTCTTATAATTCAAAGTAAATGATACAAAGTACAACATTGCTAAGACACGAGCAAGTCATTCATTTGGCATTTTATTGAACTCAATAATAACATGTACTTTTGTTTGTTAGATGTAAATGCACTAATATTATAGCCCCACAAAAACAATGATAGACCAATTAGTTTATAATTAATACAAAGAATAGGAGAGTTTCTCGGTTCTTAGTTTCAATCTCAATGTTTAGCAGTCCGATGTATTTGTGGTTTTCCTGGTTTGTTCTTTATACAATTATCATAACCTAAATGTTTAATGAGACATTAGAGAAAATCAAATAATAAGAAAATTCCCAATAAGTTCATACTTCTACACACTGAAATGTCATCTTGGGATGCACTAATGATACAAGCACTTTGAAGATGAATCCATATGAATCATACTTGCGTTGCTTCAACCCTCACAATACATCAATTATTTTTCTAAGTAGTTCTGCTGCGGATGAGTCATGCGTCAAGGGTATTTTTTTGTGTATCAGTGACTTACCTACAATTCAAGTTTGTTTAGTTTTGCAAAACTTGAGGTACTTCATTTTGAGGTTTCCAATAATTTTCATCCATTTCAGTTACTATTTCATTTCTTCTCGACTTGTAATCAAAACTTGACAGTTTAATTAGGAGAGTAATGCACGGAATATATTTGTATAATTATGTACTTTAATCTAATATAAATGTATTTTTAACCATATAATTTGATTTAACATGAAAAATATATATTTATGTACATACTAGAGTTCCGTCGCGTTGCTTAGGGACATTTTATTGTATCAGTATGAAGTGTGATTTCAACGAAATAAACAAAGAAGTATAAATGACAATATTTCATATTTTCTAATAATCCCCCTGCCCCCCCCCAAATTCGAGCATCCAATGGAGTCCCCAAAAGAGACCATGTCAATCCTTTTTTGGGGACCGTTGGATGGGGTGATGTGGTTCGATATAGACCGTTCGATCATTTAGAGTTTCTGATATTTTATGGCGGTTTCTATGTACTTTCTGTGTAGTTAAATGGTGTCAGAATATGATTGGTCGAAATTCGGTATTCTGCATTCTATCCTGATTTAGTGTGAAATGTCAAATCGAATATAATTAATTATTTTGAAAACTAAACTGTGTAACTTATATGTTATGAGTTATAATATCAATAACCACCGAATACTCGCTACACATAATTCATTCCTAAATAATAATAAAAATAATGATTTAAAAAAATAGCACGAGCTAACATGTCACACTCTCTTTCTCTCTCTCCCTCAAATAAAAAAAATAATGATTTCCAATATAAAATAAAAAGGGTGGGGCCCTCTTTCTCTCTCTCTCAAATAATTAAAAAAATAAATAAATAATTCATTTTCCAAAAAACAAATAGGGGTTCATGTGTCTTTCTCTCTTAGGTAATTTTTTCCCAACGTTTTATTTCAAAATATGATTTTTTTAGTAGCTCATTTTTTGTGAAAAAATGAAAAATAGAACAAGGATGATGAGATCTTTCATTCAAAATCTCAATTGTTATATTTTCGAACGCAATATTATGTTTTCTCATAATGACTTTCAATATCTCGTGTCTTCAATCGACTGGATTGAATATCACAATGTCAGATGACATTATGACTCATTCCTAAATAAAAATAATAATAATAATAATTTATCGAAAAAAATTCGGGTCTCATGTGTCACTCCTTTTATCTCTCCCTCAAGTAAATTAAAAAAATAGATTAATAAATTAAAAAAAATTGTGCCCTCTCTTTCTCTCTCCCTAAATAATTAAAAAAAGAAAATAAATAAATTATTTTTCAAAAAAAAAAAGAATGTGGGCTCCATGTGTGTGACTCTCTCTAAGGTAATTTTTTCCTAACGTTTTCTTTCAAAATATGATTTTTCAATAGCTCAATTTAAAAAAAAATGAAAAATATAACAAAGATGATGAAATCTTTCATTCGAAACCCCAATTGTTATACTTTCGAACGCACCATTATATTTTCTCATAATGACTATTAAAAATAATTTATATAGATTTTTTATGATTATTAATTCATAAGATAAATTTAATGTGTTAATTATTAAACAATAAAAATGATAAAAATCGCAGCGGAGCGTGGAAATTCTCCTAGTATGCATAATAGTTTGAAATTTTACTAAAGTACGCATGAAATTGCATAATACAACTACAAGGAAGCATAATTAAGGTTTATATATGAATTTTCTTAGGGAGATGATTATTTTATGTATAAATAATAATATATATTTACTGCTTTGTAGTGATATGATGATATTTGAGGTAATAATAGAGGCACATCACTTTTTTTTTAGGGAGAACGATAAGCGATCGTTTGATATTTGTTCTCTTTTTAAGCGGACTCATATGTCTTCACCTGATATTTGTTCTCTTTTTAAGTGGACTCATATGTCTTCACCTAAATTTTTAAATCAATCATGCTATACTCAGAATTCGAATCCCTCACCTATGGATAGGTGGGGTTGGTAGCATAACCACTAAGTTAGCTCAGTGGTGATGGGGGCACCTCACTTTTTTGAGTTTTTCATTTTTATTGGAGCATGCATCTTGATATTTCCTATTTTAAAGTCATGTTAATATGGGTCAAAATACTCGAATAAAATGAATCCCTTCATAATTAGATATTGAGTATACTGTATACGTACCATTAAATTAAGATCTCACAATTATTGCAAGATCAAATTTCCATGTTTACTTCACCCCTCAGTATGCACGCTTTACATTTTAATGGGCCAAATCGGTCCACATATGAGTGCAGATTTCTTTATTATCTTTTCCCCTGCATATTTTTTCATCACGATCTTTCTCTGCCTGATGTGATTACTCAAAATAATGAAAAGTTTCTTGCCTTTACTCTTGGTGACAGAATCATTTACTCTTTTGCACAACTGCACTGATAACCGAGTTTGATCAATTATGAAACAGGACTGTATATATTTATGCCGCCAAATTATTTGTTAGTTGTCTATTCTAATGAAGAATTGTATGAAAATCAATCGTGAAACAGGACTATATATGTAAATATTATTATTATTATTATTATTATTATTATTATTATTATTATTATTATTATTATAAAAAGGAAATATGAGAAGTCCTATTTTTATTATGTTTAAATTGCAGAAAAACTTATTTTTCTAAAAATTGCAAAAAGAGAAGTCTTACTCTTAGAACATTTAAAATTTTCAAGAAATAGAGGATTTTTGCAATTAAAATGCAAGGTCTTTTTTATAATTTTTTATGGAGATTTTTTTTTATAATTTAGACATAATGCAAGGATTTGTTGCAAATTTCTCATTTAAAAAAAAATATTTATCATAATATCATGGAAACCTTGATGCTAAATTATGTTACATTGATACTTACTTCAAAAAAATATTTAGTCGCATCGTATCGAATGCCATATTGTATATTGATATCCGTATCGTTATAAGATAATAAGAAATTTTTTCACTTATAACCATACTGATTTTTGTAATACCAAAAATAACACATTTTAAACAAAAATCCAATAATCACACTTTTAGTATTTGAAATACCGATAATTGAAATTGCAGGGCCCATTAAATTTTTTTCTGTGCAAAGATGGATGAGTATATTTCAATGTAGCCCTTATAAAATGAAAAATTTGGAAAAAAAACTTAAATTGCCCTTTACATGCTTATTAAAATTTAAGGGAAGATAAATATTGATACTATTTTATTAACACTTAATATGTTTCGATAACGTATTAAGAAAAAATTGATTCTAATAAGAAAAACTGTACCGTGCCCCTCAAATGTCCCCACTTTCCACTGATATGATAAGTAATTTTGTCCGCTAGTGAAAAGTGGCCCCCATAAATAAACAAAAAACAGTATTTGTGGGATCCACTTATGAGTGGACAAAATAACTTACCATATCAATGGTAAGTGGGGGCATTGGGGGACATAGTAGAAAACCTCCATATTTTTAATAAGTATTAACATTTATTTTTTAAAATATAGAAATGTCCATATCATAGTTGAACATAAGTTTGGTAACAATGTGAAATTTATAACTTATGAACTATATATGATTTAGTTTTTATTTTTATGTTTAAATGTTAATACTTTTTAAATTAAATATTAACAAAATAGAATTAATTTTTTTTCCTTAAATTTTAATTCCTATGCATGTAAAAAACATTTTAAGTTCTTTCGCAAATTTTCTATTTCATAAGGGCTATGTTGAAATATGCTCAACAATTTTGCACGGTCAAAGAAATTCAATGGGGCCTATAATTTTAATTCTCGGTATTTGAAATACCGAAAGTGTGATTATTGAAATTTTGTTTAGAATGTGTTATTTTTTGTATTACAAAAGTCAGTATGATTATAAGTGGAAAAATCCCGGATAATAATGGATACTTCACATATATTCGAATACATGTAACCTAAAAACTTATATTATATGATAGCAAATATAAATCACTAAAACAAGATTAAGACATTCAATGTAACTAATGATAAGAAAATAAATATTTTGCATCAAGATATTTTTATAATAACAAATTTTTATGACCTCCTAAATAAAATATGATATATTAATTTAAATACAATAATTAAATATATAAAATATAATTAATAAAATTATATATAAAATTATCAAATTATCAAATTATAATTTGAGTTTTTTTTAAATTACCGTATCACTATATCCGTATTGTATCGATATAAAACCCATATTTGTATATGTGAAACATAGGTGACAAGTTATAAATAGAGACTTAAATTGTATTAAGATTTTTCTAAAGCACTCTAATTGTAACGTTTGCACATTACGGAATATACCTATAGATAATTTCACTAAATTTTCATAGACATAATTTCACATAATTTATATATTTTTATGCTTCAAATATTAGTGAACTAATTATAGCAAAAAAAGGTTGTAATATCTATAGGGATAGGGGGTTTATGCATCTTATTTTGGGGCATAGAAGATCTCTATCGACGGTACGGTTCATGTCCTCTTTGGAAATATAAAAACCTTTGAAAGTACTGACTCTTTATTCTTTCATTAATATCAGCAAAAAACTAATCAAATGTCAGAGCCAAACTGGACCGTGTTGATCAATCCTTCTGGCTGTTGAGCTCCTAGCCATTATTACTCTTGAGAGAAAGAGAGCGCTGAAGAAAAGAAATGAAAAAAATGGAGAGAAATTGTAAAGATTGTGAGAAGTTTCAAAAGCATTCCTACTGGTCTCATTCCGATTCAAACAAAATTATTTTTTGCAAAAAAATGGAGGGCCTTTACATGCATAGCATGGTAAGTTCTCTACTTTGTGCATTTTTTTTTTCTATTTTTCAGTTATTCATCTTGATTTATCTCTTCCTCAACAGAAAAAATGAAAGCTGGAAATTTTTTTTTATTGAATGAAAACCATTTTTTTGTAGACTTTACCAAATGAGTTCTCAAAAAACTTCAAGGGACCAATAGGAGAAATCGCGCATCTGAAACTGAAATCTCAAACCGGTACCGAGACCTGGTACCATGTAAGGGCGAAACGGTCAGAAGAAAAGTTGGTCTTCAAAAATGGATGGAAGGATTTCATAATTTCCAACAAAATTCAAGAAGACCATCTCTTACTCTTTCGATATTGCGGCGTTTCATCCTTTGAGGTCACGGTTTACGATGAAAGCCGTTGCAACAGGACGTCTCCTGTACTTGACCAGAATGAAGAGGAAACGAGTGAGGATGAGTCGGTACAGATAGTCGAGCCGCCAACAAAAGTGAAAGAGGAGATTATCGTTTCGTCTGATAAGAGCGGTTCGAGTTTTAAGGGTTTAAAGAGGGTTTTAGAAGAAGAAGAGGAGGTTCATGAGACGGAAAAGATCGTTACAAAAAGAAGAAAAAGAGGCCGACCAAGTAAAAGTATGATTTAGCATGCACTTATACGTATTTTTTTTATGTAATGGTACCGGTTCTATGCTGGTATGGTACCGATTTGGTCTTGTTTTTTGAGTTTATTTGACAAGTTAATGTTAAAGCATATCAATTGAAGTCTTCAGTACTCCTTCCAAAAAAAAAATTGAAGTCTCCAGTAATTACATTAGTAATTAAATGTTGATTAGGACAACAAAACTATTGGTGTTTATAAATAGTAAATACAAAAAAACTTTGAATTTTGACTTGTCTAGCATGTTTTAGCATATGCTTTTTTGAAATAGGTTTATATTATTTTTGACACAAAAATGATTTGTCAAAATCATGAGAAAGTCAGAATGATAAAAAGATGCGAGGCAAATCAAAATTTAAAGTTTATTCATATATACTATTTATAATACCATGTGTGCATACTTGAAAGCTTTTGAAAGATCACTTCTTTTTTAAAAAAAAAAATGAGGGAGAACTACAAGCGATCGCTTGATATTTGTTCTCTTTTAGATGGGCTCATATGCTTTTACCTAAATTTTTAAATCAATCATGCTAGATGCGGGATTCGAACTCCTCACTTATGGATAGATGGGGTTGATACCATGACCACTAGGCTAACCTAAATTTATAACCTAAACCTATGAATAGGTTATAAATATATCATGTATCATGTATTTTAATCATATATCATGTATTTTATAAATATTTCAGATAAAGATATTGGTAGTACGTCAAGTTGTGCTCCCATTCATGTGAAGAAAGAACCAGGCACCAAGACGACAGAACCCGATAATGATTGCCAGCTCAGCTTTATGGTACCAAAAGACATAAAACTAACAAAACGTCAAGAAAAGATTGCAAATGAGATGAGTCGTACCACTCAAATTGGAAACCCTACGTTTGTACATGTTATGTGTGCACCTAATTTTAGCCCCTTGAACCATTTGGTATTTGAAATACATTATCTTTTTTATATTTGAATAAATTATATTAATTTAATAATTAGACCGTAAGTTATGTTTGGCTATTTGGTAGATTTTTCATAAACCCAATCTTGGAATAATAATCTATGTTAGATACGTTTGTTTCAATTTTTGTATTGGTTTAATCTTACGAATAAGGTTAAATGCATTTTTAACTAATGGCATGGATGTATTATAGTCCAATTTTCACTACTGATGTCCAACACCATGCGGAAAATATATAAGCCAAGTTGTAATTGCAACTGACTTTGTTTAATATTGTTTTTTTTTTTTTTTTTGCTATTTGTGTAATTTTGTCTCAAGTTTGAAACTTATTCATCTTTTTCTCGCAATTTATTTTAGAATCTATAACATGAATATTTATTTTTATTTAATTTTTGTGACCAGGAAATACCAGACAATTTCGCCCCTCAAATCCTGAAAAGGGCAGATCGTACTATTGTACTTCAACGTCCCGATAAAAAGAAATGGGATTGTTGGTACTACTACGTCTCTAAATTAGACATGAGAGCAATTGGGGGCAATTGGAAGAAATTTGTGCTTGATAATTGCTTGAAAGAAGGCCATTTGTGTTTGTTTGAGTTGATGAAAGATGAGAGTATGTCTAAACTTACAATGACGGTGCATTTTTAACTAGGGTTAAGTGTTTTTCTTGTCCAAATTGAAATAAAGTACCTTGTGTTTTAGGTTATTTTAATTTTATCTAGGCAAGTATTTTGTATGTTGGAGACTCGTTATGTGACGAATGTTGAGGACTCGTTTGAGACTAATCCATGGGCGTGTTAATGAGATGATTTATTTCATTTATGTGACCAAATTGCTTAGAAAATTGAGCTTTAACTGGTTTCTGTAACACAATATATGTTTTTATTTTAAAAAGCTCATAATTTATGTGAACATGCTGCTGTAGGATTTTATATTTTGTTTATATAACTGAAACATTTTGGTTTGTGTTTTAGACGAATTGCTTGATTTGTGTTTATCTGAGATAGTTCTGGCTCTGCATCTGAAAGCTTTCAATGTAGTATACAAAGTACAATGACCAAATTTTCATTAACTCTAAACGAAAAACAAGACAAATCAGCTAATAGAAAGCAAGTAACCAACAAACAAACAAATAATAAACCATAATGAAAAATAATAAAACAACGCTTCAAGTTAACAAATCGTTACATTATTCACCAATTTCTACATTGGGAAAGACTATCCTTTAAATAAAAGTAAAAAAAAAAAGAGAAATAAAGAAATAGTTCATCACCAAAAAGGCATCAATTTCAACTTTCGTCCTTTCACAATAAAGATACATCAAAAGCTAATTCAAGTACCTACAATAAACAATCAAACATTATTGTTTCATATTGATACTAATAAACACTAAAATATACAAAAAAATATATCATTATTGTTTCATATTGATATAAATAAACACTAAAATATACAAAAAAATTATATATATAGTCTACATGCAAAACACGATCTTTCAAAATATATTTCTAAATATTTCCAATAGCTATGTTTTTGCAATTAATTTATCTTTATTATAATAACTTTGAAAAACATGAAAAATATAAGAAAAGTAGATTGCTTAAAATAAGCACCTTATTAATATGGTTTGCACAAAATGACGTTTGTCTTATCCATCACCCATCTTTTCCATTCCTTCCTAACATAAATTAATTTATTTTTATTCAACAAAATTATTTAACTTAATTAACTAAAACAACTAAGATGGATTTGTCAAATGATAATGACTAACAAATGCGGACCGATTAGAAGACAAAAGAAAACATGGTTTCAAAATACTTTGTTCTATGCTTAATTTGATAAATCAACATAATTACGAGATACTTAATAGAAAAAAAAACCTACATTTTATTAAAAGAAAGAATGCGAGCAGCTCTCTTGCCTCAACCGTCTTTCCCAATTCCTACCAAATTATAATTTTTTTTTATTTTACGACATGTCTCAAAATTTAGGGTTTAATTTAATATTTTTACCATACTAACTTATCAACACTTCAAAAATGAAATTAAGTCCAACAGTTTAACAACTCTAAGTTATAAATTCATTTCAAGAACCAAAAAGACTCACAAAGACTAATTGAATCTTTCAATCAACAAAATTCAATATTTAACTTTAACCCCTAAATTCTCTATAAAAACCCAAAATTTGACTCTTTAATTTTGCAAGGGCATGCATGATAATGTTACATTTTGCAGGGTTCTAATTAAAATTATGCCATGAAAGACTGAAATTTCTTCAAAATTCAACGAACTAAAGTATCTACAAACTACAAACATTTACGACATTTGGTTCAAAGACAGAATCAAATCATAACCATAAAAAACCGGGATTTCAGAATCCAGGAACTGAAATCCCGAGAATCCAAACGCCCCAAATGAATCTTCTGTAGACAAAACATGAGAGTTTGTTTGTTTGTATGTTTGTTTGTTTCAAAAGTCTTTATTTATGAAGATGCTAACATACAAAGTAAGTTAGCGATCTTGACAAGTGCGACGAAAGGTGGTACCCTGTGAGAGTTCGCAACATGCCCGCACCGCCACCGACACGTGGCACGTCAGCCGAGCTCCGCCCTGCACCGGCAGCAGCGACTCTACGCATCCCAACGCCCCCATCCTCCTACAAAACCCACAAAAAACCCAAAAAAATCATCAAAAAAAACCCAAAAAAACCATCAAAAAATTAAAAATTAAACGACAATTAAGGAGTATTTTTGAGTGTTCTGACCTGGAGGGGGAAAAGGGGGAAGGAGGGCGGGAGAGGCGAGGGGCGGAGCGAAGAGGAGGAGAGGAGCGGAGGGAGCGGGCGGCGGAGAGGAAGGAGCGAGAGAGGGAACTGCGGACCAAGGACATGGTTTTGGGGTGACGGCGGCTCGATGAAGGTTTTGTTAGGGTTTAAGGAAGGAGGAGGAGGAGGAGGACGAAAGGGTGAATTGAAATGTATTTTAGAATGTGCTGGATTTAATTGAATGTTATGTTTTGGTTTTCATCAGGCTCAATTTGGGCTTTATTGTCTCATGTATTTGGGCTGTATATTTAATTTTATTCTAACAGAGCAAGAAATATATAAAGTGGCTGTTGATATAGTATAAATTTTGTGAAATTTTCTCCAAGTAATATATATATATATATATATATATATATATATATATATATATATATGTATTATTTATTAACTTGGATATTTATATACTAATTATGATAACATATATAATGTTTTTACTTTTTTATCGAGTGATCATGTACTAGGCGACCCCATTTATACCCCTAAAGTGATAATTGAAAAAAATGATGGGTTTATCTGAATGTTTTGGTTTTGGATCAGGCTCAAATTGGGCCTAATAGTCTCATAAATTTGGGTTGTTTATTAATTAAAATATAGTAATAATTCAATGAATGTATTAAAAGTAGGGGTGGGAACACTTCGAGTATCGTATCTGAAAAATATTCGGATCCGAATAAAAAAATATTCAGATCGGCTAAAACTATATCTGGACCGGATCCGGATATGGAACTTCAAATATTAGACCTGTATCCGGATTGGATCCGGATAATTATCAAATATGGGTATATGTTTCCGAACTCGGGTTTTAAGATTTTCATATAATTGTGATGCACTATTTATATATATTTTTTGCAATAAAGCTATACAATATACAAAATTTAATATATTTTTATGATATATAAAAAAATATAATAATAAGAATATAAATTATAAAATAGTCATACAATATATTTGTACCATTTTAATAACCGAGAAAGATCCGGATTCGTATCCATATCCGACAAATTTGAACCATACTCGGATCCGTATAATATCTGAACTGTATCCGGATTTAGATCCAAGAAAAAAAAATATTAATACGGATATAATATGAGTACTATCCGAATCGTTCGAGTCGGAACTAAACTGTTGCCACCCCTAATTAAGAGGCCGTTTGGGTAAATTCAGAGGCCTGCTTTTGAGCGCACAAATATATTTAATCATAAGAATTAGAGAATATATCTTAGCCTCTATTGTGCGGACACTTCAAAAACCCGGCCGTGTCCGTGTCGGACATGATGCTCCTCGGACACGTGTCCGACACACCACATGGTGTGTCAAATATTTTATTATTAAAAATTATTATGACACTTCTCAGGATACTTCTTAGACATGTACACTGGGCTTGTTGGCGCAATTATTATACTATTTCATCATTCTTGTATTTTAGAAACTAGTTCATCTCACTTTTCTATTCCAATAATTGTGGGACGACACATTTAAAATGAATTTTGATTATTTAGTGTCAAGTTTCAATACACAAACATGTAAAACGTCAAATATTTTGTATGCACGTATAAAAGTGCAACTTCAAATGTTTATATATTGTATCAATTATAAAATATTACGTATAACTTTCTAATTATAAAGTAAAAATATTATATATAATTCTTTAAAATAAAATAAAATTGACATAAATAATATATACAATAATTAACTTATATATTTTATTCATAAAAATAATATAATAATATATATATAAAACGTGTCGTGTCCTGATGAATTTTGAGATTCGTCGTGTCCGTGTCGTGTCGGACACGACATTCGTGTCCGTGCAACATAGATTTTAGCGCTTCATTCATTTGGAAGAAGGATAATAATAAAAAAAAAATCTTAGCGCCTCCATAGTCCAAAGGCTAAAATTAGGAAATGGTAAATGCTTAATTATGACTTTTCTGGAACAAATATTGACTTTAATCTCACATTCAGTATTTACAATCAAAGAAAATATATATATTTAGGGTTTCGACCAAACATATAACTATCCAGCGATATTCGATAATTACAGCCCATAATGAGACAAAATCCCAATATCACTCAAGGACCTCATCGTTAGAGATAATGTTTTTATATTTTATCTATATTTAATTAATATTATTAATTTGTGTAAAAATTAAAATAAAATATGTGTAGGTAATTAATTTTGTTCACTATTTTAGACAAAAAAAAAAATAAGATTCTAAAATAGAAAAAATACAAGATATCTCTTCTTGTGTTTATTAACTCACTATAACAAAAAATGCTCCTAATCACGATTTTTTTACTAGTGTACATGGTTCTAATCGGGGTAACACACGTCTTCTCACAGTTTTGAAATCGTGGTAGAACCGTGCCTTCTTCATCCATAGTAAGCGTTTATATAAGTGGTTTCGAAACTGCGTGTAAACGTAACACAATTTTCTTTTTATGGTTTAAACCGTGTTTACATGATTATGATATCGGATCTCCGTTAGCTGAGCTTCTATCTTAAGCGCTTAAGATAAATAGTTTCCAAGTAGTCGTCTAGTCCATTGGATTATTCCGTGTACTTTAGCCCTTGAGACTAGCTCTAGTCTTAGTTCCAGGTCTCTCTTTTCTGAGAAATCCATCTTAATTTCTTAGTCTTAGTGCAATGCCCTAAGGTATTAAGAGTCAAGACTTTCCAACTTGCCTTAGTCTTATTAGCTGCAGTGCCGAAATGAACCTCATTCTAATATGCTTGCTGCTCTTATCCGGTCCTTGCCTGCTCTCTAGCGTGGTGTAAAAGAACTCCTTTCGTTGCTACGAACAAGAAGAATAGGCCAGTTTTCCCCCTAAACTCATCACCTTAAGTACAAATTGAAAGAAGTTTGTCCCAAGACTCGTCTAATTTTAATTTTCTCACTTCAAAAACAAGCTTCAAAAGTACATCAATTTGTTTAGCTCGTGCTAGTTTACGTAATTAGCAAATCTACACTACTTCTGGCCAACTTCTATCGTAACTTGCTCGCCCTCCCGTTGCCCGTTCGTAGGAAGCAATATACCTCAGAACTCTTCTCGATTGTCCCTTGACTTTCTTTCCCTCGATGGAGGAGAGAAATGCCTAGGCTTAGGCTAGTGTACTCGGCAAATCTCCAGATTGACTTCCAGCTCACCTTCACTTCTATTTCTTTTCATTCATTTCCAGTGAGTCAACATTTCCTAAATAAGAAGCTGAATATAAGGATGACCTACATGTAGATCCGGAGAGTCCAGTTTCTTTGAGCAAACTCTCGACGTTTGCTCTCAATAGTAAAATCGGGTAACTTTTTAAGAAATGCTGGTTTACCAGATAAGGTTTTTCAAATTATTTCAAAGATTTTTTTTGGAGAACAATCCTTCAATCCCTGAATCACGGAGATATAGAACTTTCAAGAAAGAGAACTCATCAAATTTGGAACTAAGGAACTTCAATTATTGGCATGACTTTTTTATTTTATTTTAGATTATATTAGCCCAACCTTTTCGTCTCAATACTTCGAGGGCCGGGCTTTGTTTCCCCAGCGGCTACCCAGTGGCGGTAGAAAGCCAAAAAGGGTGGGCGAGATCCGCCTTTGATTGTTAAGAGATAGCATTTTATTCCCAGTGGGAATTTAGGTTTTTTTCTGTGAGTTTATTGATTCTAACCAAATTGACTAGAACATGAGTAGTGTTCGTTGTAATTGTGCTTATCTTATATATTTCTTACAACATAACACGGTCAGAACCATGATAACGTAATATATAATATTGTAATATATATACACCGTTAAAATCATGATTACATTACACTAATATATATACTCAAAATTCATTTATATAATAAAAACTATATCCAACAATTAACCCGTCAATTAATCCACCAAATTATATACATATATGAAAATCATTCATAATAAAACCTAAAATTAAAACAAAATAAAACTAACATCCCAATAAAGTAAACCTGACATCCAACATATACACAAACCCTAAAATATCTCAACATACTAAGGACAAAACCCTATATTCCAACATACTAACACAAATCCTAAAATAGCAACATACGCCAACACACATTTCTCGTAAAATTCCTCACGTCCATATGCACCAATTTGAACCCAAAAACTTGTAAAAAATAGTTGGTCAATAGTATAATTAACTTATATACATCTAAATAAAACTAAAAGTATATCCAATAATAAAATTACATACCTAGAACGTTTTGCGGCGATCAACCATTTCGAGATGAGTGTGCCGAGTGATTTGTTGGCATTGGAACGTTATTTATATTGTTAGGTCCAATACTCAACTATTCATAATACAACACAATAAAAAATAAATTTAGGGTACAGAATAGTAATATAAATTATATATATAAATAAATATTATATCTCTGAACGTAATGGTAATACAAGTTCCATCAATTGTTCAACTTTCCAAGTCAAAGTCAAGATACTTTCAACGGCAACCAATTTTTTTTCATTTTTTCTATGCCAACGAACGTTTTTTGAACTGGAGAGAAACTTTTATGTCCCAACTGGAGAGCAATATTCCATCTGAGGCCTCCATTTCTTGGTAGTGTAAATTATTATTTCTCCACAAATATTCACATTCAACCAACTAAAAAAAATGTCAAATATATAGTACAACACTATAATAGCAAAAAATAATAAGTAAATAAATAAATAAAATAAGAGTAAACAACAACAGTAATAATAATAATAATAATAATAATAATAATAATAATAATAATAATAATAAATAAATAAAGAAATAAATAATATGGAAAAGTAATAATAATATGGAAAGATAAGTTTTTTCAAACAAACCTGACCAAATGTAACGGCTCGATATGGTATATATGGACTCTGGATTGCATACCAATAAATTATCATGAACGTGCGGTGAAAGTCGGTGACTCGGTATTAATCCCTTTCCTAGCAACTCAGAATCCAGAATCTCACTTATCTTCAATCAATCAACAAAATATCAATACAAATAGATATATTAACCCTTAAAACGGAATAAATAAAGAAACTTCCTTACCAATACATCAAGTTGGGAATCAAGTTCGACTCAGATTCGAACCTCGTCAGACCGTTTAGGGAATAATTTGATTTTATGTTTCAATCCATTTAATTGAATCACTTCTCGTATCATTTTCACCATGGGGAGGTATGCTCACAGGCTGACACCTATCCACTCCCACCTCCAATTTTCTCCATTGCTCGTGCCGCCATCATTGAGCCCTAAATCCAAATCGTAATTAAGTTTATTCAATGATTTGGTACCAATCAATCAAGCTGGTACGATCGGCAAAATCAAATCAAAATCAAAGAAATGAAATGAAAATAAGCTAACAGAGTATTAGAATATATGTACCGCTACGATTAGTGTAACAATGCGAAAACTTGTCGTTGTGTAATCACGTGTTAACAAAGAAATTTGTAAGTCCCCTAATTATTAACAAAGTGTATATATGGAATTTGAGTTTAGGGTGTCGAACTCAAGGAAGCAAGACCTTAAATGTTTTAACGTTCGATACTCACTTTTTATTTTAGTGTTGTGTTTTGGAAAGGTTGCTGATGTTGTTTAAAATAAGAAAAATTACAAGAAAAAGATGAAAACAAATTTCCTTTTTTTTGTTTTAAAGTTTAAAAGAAAAATAGTAGGGAAATGATGACGATTTGTGTGACTTAAGAATCACTAATCACGAAAGATAGAAAATATTATAATATTTGCTATCAAGGTTTAATTAATTTCCTTCCAAAAATCAATTAATAAACGCATCAAATATCAGATCCACTCAAAAACTTCCACTTTTAAGTTATTCTTTTATTTGATTCAACCATTGTTTGAATAAAAGAAAGACTCTTCCAAGCCAATATTACTCAAACAAATCTCAATAAAACTCATAAGTATTTCTCGTCAAATTATTCTTCTAAATAACTCAACTTTTAATCTCATGAAAAATATCAAACTTTAATCTTAAAATACCATAATAAAATGCAAGTTTCACTTAAGATTTCATCTACAAAATCCACACAAGAAGTATTTTCCCTACTTATAAAAATTACTCACTCATGTCCCAAAAAACCATATTTGCATAAAAAAAAAATACAAAAAAAAAGAAATAAATCAAACCCTAAAGAAGCGAATCGTTCTCGATCTCTCCCCTTCTTGGTCGATTTAGCACTTGCCCCTTCTAGATCAAGTACTTCTCTCTTCACTAAAATTATATTCTCTCTTTTAGTTCTCAAGAATTGAAGATTTGAAGCTTATGAACATTAATGGTGGAAAAGAAAAAAAAAATATGGTGGAAGAGATGAAAGAAAAAATGAGTGTATGAATTTGATGTAAGAATGGATGTGTGAATGACCCCCTCTAGAGAGAGAAAAAGCGATATTTTCATAGAGAATAATGACCTAGAAAATATTTGGAAATAAGCTTGTGGGACTAAAAATTTAACTTGATCCGGATTCTGAGTTGGGTAGCAATTTGGGAGATCTTTCACACTCTTTTGCCTTTATTTCTATTCAAATTCTGTTTGTGTGTAATTTTCTGGGTACATTTATCATTTCCCTTCATTCTCATCAAACTCAACGGACGAGCCACGTGGCAGTCTCTGATTGGCTGCAGCTAAATTCCAGTATCTAATCCGACCGCTCAGATTGTGACACGCGTCCAGGGCCAAGGAATTCGTTGGCAGAGACGATGCGTGTCAAGCCTCCATTGGCTGCAGCTGCCACAGTCCGAGATTTGCAGAAAACGCGTATTTCCTCTTCTCCATTTACGACCAATACACGGTCCAATGATCAGCCGAATGTGTGTGTTTTTGGCTAATGGAGACGTGCAGTTATCCTTGGAATGGAGATAAGTAAAGCCGGCAGGGGAAAAAAACGTGATTCCTTCAACTGTTGCGCCACATGTCGTCGCCTGATTGGCTTAATAACATCCTCGTACTGAACCTCATACTGAGGTCTGTCGGTTGTGCCAGTGATGCCCCCCAATCAATGAACGCCACATGTCTTCTCTTTATCTAACTCCAACTGACCAGCCACGTGTCAATCTTCGGATTTGCTGATTTTTAATGGAATCTGCCACGTGTCAGCTTTTGATTGGTTTAACTTAAATTTATTTTCCTTTGATTTCTGTGCTGGACAAATTCTGAGAAAATTTTTGGCCACGTGTCGTGCTCTGAATGGTTGAAAAGGGGTTTGACCAGGTCAACATTTAACTTTGACTAAGGTTGACCAAATCTTGTATCGCATTTTCTGGGAGTTCTATAAGGTCTTTTTTCGCGAGGTTTGTACCGTTGGATTCGTATCGTCGAGCTCTACGATTTGACACCCAATTTGACCCCTTTTGGAAAAGTTGACTTTTGGTCAACTCGGTGATTTCCCGGGTTTGACTTTTCGTCTTTTTGTGGATTTTGTAGGTCTCAGCTTGGATAGTTAGCGGATAAGGGTTATAAGAATTTTGGAGAATCGTGTGCAGGGTTTTCGCGGAGATTTGTCGAAAATTCGGCCATTTTTGGCCCAGGATTTTCAAATAGGCTCGTCATTTGGAGTTTACATTTCACCAAGTCGTCCAAATATCATTTCCTCGGTCTTTTTACCTGAAAAATCACACAAAAGTGTATTAAGAGTTTCACAAATAATTTTTATTAATTTTAAACATTTTTCATACATTTAATGTGATTGAATGGTGAATTTTACATGATAAAAACCCTAAAAATGTGTATAAGAATACACATTACAATTAGTTTACTTAATGAGTGGTTATAATAGACCTAACAGCTAGTTAGCTAGTGACTTAGATTAACTCAAATGTATTATAAATAACGTCTTGTATAATCTCCTAATCAATGAAAATATAATTACTCTTCTTCCTTATATTCTTCTCAAACTGTCTCTCTCAACATGGTATCAAGACTTTAATATTTTTTTTTTTTAAAAAAATTACCTCAAGAAGAAAATAATACCTCAAGAACCTCTTTTTTTTTTTCTCCAAATTCTTCAAAAAAATAAATCTCTCAAAAAGACCAAATTCAGTTTATATAAACTGAATTTCTTCCCTAAAAAAAAACCCTAAAACCCTACAACACAAAATTTCTCTTTTTTCTTTTATCTCAGATTTATTCCTCTCCACAAAAACTTCTTTTTTTTTTCTCTCAAGACTTAATCTTGATATTTCTTTCCCCTCTCCTTTCCACAATCCAAAAATAAAGCTAAACACAAAACACTCAAGAATTTCTCAAATTCAACAAAAAAAAGAGAAATTCAATCCTTTTTCAAAAAAACTTGATCCATTCCTTTCTTTCCCCCAAAAAAAAAAATTTAGCATTTTTCATATCCAACTAAGTGTCTCAGATTGAATCTTGATTCATAAACACAAATTAAGGAGCTCTCTTTCGAGTTTCTTCAACCCAATTTATGCCTCTAATCAATTCTTTCCTCTTCATAGACTAAATCGCAAACAAGTGCCTTAAAACCCTCAACAAAAATAAGGAGCTGCTCAAGGAGCTACTACACCTCGATTCTTGCCTAAGCAAACCAGTCGACCGAAACCTTAATCAAGAACATCTCAAATCCAAGTGAAATCAACTTTTTTTTTTCTTTTTCCTTTCAATTACTCTGAATGGCACCTACATCAACCACAACTGATGATTCATCAGTTAGTATTTCAATGACCAAACCAATCACCTTTTCTCATCAAATCACCACTAAATTAACCGATTCAAACTACCTAATCTGGAAATTCCAGATTCAAACCATTATCGAAGGTCATGGACTTGGTGATTTTCTTGACCCTACCACTGATCCACCGTCCAAAACCCTAACCGAAACTACAAATAATGTTTCCAGAACAGTCCCCAATCCGGCTTACAATGACTGACATCGCCAAGACAAGCTGATACTAGGCTGGATTCTGTCATCTATAACAGAAGCAATTGTGGCAGAACTCATCAGCTATACGACAACTGCCTCTGCCTGGACTTCTCTTGCTCGACAATACCAGGCCTCTTCAAAAGCTCAGTTAGCAACGATTGGTTGTCATGTCAAAGAAGAAGACCTTGTCGACTTCTGCCTGAATGGCTTAGGGCCAGAATACGAGAGTTTTGTCACGGCGATAAATTAACGCGCCGATAAAGTATCATTTCCAGAATTCTCTGGAAGTCTGATCAATTAGGAACAAGTGCTGGCTCGAAATAGATCTATCGCCATTAATTTCTCTCAGTTCTCAAGCTCGAACGACGCCTCTTTTTCTTCTTCTCAAACCTTCTTCTCGGTCGTATCGGCTCTGAATGGAAGTGGCTCACAAGTACATGGTGCACCGACCGCGTATTATACTCAGTATGGGCCTTCCTATAATGGGCCGGCTAATTCTAGTTTTAATTGGCCTTTTTTGAACCAAAATCAATCCAGTCTCCAACCTGGTCCATGTCAGCCCAACTTTCAAGTGGGCCTGTCTCAAAATTCTATATTGGGACCGATTCCAAATCAACAAATTTTCGACGCACTTGCCACCCAATTGATAAAAACTCGATTTTTTAATAATCAGGGGAACAATAAAAATCGAGACAAACGCAATAATATTCCTAATAATACTAGTAATAATAATAATAACTATAATCACAAGAAGGTGCGATGTTAGATTTGCAAAATTCCTGGTCACACTGCCGATATATGTCGCTGGCGTAATAACATCAACAATAACAACAACAATCAACCTCAAGCCAACACGCTCTACGCTCCACCAACCATTACCGATGGATGGTATCTCGACTCAGGCACCACAAATCATGTGACTTCTCAACTCGCCAACCTAAACTTTCACACTCCATATCTTGGCACCGATCAAATTTGTGTCGGGAATGGAGCAAGTTTGAAAATTAATAATCTTGGTCAAACTCATTTTAATTCTTCTACATGTGATTTATAACTTAATAATGTTCTACATGTTCCCCAAATAACCAAAAAGTTCATAAGCATTTCTCAATTTACAAAAGATAATCAAGTTGTTATTGAATTTACTCCGTCTTCTTGTCTTATTAAGGATCTTATAACTGGAACCTCGCTTCTCAAGGCTTCCCTTGATAATGGATTGTATCGACTACCTTCTCCCTCTCACAAGCAACCTATGGCATTCTTTGGAGTCAAGACGCCCGCTGAAGTTTGGCACCGACATTTAGGCCATACATCATCTAGTGTCATTAGCAATTTAATTTCACATAATAAACTTAGTGTATCATCTAATAAAATGTCATTGTGTGATGCTTGTTGTGTTGGGAAAATGCATAAACTATGTTTTAAACATTCGAATATTCGCTCTTGTGTGCCTTTATAATTAGTACATTCTGATGTGTGGGGGCCTTCTCCAATTATCTCTACCTTTGGCTCCCGTTACTTTGTAATTTTTATCGATGATTTTTCGCATTTTACTTGGATATATTTTTTCTCGTCTAAATCACAGGTAGCACAAATCTTTGCCCTCTTCAAAGAAAAAGTTGAGAACCTTCTCTCTCGATCCATAAAGACGCTTCAAACGGATGGCGGCACCAAATTTCTACCAATTCGACGTATGTTTCCTTCCATCACACACATCACCTCCTGCCCACACACACCGGAGTAGAACAGACACGTTGAACGAAAACACCATCACATTGTGGACATCTCCCTCTCCACCATGACTTTCGCTTCCATTCCACAAACCTTTTGGGATGATATCTTCTATAGTATCGTCCATCTCATCAACAACCTCCCAACACAAACTCTCCCCGATCCTCCCCATACTAGATTCTTTTTCACAAAGAATCTGATTATTCCCTCTTTCGAATTCTTGGCTGTCGATGCTTTCCCTACACAAGACCATACAATTCACACAATCTCGAACTCCGCTCCATGCCGTGTGTTTTTCTCGGTTACTCCCCTTCTCACAGAGGCTATAAATGTTTTCATCTTTCCACAAACTGCCTATACATTAGTCGATATGTCGTGTTTGATGAAAATTATTTTCCCTTTCTACATCTCTCGACAAACCCGTCGCCGTCCAACCCACATACATCTCAACATACTACTCTCTCTCTTCTTGAAACCACTCCTCCCATCATAACACCATCTTTCGCACCCTCCCTTCCCGAACCACAACCATCAACTCATCCCATGGTCACTCGAACACGTGTTAACACTTGCAAAATCAAAAAACACACTGACTTTGTCGCCTACACCTTCACCAAATATCTCATCTTTACATCTCTGCTTCATGATGAAATTCAGCCTACTTGCTTCACAAACGCGAACAAACACCCCAAATGACGCACTGCAATGGAAGAAGAATTTAATTCTCGTCTTCAAAACAAGACTTGGACCTTAGTACCACCCAACTCCACGCAAAATCTTGTCGGGTGTAAATGGGTATTTAAAATCAAGAAAAACTCTGATGGATCTATCCAACGATACAAAGCTTGACTTGTTGCCAAATGATACCACTAAGAAGATGGTATCGACTATACTGAAACATTCAGTCCCATTGTTAAATCCACCACAATTCGTGTTCTTTTTACCATTGCTCTCTCGCATTCATGGACTATTCGGCAACTTGACGTAAATAATGCATTTCTTAATGGCGAACTCGAAGAAATGATTTTTATGCAACAACCACCAGGCTTCTTGGACCCTACTAGGCCCCATTATATGTGCCAACTTCACAAAGCGCTTTGCGGCCTCAAACAAGCTCCTCGCACGTGATTTCACAAACTCAAAACTACTCTATCTAGTCTTAGCTTCGCAAGCTCAATTTCGATCCCTCTCTCTTCATTCGCAAGACGGATAATGACCTAACCTTCATTCTTGTATGCGTTGACGATATCCTTATCACTGGGAACAACAACTCGATCATCCAAACTCTCGTCCATGATCTTCATTCCCAATTCTCGCTCAAAGACATTGGCCCACTTCGCTACTTCCTTGGCATTGGAGCTCAAACTTCTCCCGAGGGCATTCATCTTTCCCAACCTCGATACATTCTCAACCTTCTCCAAAAAGCCAAAATGGATGGCGCAAAATCTTGCCCCTCGCCTATTCTTGCAGGAGAATAACTCTCCAAATTCGATGGCGAACCCATGGACAACCCTACGCTCTATCGACGTGTTGTTGGGGCCCTTCAATATGCCACAATCACACGCCCTGAGAACTCATTCACCGTCAACAAGGTCTCTCAATTCATGCACTCCCCAACAACCATACATTGGACCACCTACGCCCTGCGACATCTCTCTTTCTTCAGGCCTTCTCTGATGTTGATTGGGCAGGTTGTCCCGATGACCGGCGCTCCACCACAGGCTACTGTGTCTTCCTTGTCCCAAATCTAATATCGTGGAGTTCCAAGAAACAAGGGGCTGTCTCTCGCTCTAGTACCGAGACTGAGTATCGTAGCCTTGTTATGGCTACCCAAGAATCGTGTGGCTCCAATCCTTTCTCTTCGAACTTCACATCACTCAAACACGACCCCCTCCTATGGTGCGACAACATTGGTGCTACTTACCTTGCTTAAAACCTGGTGTTTCATTCCCGCACTAAACATATCAGCATCGATTTTCATTTCGTTCGCGAGCTCATAACTTCAAAGCAGCTACTTGTCCAATTCATCAGCACCAAGGATCAGATCACGGATGTTCTTACGAAGGGATTATCTACTTCACGTTTTCAACTACTACATCGCGCACGCACCGTTCAAGAACTGGTTTCGTTTGGGGGGGGGGGCAATAGAATATTAGAATATATGTATGGCTACGATTAGTTCACTTAATGAGTGGTTAGAATAAACCTAACGGCTAGTTAGCTAGTGGCTTAGATTAACTCAAATGTATTATAAATAAGGTTTTGTATAATCTCCTATCAATGAAAATATAATTACTCTTTTTCCTTATACTCTTCTTAAACTCTCTCTCTCTCAACATAAGCTGAAATTGGGGCCAAAAGCAATCAATTAGTGAAAAAATCACAAAAATGAACTACAGATATGTCTTAAAATAGCTTTCGATTTTGAATTTGAATTGAATCGCAAAACGAACATGTGAATTAAACATCGTGAGATCCTTTCACGACAAACTAATCCCAAATCCAACCAAAACCTCACAAATCGGCACTTTCGTCAAATCAATGCATTACGCATCAAAACGACTGACCTTTTCGGCAATTTTTGGATCAAGATTGCGGTTCTTCATCGGGACTGACTCGAGGCGGTTTGATCAGCGTGTAAAGAAATCATGTATATCAACATTTTTTTGTTGTAGTGACAATTGTGTCTGGTGTATTTTTTGTCTTTCAGTTCTTTAATTTTTTTTGTTTATTATTAACCTGATCACAACTATTACTTTACATGTTCTTTGTCTCTTAACATTTTTTGTTCATCTTTAACTTCACTACTATGAACTATTGATTTAGCATATTTATGATATTTTCATTAGCTAAATGACAATTATTAGCTAAGTGACAAAGATATGACTCAATATTTTAGGGGACATTTTCCAAGAAAAAACTCATTTCAATTAGCACACAATAGATGCATTATATGACTAATTAACTGCAATTAATGAGAAGTCTTTGGGCTTTGTGGCCTTTTGAGTTTTGAGCTCGGAAAAAACCTCAAATAAAAAAGAGAGTATTGAAAATTAATGCTCCAAAATCGAGGGGATCAGACAGATAAGAATGAGACATTATACCATTTCCCTTTGATCTTACTCCAGTATTATCTATACCTTTGAATAAATAACTAACTTATTTTTTCAAAATAAAATAAAAAAATAACTAGCTTTCATGCATGCATTAATGAATGTTCATAGTTTTTAGCAGATTACAAGGGGGAGTTGGGGCAGGTAAAAAGTTGAATGGCGCTCATTTCTTGGAATTTGAAGAGAGTCTAAACTAAAAGAGAGATCCATGTAAAAAGGAGGAAGCCTTTTTGTTTTCAATTATTCTGCCTTATATATTTGATGTCGGCTTCACACTCTATTAACGTACAATTCCTATGCAGTTTGGTCCCTTGAGGTTTTTCTTATTGTTAAATAGGGTTATGTTTTTACTCATTTTGTAAAACAAGTTCTTATTTTTGCAAAGACCATGTTAACATATGCAGATCTTAGTCTTACCAGTCCGTCTAGTGATCTGGATGCACAATCAATTGAATTATATGTTTTTTTTTTGAATTAAATTGAATTATATGTTTCACATACTTCATACTTCAAAGAGATAGAAATGTCTTATTTACTATATAACAAAGATCTTAATGCATATCCAATGATTAATAAATTCAATATATGAAATTTAAAAGGTTTAGTTAAATTAAAATACTTTAGGCATTTTAGGATTTTATATATATTAGTTTGAAAAATTGCAGTCTAGACACTATATACAAATATTAGTTTAGGCTTTAAAAATTCAATTAATTCTACTTGTTGGTCATCATGCCACTTTCCGAATTTTCAATTAATTGGTTGAAAAAGGAACTCTATTTTCATGATTTGTGCATACAAAAGTGTTCAACTACCTGGAATTCTCTATTGAGATCATTTGAACACAAAATTTGACAATTTTACATAATTCTAGAGTTATACTTTAGACGAGTCAATTTGAATGTTGCGTTCCTTGAGGGGTATATAGTCATGATAAACTGCAGAAGGGCTTTATGATAGATATATACTTTTCACAAATGGGACTCACATCTCAACATTTATTTCAAAGCAGCGATTAGAATATGCATGTTTTGTTTAATTTAACATTTATCACATTTTATCTATAAAAGATTGATAGCTCATGCTTTTAGGCACCCATAATTTTTTTTAAGGCGAGGCACCCATAAATTTTAGAAGAGGCTCCAGTTCGAATCTCAACAAATCATTTAACACTATCTAACAAGTCTTTCAACATGCAAATACTAGTTTAATCTATTTTATATCGATGTCCTCTATATTTGAGGAAGTTGACTGTGTTTTGAAGAAGGAAAATGTGCAAACACGATGATACTGTAGCACGACTGCACTATAGATATATTTTTTTTTCTCATTTTATATATTATTTTGCCATTTTATATACTGTTATTTATTCTTTGTATATTTTTTTTTTACTTTTATATACTGTTTTTCTCATTTTATATATAGTTTTCCCATTTTATATACTGTTTTCATATTTTATGTATATACTGTTATTAAAAAATAAATTATATATACTGTTATGTATGTATTGTTATTAGAAAATAAATTATATATATTGTTATTGGATATGTTGTGAACAATCGTGCTCTATATATTCCTTAAGATATTAACTAAACAATAAAATAAGTTGAGGCAAATATATAAAACTAGAATCATCTGTTCTCAAATAAAAGAGAGAGCTAACAAGAGGGATGATCCTTGGATGCATGACAAGCAATTGGAAGCCACATAAACAAGAGATATGGGATCTCATTATAGATAGTTAAGATTAGGGGACAAGACAATTAAGCTACAATATTCGAATGTGACAGACCATTTCTCTCTATCAACAAACCTCCGATATATCAATCAAACATTCCTCTTAGCTTCCTTTGTGCCTATCAAATTTATTGATCAGGATTTGTATTTATCTACCTATCAATTTTTTTGAAGTGGAAATGCACCTAAATTATAAAAAAACCATTATCGCAAATATGATCTTCCATTAAATATTTAAAATCTCATATAAATATCTTTATATTTCTTCTTTTAGTTTTTTCATCTCTCACAACTTAGTGGATTAAGAGAGAAAAATAATTTATTATTCTCCTATTTCATCGACAAAATTATTAAATAGATAAAAGACACTTTTTAGCTCGTACCTTAGCTCAAAAAGAAAAAAATACTTTTGGCTCGAACATGGATATTTTCATTCCATCCACATCATAGATTACAGATACATACCTCAAATTGGTACATTAATAATTGATGTTATTAAGCAAATTTATAATTTTATTTTAACTATATAATATAGGGGCATGATGCTGCATGACATAATTGCCCGTCGTACAACACTACGCAAAAAAATAGTATATAAAGACAATAAACATTATTTAAAATTAAACAAATAATATATAAATATATTTTTTAAATATTATGTAGAGACAATAAATAATATATATGTAAAACAGTTAAAAACAAGGTTGCAAATAGTGTTTAGCGGTGTGTTACGTTTATGATTTTCATGTAGCGAATTGCGTGTAGCGCAATGTATAACATAGATATTGCGGTGATACATTTTTATAGTAGATAATATGTGTAAATATTTGTTTTCCCTATATATCACTACGTAATATATACACTACAAAATCTAAAAGAAGAAATATACAACACTAAAATTTGAAATGTTCTTGTCAAAAATTACATGTCCAAAATCAAAATATGATTAATATTAAAATATTAAAATACAACATATCTATCCATTAAAAAAATCAATTAAAAAAATCAATCAAAAATGCTATTCAAACCGCTATACCGCAACACACACACACGCAACACCGTTATTGCGGACCGTTTTACCGCTAAATCGTAAAAAAATGCTACGCCGCAACAAAACCGTTGCGTGTAGCGTTTAGCTTCTAAAAACCACTATAACACCATTATTGCATCACTACAGACTACTATTTACAACACTGGTTAAAAACAGTACATAAAAAATAAAAAGCATATTAAAACACGGAAAAAAAATAATATACCATCACGTCTCAAACATACTAAATCCCGTATTTTCAAATTTCCCTATAATTTATATGTTCCGTGAGAATAGAAAAGAAATTTGAGGAACTTAAATTTGTAACTAGTTAGCAGTTAACACATCAGCACCAATTTATTAATAATTTGAAAAAGAAAGAAAAGGAATAATAAGATGAGATTAAGACAAAATGGGATTCCACTTCCAAAGAACTCCCCGCATCAGGCGCTGACCGCAGCTTCGGAACCAATTAACTATCATTTAGTTATTTATTAATCCATTACTGTTCATTAGTTTATTGTTTTTACTATTATAACATTAATATATTCCTTTAATTACCCGCAGCACACTCCACTAAATGTTCTTCACATTTGTCCTTATTAGCCCAACTCCACTATTATGTATTTGCACTATTATAAAGGAAAAAGTATAGTGACACCATTCTAACATCACAAAGTATATACATGTTGTGGTATGCAAATTCATTTTCTTGTATTATTAAGTCATATTATTTCAGAATGATAAAGTTGAGATTATTAGTAATAGTAATAGTGCTATTAATAACTATTTACGATTTTATTGAAGCGTCAGCAGTCGAATTGTCAACTGAAATACTATTAAAAAAAATAAAAGTTTAAATACAAAATAATTTCAAAAAGGAGATAAAGTAAGATAGATACATTTTCCACATTCTACTATATTGAATCTAACTAAAAGGTCAGCAGTCGAATTGTCAACTGAAATACCATTAAAAAAATAAAAGTTTAAATAAAAAATAATTTCAAAAAAGAGATAAAAGTAAGAAAGATACATTTTCCACATTCTACTACATTGAATCTAACTAGAGTAAGGAACATCTAAAAAAGAAAGATTCAATCAAAAGAAACATGCAAGGGAGCATGATTGTGCGGCTACATTGTCGATAGACCCCGGATCCATTGTTGAGGTTCTGAGTTTGTTGCTTAAAGAACGTGTGTCGGTAATGTCGATTTGTTCTTGAAGATTTTTACGTTACGAGCCTACATGTCGGCCAGCAGATGGCTAAACAATTGGAGTCTCATCTCACTCGTTATTTACTAAGTTCTCCCCTCTATAACAACCAAGGTTTATATCAAGGGACAAAGGGTTCCGTTTCTAAGTCGTCAGCGATAATTAATATTTATTGATGGTTATGTCTATATAAAAAGTCGTATGTAAAAATAAAAATACAGATAGACAGAAAATATTACAGATGGCTATTATATATTACGGGCAAGACAAGAGAGAAATTCATATTAAATGAGTTGGAAACAAAAAAATTTCACAGGCCAATTCTTACGCATTTATGGATGGTAAGCCCTCCGCATAGTAATTCACAGATAAGTCCTTTAACAATACTAGAGCCCCACGACATTTGTTATGTCTCACAAAAGCGCTTCTATCTATATCTCTCTTTTCCACTCGCACCAAACCCTAGCCCTAACTTTCTGAACATATCTCACAAATTCTCATTCTCTTTCTGATCCGACTTCCTCTGCAATTGATCAACACTTTGATATTTTGAAATAACATAATTATATACATATTTATTGACACAAACAAATTCCTTTTCTTAATATATGAAATAAAATAATTATATACACTTTGCTATTTTAATAAATTACAAAATTACTCACATATCGTGTATATTATTGATTGAGTCTGAGTAATTAAGTGAATCGATACAAGAATAAACTCGGGATTTTCTCATCAAGTTCATGAAATTATATAAGAAGACACGATAAAAAATATTATCTTACATGGTAGAACTAGCCTTAAAACATACTACTAAGGATTTTTTCATAAAATGGAATGACAGAATTGCGACTTCTCCTTAGTTTATTCTGTGTTTATATGTATACTTTTAACATGACAAACTTTTAGCGTCCACTTTATCCTAGATCTCACTATAAAAGTTGTGTTTTATGTTTTTTTTTATTTACAACGAAACTGTATATGAATATTGGTTCTCCATCTTTTTTATCGAAGTGCCGATCTTCTTATATATAATTGATATTTGATTCCGCTCTTGCATGGAGTTATAATAATAGTAACAATTAGGGTACAAAACTTATAGCCCTAGAGCAAGAACAACAAAGAATAACATGCAAAAGAATAATGTAAGTCCAACATTATTCTAAGAAGAACAAAACGTGATGAGAATAAACCAAACCAACCAAGTCATTGGCACACTACACCCCTTCAAATCTACAGATCTGGTCTTACTTTCATTTTCTTTAATCAATACATTAACAAATAAACAGAGTTTTCTCACGTGAGACATGCACGTGTAACCAACGTGGATGTGTGGATCGCTGCCACGTGGCCTCGAAGGGCTCGAGAATATATACTTCTTTTGACATAAATATATAGTTATTTTTTTATTCAAAGAGAATATAGAATTGGTAGACAAGGAGAGGGAATATAGGGAGAGAGAGTATGCGACCTGGCGAGAGATGACAAACTGTCGCCGTTGGATGGACGACGATCTTGGGTCCTGATTTGATTTGTCACTAGATTAATCACTCTTTTCTGTTTTGATATTCTTCACCCATTTTTTTGTTTGTTGTACTGATTAACTGTTTTTTTTTCTATTTTCACCGGAGATGATATGATAAAGATCTTAATGGATACTAAAAGCGGCCATAATCCCCAAAATAATATACATAGTTAGTAATATCATGTGTTAGATTATGTGTTAGATTATCATAACATTAAAATCTATATACCTCCCCTCTCCCTCCTCCTCAAACTTACTTAACAAATCTAATGAATACTGACATACAAGTATATATTATGGTCTCTCATGAGTCTCAACCAAGATCCGCTGTTGAATACGATAAATATTAGTTTAGTACTATTTGAGCTTTTTTTTTTTTTTTTTGAGATCGAACTTACAATTTGTATTTGTGAGTTGATAGATTTTGTTAAATTTGTATTTTACTTGATTGTGTTTGCTCAAATTCAAACTTGAAATCTCTCCCAAAGTTTTAAGATGCATTATCGCTTAAGCAAGAATTTTTTTGGCTAAAAGCACAAAAATAATATATAACTTAGAGTATTACATTTATTTTTTGTAAAAACAGGTGTATATATAAGTTTATAAAGTAATCATAGTTGTAAATAACGCGCTATAGCACGAAATGCTACATGTTGGCGGTTAAACATTACACGATGTGATTTTATTTTCGTTATATCTTTTTAACTCTAAATAGTCACTTTTCGTCTATAAAAAAAGTGTTTTTATAAACTTATTTAATGAAAAATAATATAATTATGATGTTTCTTATTAAAAATAAGGTAATTAGTCACTATATTTTAAAAAATATATATTTTCTCTTAATGATACTTAATGATATCATCTGCAATAAATTATAGCATCCGCTATAATGTTCGTTAATCGTTATCCGCTATAAAAATAACATGAACGCTACAAACTACTAAACGTTATTTGCAACCTTGAAAGTAGTATATAATTTTATATAATAGCAGATATATAAGTTAATAAAACTAGTATATAGTTTTATATAAAATAGTATATAGGTATTATAAAAAATAATATATTTATAATTACAAAGTAATTTATATTTTGAAACAGTCTATACTTGTCAAAAAATAGTATACACTAAAAGTAAAAATATATTAAATAAACAACCATTAAATGGTATATGTGGAAATAAAATATTATGTAGGATATATAGGGCTACATTAAGAAAAGTAAAATGTAATTTACCTATAAGAAAGTTATGATTTACTATTATTGGTAATAAGCAAAATATTGGGGTGACAACAAATCATGGTCCAAGCATTCAATAAGAGTAGAAGAGTAACAACTAGATGAGGTAAAATTTAGTTTTAGTGGGACTAAAATATGAGGGGCCAAAAGCACGTGAAAGAGCAGCTCCGGTGTCGCCGGACATACCGGCCGGTGTCAGAGAGTGGGGGTCGGTGGTGAGCTGTTTGTATATATTCATTTTTTTACAATGTATGTAATTTTGTATGTTAGTTTAATAAAGAGGAATGAAGTTGAAGTATTTTTCTCTGTCATGCATGGAAACTATTTGTTGACTAAGCTTGCACGTTGTGAGGTAGAGATGGTAGCACGTGTGCGTGGGCTTATGAATATGTGATAATTCAATAGTGGGGTTTAAAATGGAGTAATTTTTGCTGGAATTTACCGAAGTTTATTATATAATTGTTATTAGGTTTTCAAATGTTTATGTATTATAATTAATTTTTTAGTACTAAAATTGAGTTTGAAAAAAATATTTCGATTAATGTATCTCGTATTTCAAGTCTTGTTTGAAAATCAACCAAATGAGCATGTATAGTATCTCTATTTTTTTTTTTTTGAAGAGTATCTCTAATTATTATTTAAGAAACCGATTTAAATGGTAATTGTGTTACTTGATAAGTTGACTGACTATTTTGATCATACTATTATTTCGTTGTCACTTATGGAAGTTATATAAAGTGGTATAATTTGGACGAAACAAAAATTTAGTTAAATAGAAAAAAAATATGAAAGAAGATTGATGAATTTGATCAGCATTGGCACTGAAGAGAATTTAGATATATTTTACTGATTATCACAATATGTTTTGCTAATCATCCATATGTGTTATGTGTTAAGTAGAGAGAGAGAAGAATTATTGTTTAATTATGATTAATTGAATTAGTTTGACTGATTAGACTTTAGAAGAATACTTTATTTATAGAGTAGTCATCTATCTAATTTACTCTACAATCAATTTATATATCTGTACAATACAATCTCTACAATCTCCATACTAATGTACTTCCTATATACCCTACTCTAACACTCCCTCAAGACTAGCCGGGTCTGAACATGATGAACTTGTCACGTAATCGAGTAAATCGAGATGTTGTGAGTCACTTCGTAAGGATGTCCACAATCTGATTCTTGGTGCGTATGAAACAAACTTTAAAGATTTTAAGCTCGATTAGCGAAATGATAATCGATCTTGATGTGCTTCGTGCGTGTCTGAAACATTAGGTTGATAGCGAGATATGTAGCTCCAATGATATCACACCAGAGGATAGGGACTCCCTCTTGAAGGATGTGGAGTACGCATAGTAGGAATTATATCCATACAAGTTCCGCGGTATCCATAGCAAGGCTGCGGTATTTCGATTCAGTGCTAGATCGAGCTACCGTTGCATGCTTCTTTGCGCTCCACGAAACTAGGTTGGGATCAAGAAAAATACAATATCCGATCATGGACCATCTATCGTCTAGATAACCAGCCCAATCTGCATCAGAGAAGGCTTTGAGTCGTAGAGATAGAAGAACGAAGAAGAAGACCGTGGTTTGTTGTGCCTTTGAGATATCGCAGGATACGCTTGAACGCTCCCCAATGAATATCAGTCGGTGAGTGCATGAATTGAGAAACTTTGTTTACCGCAAAAACAATTGCTGGTCTTGTGATTGTCGCGTATTGAAACGCCAACCGTGCTTCGGTAGAGTTTTGGATCCTCAATTTTGTTTTTTTTTAATTCCGAGAGTTGTTCTCCAGCAGCCATGAGAGACGAGCACGATTTTGCACCTTCCATCTTGCCTTCTTAAGGAGATTCAAGATATATTGCGGTTGAGATAATATAATCCTGTCTTGCACCCTTTGTGCCTCAATGCCAAGAAAGTAATGAAAAGAGGCAAGATCATGTATTTAGATCCCTCACATAGAATTGGGCATTTAGATCCTGCATGAGTTGCTAAACTAAGACCGGATTACTTCCGATTATGAGGATATCGTCCACATAGACTAAGAGTGCTAAAAGCTCGTTGTCTTGAAACCGAATAAAAAAAGAAATATCGGTTCGAGAGCTAACAAAACCAAGACTGAGGAGGGCACGCTTGAGCTTTGTGAACCAGGTATGTGGGACTTATTTGAGCTCATAAAGAGTCTTTTTTAGGAGACAAACATGGTCTTGAGTCATCCACAAAGCAAGGGGGCTATTGCAAGAACATCATTTCTTCGAGATCCCCGTTGAGAAAGACATTGTTTACATCGAGTTGCCGCGCTAGCTATCATTTTGACAATGCGAGGGTAAGAACTACATGAATAGTAATTGATTTAACTATGGGGCTAAAAGTCTCAGTGTAATCAATCCCTTCTTCTTGGTGATAGACTTTTGCTTCTAGCCTCGCCTTGTAATATTCTACCGATCCATCCTCATTTCTCTTCATATGGAACACCCATTTGCACCCAACTAAATTTTGAGAAGAGTGAGAGGGAACAAGATCCCAAGTCATATTTGCAAGAAGGGTATTAAACTCAACTTCCATGGTGGCACGCCACTTTGGGTCCTCATTAGCGTTGGTAAAGTATATTGGTTCATTTTCTTCTTCGGATAGTGTGGTTGGAATATGGTGTTTGGTGGTTGCATACGTGACATGATCGGAAAATTATGGCGTTCGCTTTATACTGTCACGCGTGCGGGTTACCCTCAGATGAGAGGATAGAGGAGGTATAGAAGAGGTAGAAGGAGGAGTAGGACCCGTACTCGTTGGTTGAGAACCTTCGGGGTGAAGAAGTAGAGGCCTCAATAGATGGGGAAGAACTCTCATGAGAAGGATTTGAGGAGAGGAGTGTGAGAGTTGTCAGAGTTTGTGGTGGAGAGGATTGAGAGGATGTGACAGTTTGTTCGCATAAAAAGAAAGTATGTCTCATTGAAGATTATGTGACGACTTACATAAATTTTGTTTGTAGAAAGATAAAGGCATTTGTACCATTTTTACCATTTTTTGGTTTGGTGCGTATCCAAAAAACGCACATGGTAGAGACCAATTTTGAAATTATGTGAGCTGTAGGGTCGTGTATAAGGAAAATACAAGCATCTTAGAATTCACATGAAGTTTTAATCAGGTTTTTTGTGGAAGAGTGTTTCGAATGCAGATTTTTGAGGGTTAGTGGTATTTGGTAATCGGTTAATAAAATATTGTAGAATATGTCATTCCAAAACCGAAAGGGAATAGAAACTTGTGTCATGGTGGAAAGAGCCAGTTCTACAATGTAGTGATGTTTCTCTCGGCAAGCTCATTTTGCTCGGGGGTATAAGCGCAAGTCGTCACATGGGTAATGGAGGGATGAAATCGTGCAATGGGTTTAAAGTCGGTTCCGCCATCGGTTTGAAGAGTTTTTATAGAGCACAAGTGAAGATTTTCAGCTTGTGCTTTAAATAGATTAAAGGCTTGAGACATTGGTCTTTGGAGGAGATGAAATAAATTCATGTGTAACACGGGTAATCATTAGTAAAATGCACAAAATAACGAGTCACCGGATGAGAAAGGATCAGAATTGGTCCCCACACATCTGAGTCTACCACTTCAGGAGGTAAAGAAGAACGGGAAACAATTTTATTAAAAGATAACTTGAACATCATTCCTTTATTAGAAAGCAATACTTTTTTTTTGCCTAATTAAACTTTCAATAATTGGAAAAGAAGCGAGACCAAGTCGCCTATGCCACAATTCGGCTGATGCATATTCACCGAAAAATGCGGAAGATTGATTTATTTCATTCGGTCGCTTGAAGAGGCGATATAGACCATTATTAAGGACAGCGTGATGCAAGATTTTGTTAGAATCCCGATCCTTTATTAAGCAATAAAACAGTTTAAATTCAAGGGTAATATCATTTTCTTACTTTAGTTGGGAAAAGCTTGGGGACATGGAATCCATTTTTTAGGGTTATAAACCCATTTGTGCAAGTGAATGTTGTTTCTCTAATATTTTGAATTGGAATTCCTTTCCCATTTCCAACTCATATAAGATCATTATCTGAATGAGAATGATATGAGGTGAGAGAGTTGAGGTCAGCCGTTGTGTGGTTGGACGCTCTAGAGTTCAAAAATCACCCGTCAGGTGATCCTGCGAAGGGTTCGGCGAGGAGGGCCATTTGAAAGTTACGGATGAAGCATTCGGGGCAATTGAGAATGTCATGACCGGAATTTGAGCAAATTTGACATCTTCCACCCTTATTATTATTATTATTATTATTATTATTATTATTATTACTGTGCTAGTTATTAATCTACTCTGCAATCAATCTATATATCTTTATAATATAATCTCTACAATTCCTACGATCTCCATATTAAAGTACTTCTATATACACTATATACACTACTCTAATAATGTGCATATAGAACATATTTTTACTGTAAGTAAAATATAAGTTACAACATTCTAAAAAGTATTTTCTAGTAAATCATACATTAATTACCATCTGACAAGTATGACCACAAGAAAAGTTGTGGAAAGAAAATGAGGACACAAATAAATATTTTCGTTTCTATTTTCTAGCATTTATTTCAACTATCGAGTAGCTAAGATCCCTATTTAACATGCAGATGCAAAGCTTGACTTTGACCGTATTGAGATTTGAGGGTAATCAATTTCAGACCCGACTAGTTATTTTTGCATTTTTTTAGCATACTTTTTTTAAGGAATAGTTGCAAGTTGTAATTATTCAGAATTTTTATTAAACGATTTAAGCTTGAGTTACAAGTAGGAGATTACATGTAAGTCGATTGAAACTAGGTTAATGATCTAACAAAATAAACAAAGCAGTGCCCAAAATCGTAGCAATATGAAATCCATATAGCGTAGCCTCTTCGATTTGTCTCCTGGCAATAATGAAAGGCAGTTTTTTTACGTTAAATATGCGGTAGTTTCGCTCTTTCCAAATATTCCAAGTTATGACCGTCCAAATGGCTTCCCAATGCGATCTGCGATCTCTGAGGTTTTGGCCAGCCTTCTCGTAGCTTGTAACCAAAATTGGGTGAAGTTGCCTTGTAGGTCTTGGGATACTGACAAGTTTAGCATTCTAGATGCAAGTCTCCTAGTTACTGTCTCATAGAAACATTCAGTGAAGGATGATCTCGGGTTTCTTAGCACTTTCATAATTTCAGTTTTTTTAAAAGTCACTTTGACAATTTCTGTAAAACCAAGAAAATTTTGATTGTTAATAAATTGTGATAGGCCAGTACACTAAAGTTGTCAAATGTTCACGAAACTTTTGAATTTTCTTAAGCTAGAATTTTTTTTAAAGAAATAAATGAAAAATACTATAGTTCGGTGGTGCATATAAAGTTTGAACCCACAACCACTTATATTTCAAACAAAATAAGTAACCACTAAATTAGAGAATCATTTGCAATTAATCATAATCAATTCTCTTTTATATATAATTTATATAGGATAAAATAAATACTGGCTCAAGTTCAAATTATATCCATATGTGGTATTAAGTCATTTCTAATTAGCATAAAAGATAAATTTAGCCTCTTAGTAAATAAAAGTTCCGATACTATATATGGCAAAACAAAAGCTATGATCAAAAGATATAATACATATCGAAGTAAAATCAAAATATGAGAGATATCTTTATAAAATATCATGAAATTTTCTCCAGAATATACTAGTTTCTTATTTTTTTACATTTTACATTTTACATTTTCTTTTTCTTTTTCTGTTTTTTTTTTTTTTTTTTGAGAGTCCAGTACAGTAGTTTAGTTAGGTTGCTATCATGCATATGTAAACTTCCAAAGTATCATAATTGTGTTTTCCTTAGATTTTCTCAAACTCCAATCTCTCTCTCTCTCTCTCTCTCTCTCTCTCTCTCTCAGTCTCAGCATTAATGACCTGCACCTCAATTCCCTCCGTTTTCATGGAAAAGGAAATTTAGACATCTCACATTCTTTCATGCCTTTATACCTCTGCTTGCTCAATTTATCACCGTCTCTCTCTTTCTCTGTCTGTCTTAATCTCTCTTTAATTCCTTTTCCATTTTATTCCCCCTGCAATTCCCTCACATCTCACTCATACAATATACCTCCAAAGGAATATATTTATTCCACTAGCCCCTACTCTCCACATCTCTCTCTCTCTCTCTCCTCTCTCTAGCTATCATCTTTAGTAACCCCTAGCTATGTCACACAAATCATAAGCCACTCATAACCTAATCACTCAATTCCTTCCTTTCTTTCTATTTACAATCCCATTTTCTTTCCTTTCTCTTTCATTTCACTGTTCTCCTCCATTTCTCCACTAAACAAACCCTTTCTTTGTCCTTCCTCAAACCTCAAATTCTCTCACCAAACCCTAATCCTAACATGGAAACCCTTCCATATCCAGATCTATCTCTCCAAATTAGCCCTCCTGTTTATAACACTCCTCACAATTCAGACTCTACTAGTACCAGTACAAGCAGTGAGCTAAGCCAAGAGCTAGGGCTCGCAACCATGGAACGTGTCCACCGTGAACCACTTACACTGAGTCTAAGTCTCGATTCAGCTACACCGGTTTCGAATCCTCTGTGCGAGATGAACAACAAACCGCGGTATAAACACAACCACTCGCCTCAGATCTACCAATTCAAAAGAAATTCATCGGCTGTGATGAGAGGAAATAGTAAGAGGAGTGTTAGGGCTCCAAGGATGAGATGGACTACCACACTGCATGCTCATTTTGTTCATGCAGTGGAGCTGCTTGGAGGCCATGAAAGTATGTATTTATGCCCTAATTTTATTATTTTTTAATACTTTGATATGTATTTCATTAGTTGTTGGGTTTTTGGACTTAAAAATGGTGCATATGTATATTTCTTAATTTTTTTTCTTAATTTTTTTCAACTTACTTGGTGAGTGAGAAAATGGAGAATGAAACTTTCTCTCTATATTTCTTATAAATGAAATGATTTGACTTCAAGAGTTTATAATATACATAATAAGTGTCTTGTATCAAAGATTCAAAATATGCATGTTTAGCTAACATGATTTTTTTATTATTACTTCTTGTGTAAAATGAGATAATATTTTTATTTTTCTAAGGAAATCTATTTGTTTGGACAGGAGCAACACCAAAATCAGTATTGGAGTTGATGAATGTGAAGGATCTAACACTGGCTCATGTGAAAAGTCACCTACAGGTAAAAAATAAAAATAACATTTTCATATACTCTTTTTTCTTATTTTCTTTCATTTCATTGCCTTTGATCTAAATTTCTTGCATATGTCAATTGTTTTGGTGCAGATGTATAGAACAGTGAAGACCACTGACAAATGTGGAGGTACATACCTTGACTCTCTCTCTCTCTCTCTCTCTCTCTCTCTCTCTCTCTCTCCAATATGCCATTTGTATAGATGCTAAGATATATAGTGATTTCACATTTGTTTGCATCGAAACTGGCTAAGGATATATCTCTCAGTGGAATTATTAGCTTATTGTTTCATAAAGACACTACATTTTGTAACTTAGTGCTGAAAATGAAAATGAAAAGGAAATAAAATATGGTATATTGGCAGGTCAAGGCCAAACGGATATGGTCTTGAATCAAATGGAGGCATCTGACAAATCTGGAACCATTAGTCCTCCTTCGGTCTACAACCCTCTCTGTGCATCGAGTCTACCAACTCCAGTTTCTCCGCTAGATAACTCACCAAGGTTTGTTGTAAAAAAATAATTTACTTTTCTCATTTTTTTTTTCATACACTTTGAATGGATGTGTGATAGTTAGTAATTTGTATAAAACACTATATTTCGCTTGTTGGTAAATCAGATTTGGTTTACCAACTTCTAGACTTCCCTAGCACATAAAAAATTATGGAAAAAAATATAAGGACTATTTAGTTATTAATGTATTGGAAAATCTATGATTCATATGGAAACAGATAATAAATGAAACAGCTGTTGGTGTCTTTTTATTTTGGGATTTGAGCATATGAAATAAATAAATTGCAAAGAAAAGATATGAATGTCACTTACCGTTAGGGTTTGAGTCATGTCTAAAATGGCTTGAATTAGTTAGAATTCATGAAGTAATTTTGAAAGGGAAATGTGTATTTTATCTGAACTAGCATTTAATTCATACTTTGACCATGATTTAAATTTGATCACAGACCATGTGGAGAAATAAATTAAACAAAAAAAAAAACAATGAGGAAAATTATCAGCATCGTCTGAATCTGATTTGAAAGTCATGATATACAATATAATATGCATAAGTATTAAATAAAGTGTTAAATATAGCTTAATCTTTTCTCCTGTTTATTTTATTACTCTCTAATGCATACTATAAATATTTAGATAAAGATTTAGTAATTAGAATCCACAGGGTTAAATATTTCGCACAAAATAATCATAATTAAAGAAAAAAGTTCTTTATTCAATTTTTCTTATTAAATACGTAAATCATAGACCAATGGAAGCGCAATTATATCTGAACCTCACAGACATACATTATCCCTGTCCCTCTCAGAAATCTGAATGCACCATTTTTTATTTTTGGTATCATAAATAATACAAATGATAAAAGACAAAATAAAATCATCACCTTTCACAAAATTTCACTTTCTTGAGACTTACTTTGAAGTCAAATTGAACTGATTTTATAATTTGAATATAATCAAATGAAAATTTATTTTTTTGTTTTCATGAAGTAACTATTTAACATTTACTAATTTCTTGGTAATTTTGACATAAATTGTTGCATGCAGAATTCAAAATACATCAAATGCAAAGCAGCTCCCCTTCTTTACATCTCAAGGCTTCTTTACCAAAAGCATTGAGGTAATTAATTTTTTTATGTTATCTATTTAGTAGATGTCTCAGAATAATTATGTTCAGAACATAAATTGTCATTATAATAAAGCTTAAAAAGAATCATTTGATGAGCTAAAACTAAACAATAAAGGGTGGAAGTTGTACTTTTTTACAAAAATAAATAGATAAGAAGTTTCTTGCACAAAGTTTCAGAAGAAATACTTGTCCATACTTTATTGTCTCGTATTTTGGTGCAAGAATTCTAGAATAGTAAATGTCAAAATAGGGAAGAAGAGTAATAAATGGCTAGGTAATAGTTATTAATCTCTCAAATCAATAAATGGTCGTATTATTATTGTTCTGTGATGTATTAAATCAGACTTTTCAATTTTCTTTTTTTTATGTTTGACTTATTGAATTGAAAGATTTTGTCAAATATATTCTAAATTGTGTTTGTGGAGAATTAAATCCTTAATATCTTATTTTACATGCAAATACTTTATTTTGTGACTTTTCAATTTTCTTGGAAGAACATTTTGACTTGCATTGCAACCTTTTACAATTAGAGATCTAAAATAACAGTGTACTATATGACACAAAATGTATAATGAAGCAGTACATAGATAAAACATGATATGTAAAATTATCAAAATAGGGATATATGTTTTTCTTTGAGATCAGGTCATATATAAAACACAAAATATATATATAATCTCTCAAAACATTATATAAGTGTACATGACACATGTGGTTAGTATAAGAAGGGTTGAGTACATAAAGTCAACTCATTCAATACATACTTTTTCCATTATTTACTATTTTCTATAAGAATTGGTCTTAATCTTTCTCACATATACTAAAACTGAAACATAACAAAAAAAGATTGTGCTGCCTTTCTACTACATATAAACTCATGCAATGACGAGTTAATTAATGAATATCTTACTAATTTTTTTCTTTTTTCTTTTTTTTTGTTTGCAATTTTTTTTTCTTATCTTCTTTGTAATAGGCTTTTGAAGGAAGGCATTCAATGGGGGATCTTTCTGTACCGGTACCTGACCTAGTATCACTCTATGGTACCAGTTCGAGCATGAGAGCCTTATCAACTCTACCAAGCCTAGAAATAACACTAGGTAGAAATGATTGGCAAATGGAAGTATAAATAATTAAATAAATGGAATGTTAACTAGTCTTCTAAATGGTTAATGAGATAAAAACTCTAGTAAAATGTGAAACTAATTAATTTGTGATGAAAGTTGTCTTAATTTTTTAACCTTTCTATTAAAAAAGAAAGAAGTTCAAGTTTGTGTTGATTGATCCTTCTGTTGTCATATTTGTTTTTTTGAAATTGAACTGTTGTCATATTTGATTTGATTTGGTCTGAAAATGAATTGGAAAAGAAAATATAATGTTGATTTTTAAGAAGAAAAGGATAAAATCAGTCACCCCACAATTACTTCTAATTATCGTAAATAAATTCTATAAAAGTATATATATGTGTGGATATAAATATACTAATATTTTGAGAGGTGCAAAAAAAAGAATATATAATAAAATATAAAAGAAAGAATATATATAGATAAACAATAAAAATGCATGTAGGAATTAAAGGTGAAAAAAGATAGTACATAAATGTGTGAAAAAGAGAATATATATTAGATATAAAAATCTAATATATAGATGAGTATATGAGGATGTATATAATAAATAAATAAAAAGTTGACTACATAATAATAATAATAATAATAATAATAATAATAATAATAACTACATTGACTCTTCAATTATTAACTGTACAAAAGTTCTTCGAAGAAAGAAGAGACAACAAAATAGAGACAAAACGGTTGTGGGTTCTTGTGCAGAGAAACTTCTCAACTTCTCAGTGCCTGTTAATTATCTTTTTGAAATGAGTTTTGTTCCTTTTGCTCTTATGATGAATAATGAGTATATAATTCAGAAGATACCTAAAAAAAGCTGCTATGTGTCAGTTTTTTTATTTATATTTTCAGTTTTGGTGCATGTTAAAGTTGACTTGTTTATTTATAAAGTAAAAGGGATTTGAAAAAAAAAACAATTTCTTTATTTTTAGTATGCAAACATAGGTGTTATGAAGTAGCTTCAGTCAAAATAAATTATTTTTGCTACTGTAAATTTCCTTTTTATATATGGAATTTTTAATAGCATGGAAGTAGGAGAAATGAGCCTACTCCATTTCATTAAAAAGAATATTATGTTCTTTTTATACAGAAGTGATTAGACAAGTGATACAAAGTTTTTTGCATTGTATAAATAATAAATGCCATTTGTTTTCTAGTGTTAAATGAACTTAAAGCCTTCATATTTTTCATTAAACTATATATTTTTTGTCAGCATCACAATACTCTTCTTTAATCACATACATTTATGTGATTTGTAAACTAGTTAATAAAAGAGGTGTTGAATTATAACCGGTAGAAACTGAGACGCAACAACAAACACAGAAAATAAGACACAAGAACAAAAATATATTTTTTACGTGGAAACTCTAAAGGATAAAAATCACGGCCGCCGGCACTCAAACACTTTCTTAATACTTGGAGGAAAGAGAAATACAATACAATTGTTTGTGGTTGTTGGAATGAATAAAACTCTACCCCTACCCCCTCTATTTATAGGATAGTCATACCTAATACAAGGAAATAAATCAAAGATTTCCTGCCCCATTAACGCCTAATTCATGAAAATAAATATAACGTAAATAAAGATATTCCAAATTCTAATTATCAATTAAGGAATAGTATCAACCAAATATGGAGATCTTTCCTATCTTCCGCAGCGTTTCCTTTTATACGGTATCTAGAGTTTTCCAGAAGTCTCTAAACCAAACAATCTCCACTTGGAGACTTCATAAAGATACGAATCATTCTCATTGAATTCATTCTCCTTTCTCCCCTGTATCTTTCTTGAGCCCGACGACATGCTCCCACTGACTCATCCGACCAACCCCACCGAGGCAGCAAACAGTCTCAGCTTGTCGATGGGGACTTCCTTGGTCAACTGTCTGGGATCATGTTTTAGACCGTACAAGCTTTTCTCGAGCTTGCACACTAGACCCTCCTTTCCCGGGGTCTCGAAACCTTCAGGCCGCACTATACAGATGTCCTCCTCCAAATCGCCGTGAAAAAATGCCGTCTTGACATCCATCTGCTCGAGGTGCAAATCTTCGGCCGCTACAATAATTAATACCGTACGAATGGTTGCTAGATTCACCACTAGCGAGAATACCTCCGTGTAATCAACTCCTTCTTTATGTAGGAATTCCTTAACTACCAATCTCACCTTGTACCGCTTATTGCTATCTTGTTCATCATTTACCCGATAAACCCACTTGTTTTGTAGCGCCTTCTTGCCATCTGGTAACCAGGTCAATACCCAAGTATTGTTCTTTCCGAGAGACTCAATCCCATCTCTCATTGCACGCTCCCACTTGACAGAATCTCCCGTCTCTACCGCCTCATGGTAGTCCTCAGATTCGTCATTTGATCTATCCTTGTAGTAGCGTGACCCACCTTGGACCATAGATGGTCCCCACAGATCGCTCTGCACCAAGTCTAGCTTCCCCGGCTTGAGTTCTCGTCCGACAGTCAAAAAACTAACCATTTTTTTCTTGCCGAGCACGCAGTTCTCACAGATACCGGTTTCTACCGATTTCACCTTGGGTAACAAACCCTTTGAAGCCAGTACTTGCAGTCCTTTGTGACTGACATTACTGAGCTAATTATGACAAAATATCGGCTCGGTTGTCGACCCGGAACCGCTAACAAATCTCCCTTGTTTTCCGTGAGATAAAGAGTTCCTATTTTTGTACCCTTCGCCACAACCATGGCACCCTTTACAATCTTCCACAACCCGTTCCCAAACACGGTTTTGTACCCCTCACTATCCATCTGCCCAATGGATATCAAGTTCTTCTTTAAACCCGGAATATATCGAACTCCCCGCAAAGTCCATCTAAATCCGTTACTCGATTTTATTTGGACATCGCCCATACCTGATATGCATAGCGGTTTCCCATCCGCCAAGTAAACTTTTCCAAATTCTCCAGATTTAAAATTCAAAAACTTATCTTTCTGTGAGGTAGAGTGGAAGGATGCGCCTGAATCCAGAACCCATGAATCGATAGAGCTTTCGATGCATAGAACTAGGGCATCATCTAAATTCTCCTCAGTGGCTGCATTTGCGGAACTTGTTTCCGCCCATTTCTCCTTTTTCGGGGATTTGCAGTCCCAATTCATGTGGCCCTTTCTGCCACAGTTCCAACACTCCAACTCGCTGCGACCTCTCGACTTGGATTGTTTGTGGTTGTTGTTTCTCTGACCTCCATGATCCTGACTCTCCACATTCAAGGCTGAACTCATGGAACCCGAGGTTTCGCTCCGCTCCCTTTGCCGAATATTCTCGTTTAGGATGCGGTCTCGTACCTCCTCAAAAGTCAGATCCTCCTTGCCGCCGATAACGTCTACTGTCGTTGACCAGTTTCCGGCAATGATGACAACAACATAAGAGCCTTCGTCTCTTCACCCAGGTTTAATTTAAACGAGTCTAACTGGTTTGAAATAACTTGAAAAGAGTTCAGATGCTCGGCCACAGATCCGTCTTCCGCCATCTTCAGATAGAAAAGACGGCGCATCAAGATGCAGCTTGTTTAATGAAGACGGCTTCTCGTACATATTGGATAGCGCCTTCATGATTCCAAAATCCGTCGTCTCCTTCGCCACGTTGAACGCCACGTTCTTGGCTAAGGACAATTGTATGTAGCTTAGCGCCTTGCGGTTCATCTTCTTCCATGCATCAGCGGTGATCCCTTCTGGCTTCGTTTCGAGTAGCGCATCTTCTAGATCCTTCTGGCAGAGCAACGCTTCTGTTTGCATCTTCCAATAACTGAAGTGTCGCCCGTCGAACCGACCCACCGATACCTTTCTCTCGTCCATCGCTCGTCTACGTATCGCCTCCTCGTTCGCACCCAAAGGGAATTCTCTTCGAACCTTGGCTCTGATACCACTTGTTAGGAACCGAGACGCAACAGCAAACACAAGAAAGCAAGACACAAGAACAAAAAGATATTTTTTACGTGAAAACCCTAAAGGGTAAAAACCACGGCCGCCGGTACTCAAACACTTTCTTAATACTTAGAGGAAAGAGAAATACAATACAATTGTTTGTGGTTCTTAGAATGAATAAAACTCCACCCCTACCCCCTCTATTTATAGGATAGTCATAGCTAATACAAGGAAATAAATCAAAGATTTCCTGTCCCATTAACGCCTAATTCATGAAAACAAATATAAGGTAAATAAGCATATTCCAAATTCTAATTATCAATTAAGAAATAGTATCAACCAAATATGGAGATCTTCCATATCTTCCACATCGTTTCCTTTTATACGGTATCTAGAATTTTCCAGAAGTCTCCAAACCAAACAATAACATCAAGAACCAAATACTAAAATTTTCTTACTAAAGCATTATGAAATGAGTTATTAGTTGCTAAAATTGCTGAGTCAACAAACTCAATGTAATTGGCTGAAATAATTGATATATCATTTTACTTTTGTAACTGAATGAAAGAAGATTTTTATCCTGCTTATTGATTCTAATAATTTGAACTTTGTAATTTTGCAATAAATCAAACCAGCTATAGTACTATTGGCTCAATGATAAAATTGTCGATATTTTTAGAGGCCTTGTTTATTGAAAGCCCAATCCTCTATTTGCTTCAGAATACTTGAAATATCCAGTTACAATAAACTTGGAGGAGTCCAATTTTGAACATATCCAGGAAAGTTCTCTTTACCAAACACTGGTTAAAACGGCTGTGATATTTTTGGCATATTTGATTTATCTCCAGTCTAACCAAGGTTGATATCTCTTTTACATTCTATGATCAAGCCATCTTTAGCCATTGATTGAGTTAGGATGTTCCAATGATTTGGTAACTGGAGAAATTTACCTGTTAAGGCATTTTTGGAATTAGCTTAACTTTTTGAGTAACCTTACTTTACCTTCATCCATATCTAACTCATGAGAGAGAGAGAGAAAACTATTTGATAAGGCAGCTTCATGCATTAATCTCACTATATTTAGGAAGGTTTTATTGCATGGGGTCCCATCTCTGCAAAATGTGATAATGTGGTGAAATTTCATTGGAAGGTTCGTGCATTTAATGCACAAAATCAGTCCAATTAATATATTTTTCATGAGATACAAGTCTCATCTGGGGAAGTGTTTGTAAAAAAGTTGTGGCTATTCCAAATTTCTAATTGTGTAATATACAAAACAAAAGTTAACAAATAGGCGTATGTTATCACATTAAATGAGGGTCTTAGAGTTCGTTAAAATTAGCAGTTGGTTACGTTATATATATATATATATATTTCTTTTCTCGCGACCAATGATTCTCTCCAATAAAATTAATATTCTAAATTTAGAAAGTAGTATATTTTTATGGATTTTGTAATACTATCCAATCTCTGTACGTTGAATACTTAACACAGACACGGATTCTTTCTGCACCATTAAGAAATACACATTTAACGAAATCATCTGCAACACAGATATCAACAAACATAACAATTACATAAGATTCTTGAGTATAGCTTTTTTTTTTTGAAGCTTTCTCTTGTGTATAGCTTACACTTCAGTCATTCTCAATAATAAATAGAGCAAAATTTTGATCAAATAAATACAATTAAAAAGAAATAATTATTTAGAGAAAGTCATGAAGATCAATTTCTTTGCATTTAGGCTTTGGAATTTGAAACTAGATAACAAATTCAAAATAGGGAAGTTGGATCACAATGCCCTTAATGTAGAGAAGGAGAAGGAAGATGGTGGGGAGAAGAAAGAATTAATCAAGAAGAATCTATCTGAAACGTCTTTGTTAATCCTCTTGGATCGTTTTTCTCCAAATTAAGCATTTTTTTGGGCATGTATCGTGTGTTTTTTGAGCGTTGTTTCCTTTAATTTCGCATGTTGGTTGTATGTTTTTCTTGTATTATGAAGTGAAATAATTGGAGCTTTAATGTAATAAATTATCTTTCTTTCTTGAAGAAAATGTGTTATATGTTGGGTTTTTTGTTACATTTGTAAATTTTGGTGATTTTGAAAATCCTTCATTAACTATTTTTTGATGTCATACAAGTATTATTCCTAAGAAAAAGAAACTCTCACAATTTTTTTTATCTTCAACTAAAAATAATCTATCTGACTCATAGTTGCAAATAGCGCGCTATAGCTTCGCTATAGCATGAAGCGTTACACGTCAATAGCGAAACGCTGCACGTTGTGTATTTTTTTTACGCTACATCTTTTTGACTCTAAATAATATCTTTTGGGGTATAAAAATAAGATATTTGAATTTAAGAACTAATTTAATGAAGAAATAGTATAATTAATGTGTTTTTTGAATAAAAATAAGTCAAATTATCACTCTTCTTTTATAAAAAAATGTATTTCCTCTAGATAATACTTAAAGATTACATTCGCTACAAAAATGATCTCAACGCCGCAAACCGCAAAACACTATATACAACCTTGATCTTGATCTGACTTCATATTTGATCAATACTATAATATATAATATTTTTGTTTATGAGTTGTATTGTGTGGATTTTTAGGACAAATTATGTCGTGTAATCAGTAATTTGGCCAACACGAGCGTAGCCAAAACAACTTTGAATTAAGGTGATAATTAGTAGGTTTATGAATATTGCCATGTTTTCTCGAAGATGACGAAACTAACTTACAGTATCTGGTTTGTAATATTATTAAAGCTGTGTACAACTCTTTTACATGTACGATAGTTATTCGACTCTCGTATGTTCTACATTGCGCCTTGAACCCAATGTAACACTTAACAGTATTATGTAGGTTGTGTTTTAAACTTAATACATGATTGTATTAATTTTTCAAACATCAAACAACCATAAAGCTAGATATGCGTGTAAATATCATATTGCATCTTGCAGTATAAGCATTCAAAAAGGTACGCTCGATCCATCGTAAGATTGTCTCAAAAAATAAAAGCATTCAAAAAGTTGTCACAAATCAGTTACTAAAAATACAAATAAGATAAATACAGATAAGGAAACAAGATTTGTATTTATATCTCAAACATTTGCACTTTAGATGTCAAGACAAAAGTAAACATCACATCTGACCTAAAAGAAAAACTAATAAAATATTGGAAGTTTGTTACTGTTTGATGCACAAAAAATGTCATATGGTAACATATTTAAAGATTTTTTGTATGCAGCAGTCATACATTCATGCAATATAATTTTCTGAAATCTGAATAGTGTCAAATTAGTTATCAAATAACATCTTTAAAATAATTTAAACAAGATACCGCAGTTCATATAGTGATCATGAATTAATAAATAACTAATTGTTAGATAACATAATATATCCAAATATTTGTGACAACTTTTATTATAAGGATCTTAAACTCTTCAAACTTATAATGTGACAGATCTTGACCGCATATATTGAGAAGCCAAAATTAATTTATTTTTTCTCGTTACTAATTAGTCTTGTGCATAAATTTAAAGAGACACATATATATAAACACAACACATTATTTACTAATTATTTTAAGTTCTATCCACTGATACGCTACCTAATTACTCTGTTAAAAATTGTTAAATATTTTGGGGGAGCCATTATGCCCGGTTCCTATAAAAATCTGACCAAAAGTATGTAACATAACATCTGGGGAACATTTTTATGATTTTATATATCAATCCTTTTATGCGAGAAACCGTCGCCTCCACCTGTGATGCCACTTCTGAATCGATTAACCATCTCCAGTTTCATTAAACTGGAGATTGTTAACATTTGTTATGGTGGGACATATTATTCTATTATTAAATCAAAACCATCAACTGGAGAGAAAATAAGACTTGCTAGATCGTTTTGTCTATGAAATTATGGATTAGGATTGACAGAATGATAGCTATCCGTTTTTGGATGCATATTAGTATCTCCTGTCAAAAACAAATGGAGATTTCCTTGAGTGGTATTTTACTAGTCATTACGTATAGATAACCTTTTTCAACACTGGAGATGATAAAATAAGAAGCACACAGGTTTGGCTATACAATACAACACAACACGTCTAACTTACGTTTCATTAAAACCAAGTCTCTATAGAAACCAAAATCTCTCATCAACATCATACCTTCATTAATCAACCCTTTGAAGTTTCACAATAAAAACCAAAACCTCTCATCATAACTTCATTATACAACCCTTTTAAATTTCAAAATAAGCATTAAATCATGGCGAATTTGATCGTTGAATTTGGTGGGCTCAAATGGAAGCCATCAAAATTGGAGAAGAACAAAGTCGAGACGAAGTCTAAAGATGATGATTCAAAGCAAGAGAAGGAGAAGAAAATGATTCAGAATGAGAAGAAAAGAGGAGAAGTGGATCAGAATGAGGAGAAAAATACGATCGTTCGAACGATTTCTGAGGCTGGATTGTGTTATGTCATGGATCGGTTCACGCCGAGTTGAAGTTGTGAATTTGTTCATTTATTTGTTCTTTTTTCTTGCAGACCTTTGCATGTTTTTGTCATTTCTTTTTAGAATAAAATCTTTGTTATTCTAAAAAAAAAAAAATAGAATAATCTTTGTTTGATTTGTTGTTGTTTGATTTCGGTTCGTACATATTTTATGTAAAATAAAATGCAGAAATCAAATAGTATTGAAAAGATTGTGCTGTTTTGTTGAGGTATTGTTTATTTGTTTGATATTTTAATATGTTACTGAATTACGAGGACAAAACAGAGTGAATTTTAAAAAATAAAAAAGAACGTAAAATTCTAACAATAAAAAATAACAAAAACCATCTATATACCACAAAAATTAATTTTCTATGTACAAAAGAAAAGGAGAAGGTACATCAAGAAACCTAAGTTTCTACTCGCAACCGGCTACACAATATAAATAAAATCTAAAATTTTTTGCATGTTTTTTTTTTCTTTTCAGAATAATCCCCGTTCGTTTTATTGCAGATTTATGTTTGGGTTGTTTATGCAAAACAAGTACTAAAACGATTCTTATCTTCTTTTTAAGTTATTGCTTATTTGTTTGATGAATCTACTAATTATAGCTGTCAACTCATAAATTAATCGCAAAAAAAGGTCTATCGAAACAAAAGCGATGAAAAAATTTCTCTTATATTTCACAATATGACCAACAAACCATTCACAAAAAAGGAAAACTAAATTACACATATACCATAACATTTATCAAAATCTCAACTTTGCTTTGCATCTTTTCTATCAAGAAAACTAAGAAAAAATCCACTCACATCCCCTCACGATCCATTCACAAAAAAAAAGAACACTATAAACAAAACAAAACAAAATTCTTTAATCACAAATATACATAGCATTTCCCAAAATCTCTAACTTTGCATCATGCATCTTTTCTATCAAGAAAACTAAGCAAAAACCCACTGATAACCCTCCTCACAATCCATTCACTAAAAAAAGAACATTCTATAAACAAAACAAAAAAATCTCTACTTACAAATATACCACAACATCTTAACAAAATCTCAACTCCTCACAATCGGTTCGGAATATAAAATATAAAACATCTATCAAAACAAATAAAACCAATAAAAAATTCCACTCGCCCAAAATTCTCTTATATTCACAAAATGATTAAGAAACCATTCACAAAAAGAAAAAAATAACATAACAAAAAAACCACTACATTACGAACTAACTTTCTATGAACAAAAGAAAGAATATATTTTTCACTAATTACATTTTTTTTTCTATCAACTTTGCGTCGCATCTTTTCTATCCAAAAAACTAAGCAAAAACCCGCTCACAATCCTCCTCACAATCGGATTCGGAATATTCCTACAAAGCCTTCCGTCCACATAAGCGATCAAACCCGAAAGAACGAACCTTCCCACCGCCCAAACCCTAGTATTAAATCTAGGGTTTATGCCCTTTTTACTCTCCTCTAATTCTTGATCTTCTTGAGGGGTTTTAGGCGTTTTGGCCTTTTGTTTTAGGTTGGTCGAGATTTTGGAGGATTGGTTTTGGAGGAATCGGATCGCGAAGCCGACGAAGAGGTGCTCGCATAAGGTGAGGAGCGTCGGGCCGAGTCGCCACTCCTGCACGGATTTCGATGCGTTGATTAAGTATATTATAATGTTGATTTTTAGGGGGAAAAAAAAGGTTGATTTTAGAGGGAAAAAGTATCTTTGTTAGGTGATTTTTTTAATAGTTTTAGTTTTTAGATTAAAAAAAGAGGGATTTTTTTAATAAAAACATGAAAAAATGTGAAAAACACAATCAAATCCTATCCACACAATAAATATGAAAAAATATTAATGTTGATTTTTAGGGGGGAAAAGGTTGATTTTAGAGGGAAAAAGTTATCTTTGTTAGGTGATTTTTTTAATAGTTTTATTTTAAGACGTAGATGTTGAAGAAGTATTAAGATAGAAACTATACAAAATTTTAACAATTTATAGTAAAATTCTAATAATATATAATATAACAATATGTAATGATTTTCACAATATATAATAAAATTTTGACAATATATAATAAAATTTTAATAATATATAATAATTTTAAGTTTTTACCAATATATACAAAATTTTAATATATAATAAAATTTACACGAAATTTAAACAATATATAGCATACATTATAGAGAGAGAGAGGAGCTAGATAGTGTTAGAGAGAGAGAGAGGGGTTAAGTGAGATAGAGAGGTTAGTGAGAGAGAGGTTGAGAGAGAGAGAGAGGTTAAGTGTATGTGTGTGTGTGTGTGTGTGTGTAAGAGAGAGAGAGAGAGAGAAGAGAGAGAGAGGTTAAGTGTGTGTGTGTGTGTGAGAGAGAGAGAGAGAGGTTAAGTGTGTGTGTGTGTGTGTGTGTGTGAGAGAGAGAGAGAGAGAGAGAGGTACTCTTTCGGAGTGGAGATGGCGCAAAGGTCTAGAAGAAGAAGAAGAATCGCCTTTCAACAAAGACTTGCTAATTAGAAAGCTCTTCACGTTCTCCATTATCTCTTTCATCACCGTACTGCTCGGCGGCAAATTCTTCAATATCACCTATCAAATTAAAAATACGGCAAAAAGATATATGTCAAATTTATCAATATATGTTCTTATTTTTATGTGTCAATTCAATTACACCTATGTTATGATAGATCGAAATGGTGACTTGTATTTATATTACTTTCTGGTGGCGCGTTTTTTTTTTAAATTGTATACGTAGGAAGAGGAATATATTATACATACATATCCGGTATTAAATTTATCAAGGAAAATTTGTAAAAAAAGCCCTCCATGTATGCTCAATTTGCAACAAAAACCCGCCATTATTGAAAATTGCAAAAAGAAAAAAGAAAAAAAAAATTACACCTGAGTTATAACTTAGATACTAATTTTCATTTCGAAAAATAATAATAATGCGCTAATTAATTCCCTAATTTCTTAATTAATTAATTTATTAATGAATTACCTGATCGTCAATGACTCTGACACGAAGATATTCGAGTTTGTACGTAACATCCAGCATGCCTTGCAAATACCCTTCAATATACAACTGCATTTTTTTTTTCAATTTTTCAAATCATTATTTATAAACTTTCAAAATTAACACCAAATTAAATTAACTAAATAAATAAATATAAATAAATAGCTAAATAATTAAATAACTAAAGTAAATAAAAATAAATAAATAAATAGGTACATAACTAAAGTAAAAATAAATGAATAACTAAATAACTAAATAACTAAAGTAAAATAAATGAATAAATAAAAATACATACATAAATAAATAAATAATTAAATAAATACCTCATCAAGGCCTGGATTTCTATCGAGTTTGATTTTTCTGTCGGGCCCACCGTCCATTATAGCTAACCCTAAAACGGACGGCTCCATTGCTAGTCTCATTATTCCTTGGTGAAACCCATTCATCTTAAAATATATATATAATTATAAGTTCTTGTTTTATTTAATTTGAAAATATAAGAGAAATTTGATAAAAGGGAAATTTGCAAAAAGCTCCTAAATTATTCAAAATTGAGAAAAAAAAAAAGATAATCCCACTATTCTTGTTAACAATTTTCTAACGGTAGGGACTAAATTTTAAATTTCTTAATAATAGAGGGTATTTTTGCAATTTTCAATAATAATGGGACTTTTTTGGCAAATTTTCTGAAAAAAAGGAATTTTTTTTTACCATGCCATTAAAACCATTAGTTTCTGCTCCTCTAAGAACATTGTCAGATATTTCTGTCACAACTGCAAAAAGAGCTTTAGAACCGGCCCTTTTAATCTGCATAAATAATATAAAAAAAAGAAAAATTGTAATAAGAATGAAGAGTTATGATAAATTGTGAAGTGAAATAAATAAATGAATATATAATGTGGAAATTGATTACAGTTTTGCCAAGATCGCCGAAATAGCGCTTTGTTCCAAAAACGCCCTTCGATTTGATGCCTTTGCTGATGAATTTGAACATTCCTTTTGTGAAAACCAAAAATAAAAAATTAGCATGGTCTATTTTTTTAAAGAAAAAAAATATGATGCCATGGAAAAAGTATGAAGTTTATTTTTGGAGATTTATCCGAGATATTTACAATTGAAAAAAAAAACTACTGTTTTAGTTTCTGTATATACTGTTTTTTGTAGATACTATAATAAGAGTATATATAAATATTATAAATCATTATAATATTTAACTTTTTTTTAACTTTTCTCTTAAAGGGCAGTAAGAATTTTATTTCTTTTCAGTACAATTGTTTCTTCTTACAAGAAATTGGGGTACTAAATCCATCAAAGAGTATGCAATGTACAAAATGAAAATATATAACATATTTATATTATTAAATAATTAAATAACAATAGTGACGTCAGCTAGGCTGATTGATCCATCAGAAGGATCGAAAATAAGTCATTATAGAACAGTGTATATATATATATATATATATCATAAAGCAACAAAGGAAAATCATAAAACAACATACAAAATCTAACTACATTTTAATTTCATGATAAATAACGAACTAATAAATAAATACCAATAGTGACGCCAGGTAGGCTGATGGATCCATCAGAAGGATCAAAAAACACATCGAGTGAAGATAAGGCTGAGTCATCAAAAATCGAAGCGAAAGTTGGCGGAAGCAATTTGCTGCCTTTTGCCACATATACAGCCCTCAATATATACCTAATTCATATAAAAATGTGTATATATATATATATATATGAAAGAATAATATAAAGATGGAAAATTCAAGTTTAAACCGTCTTTCCTCTGTTTAATGGAGGAAAGAGTGGCGTAATGGAAATTTTTATATTAGGTTTATTTGGATAAGTTGGGATGTTACAAAGTTTAATTGAATAAAAAATAATTTTATTTGTATTAAGTTCGATTTTTAATTATTTTACCCACCAAAATGAAACGATCCAACCATAATTTCACATATATAAATAAAAGTGCAACTAAGCCATTAACTTATTACTTAATTTAGGTGCGTAATTTTAGGTATGTTAAATAATAAAAATAAAGAGAAAAACACCATGAATAATGTTGCGCGCATTTTAAAGCCAATTCGCGAGATGTGACCAAAGCATGATTAAGCAACACTCCATTTAGCTCCACCACTGAATTACTTATAGCCGGTACCTAATTTAGGGTTTAGGTTTAATATCAAAAATATATGTAAATAACTATCAAAAATAAATGTAATAAGTATCAAACACATGATTTTGATATTTATTTTATTCTCCCAAGAGTTCTGAATAGGAAAACCTAATAATTATGTGAAAATACAAATTTGGTGTTAATTATGAATACAATAGAAAATCGGGATTTCTAAATGGGTTCTAATGGATCCAACAAAAATTAAGTTTTCCAATTCTGAACTTTTAAGATATAAGAACAAATATCAAAATTCTATTTCTGATATTTATTACAATAAAAAAAGAGAATAAATGGGAAAATAGTATAATCATATAAAATATACATAAATAAATGAATTTATATTAATTTAATACCTTCACAACGGTATGAAGTAAAGAGCGAAGAGCTTCTTGAGTCGAAGTATAAGTTGTGTTTGAAATACCGGGCTGAAAGCTTGCAATTATCTAAGAAATAAAAAAAAAGATAATAATAATTAAAAAAGGCGCAATTTTGTGTATATACCCTTAAAAGAAGCCAAAATGTAAAAAAATTTAACCCTTCAACACTGGAAACATCAAATATCAAATTTGGCCTTTGAAAAACTTTAAATATCTCAAATTTAGAAGTATCATGATTTATCCAACAAATTCATTTGTGTTTAAAATGGGTAAAATATCCAAATTCCATGATTTTCTATCCAAATTCATTTGTGATTTTGGAAGGGTAAATTTGATATTTTGAAATTCTGGAAGAGTATATGTTTTGCCAAAAATAAAAAGTAAATAGCAAAATGGGATAATAAAAGGCATTAGAAAACAACCCCCACAATATTTCAAAAAAATAAAATAAAATAAAATAAAATAAAAGACAGAAAAATAAATATATGTATTCAATACCTTGATTGGATGAATTTCAAAATGCTTAAAATAATATTTTTGGCTGGGAGTGTTTGGATCGCTGAGAGAGCTTCTCCAAAAAGGAACGAGCTTCATCAATGTATCTTCATCGATTTTCAAATCAATCGGCTGAAATATTCAATTATTTGATTTAATTTAGTCAATTAATTATCATGTGAATGATTTATTTTTGTTGTTTAATGCCATCAAAATGCAAAAAGAAAGGTCAAACTATTATGAAATTGAAAGTTGAGTTCATGAATAAAAAAAGGGAAATTTTCAAAAAATCCCCTGCATTATGGATAAATTGCAAAAACAACCCTCCAATAGTGAAAATTTGCAGAAGAGCCCATGCATTAATGCTGTAAAATGTGGGGGCATTGTTGCAATTTTCAATAATACATGGATGTTTTTGTAAATTTCCCAAAAATACGGTACTTAATTAATTATTTTAAACCGTTAATTAATTAATTATTACCTGTAAAACAGAGGAGAAATAATCGACTAATTTAATGCTAGACTTTTTAGAACTTAGAACTAAAATAACACTCAAAATATTTTCATTCGAGCCAAAATCATTTGTTTGGCTCCTTCTTAGAATCGAACCAAACTTAGCACCGCTCCATCTTTCATCTGCATTTATAGCCTGCAAATATATTTAATTATTTTATTAAATCTGTATTTTAAGTTAAAAATTAACCTTTTAGTTTAGTCCCTAAATTTGTTTGTTTTACACTTTCGGTCTTACAATTGGATCCTATTGATACAAATTGTCCAAAATGGGTTCATGAAACAAGGCAAGTACCATTTATGTGATTAACTCTTTATCTTTTATTTGTTTCTATATTTTGCAAATATATTTGTATAAAATCTTATAACAAGGATCTATTAACCGTTTCAACACTGATTTGGGCAAAAAATAGTCCAAAATGGGGTTCATGAAACTTAAGGCAGGTACCATTTATGTGATTAACTCTTTCTCTTTTATTTATTTATATATTTTGCAAATATATTTGTATAAAATACTATTACAAGGATAAATACTTACTTGGATTCTGGCAGAAATGTGCTTTTGTTGATTTGTTATTACCGAATCAAGAGACACATAAGCAAAGTTTATAATTACGATGGTTGACTCAATAGGAAGCTCATCTACAATCTTTGCAAAAAAAAAAATGGGAAATTCAATACAAAATTAGTAAATAACTTAAGAGGGAAATTTTTCAAAAAAGCCCTTTTTATTTTCTCAAATTTATAAAAACTACCAAATATTTGGAATGTTAAAAAAACTCTACTTTTAACCGGAAAAAAACTCTACTTTTGAAAATTATTTATTTATTAATCCAAAAAAATTAAAGTGTTTTACATATGATTTCTCTATTATTTCAGAATGCCTTACGACCTTTTTTAAATAAAACATTAAAGTTTGGGGGGGGGTCGAAAATAAAAAAGTTAATTTTTTTATATTTGTAACTTAGTTTTTCCTCTTTTTTTATTTTGAAAAATAGGAAGCTTGAAGTACATTTCCTTTTTTAACATTCCAAAAGGCAGGTAGTTTTTCATAAATATCAGAAAAAACAGCCGATTTTCAAAAATTACCTTAAAAATTAAAATAATACATAAGTTTATAAATATCACATACAAAAAAAAAGACAGCAAACCTGGTTATTACTCTCACGGAAATGCAAACAAAAAGACACCACTCTAAACCGCAAATTCGCAAAACGGTCCCTCAAATTTTCGGATTTCGCAGAGCCGCCGCCTCGCTGGCAGAGTCTCAAAACCCTAGTTTGGCCGTCGAAATAAACCTCATAACCTATTTCTAATACAGGCCTCTGTTTTACCGACTCGTCAGAATTCTGTCCTTTTTCGGAAAAAAATAATCCTTTTTCTAATAAAGATAGGTCTAAACCGAGAGTTTTATTTTGTCGCATTTTGAAAAAGGGACGCCATGCGCAGATTTTGTCTATGCTTATTTCGCGTAAAAGATTCATATCTGAAATGAAATTAATTTAGAAAGAGAAATTATTAATTTATTATAAGGGAATTTTTTAAAACGATCCTGTATTTTCTTGTATTTATGAAAACGCTCCTACTTCAAACTGTTCATTTTTCAAAGCCACTTAACGTTTAAAATACTGAGAAAAACAACTTAATGTATACAACTTAATCTGTTTTGAAATAATGGATAAATAACTTGAAAAGTGTGTGTACATATTATTCATCATTTTTATATATTATTTGAATATTAAGCAAGGGGTTTTTTGTGAAATGATGCTAGAATATGTGTTGATATGAAATTATATCATGCAATTTAGCGAATAAAAGTTAGTAAAAACATACCAACAATACGCACAACTAGTTTGTGAGGTAAATTTATATCGTCCCAAATATAATCGGCTGACTCTCCTGACCCTAACACATCAGCTTCTATCGAACCCTAAATAAAATAATAATAAAATAAAAAGAAAATATTAGATTATGAATGGTCAAATCGCAAGTTTTTTACCATGTTTTAGCTATTATTTTTTGTTCTTTTGTTCTTGTTTTATGTTTTCTCCTAGACTTGGTATTTAATTGCAAAATTGGAGGGAAAATAAAATAGGAACAAAAATTTGTTTCGTTGAGCATTAAAATCAAAAAATGAGTTTAAACAAGGCAAAACCTACGTAACCACTAAATTCCAAAAAAGTCCCTGAATTATTGGAAATTGCAAAACAAACCCTCTATTTTCAAGAAACTCAAAATTCAGTTCTCAAAAAAAGTCCCTACATTATTGAAAACTAGAGCCTAAACCCTAAATTTTGAATTTCTTAAAAATAGACTCTTTCCTGCAATTTCCAACACAACACAGGGTCCTTTTTACAAATTTCGCGATTTAGGATTTAATTAACATACCTTTTGAGAATACATAACAGAAACCCCGCTCAGGTGATTCTCGATGCGGTACGGCAACTCGTTTCCACAATCCGAATCAAACCTCAAAACAAGACTATTATTTTCTTCTAAAACCCTAACAATTCCAAACTTATTTCTCAAATCATTTCCTTCATTTTTCCTGAATTTCACGTAAAACCGGCCCAGCGAGGCCGCACAAACCGGCCCGGACCAACCGAACCCCTCATTATCCACTGACCTGTGTAAAATAATAATAATGTATTTTTAAAGTGTTGATATAAATAAATGGACGGACTCAAGTATTTAACGGGAATAATAAATAACTAAATAATAATAATAATAATAATAATAATAATAATAATAATAAATAACTAAATAATAATAATAATAATAATAATAATATTTCATAACTAAATAATAATAATAATAATAATAATAATAAAATGTTTTTCAAGTGTGGATATAACATAAACGGACAGATTCGAGCAAATAATAACATAAACGTATCTATTCACTTGCTTTAGTGTTGAAACTCCATTTATCCAAACGTTATATTTCAAAAAAAAACTCGAAGAAACAGTATATCATTTAACAACTGACCCGTTAAGAGGGCGGAATTGGAGGAAGATTCGAGACTCGTCAGAGCCGAATTTGTGGGGTTTTAGTAAAGAATCAAAGAAGGTTTCTTTCGAGCGGGTTTTAGGTTTTGTTGTTAAGAGTGTGATTTGGCCGTTCGGTTTGATTAGGGTTCCGTCAGAGTTGTCCTGATTGAGAAAATGATGAATGAAATGATTAGAAAAGAATTTATTTGATATAAATAGAAAAAGATTATCTCAAACAAAAAGCAAGGGAAAGAAGAAGAAATGTTTTTGTTCTGATTGAGAAAAAGATAAGAATAATTATTTAATAATTAATCAGATGCTTGGTTCAGATAGTTTTGTATTTATTTTGTTTGGGCTTAGTTGCGTTTTTTATTGCTTTCTTGGTGTGTTTTTGTTCGGTACCGTTATTTTTAGTGTATTTGGCTGAAAATCAAAATATAGAATACAAATCTCAATATAATTGAGAACAAAAAAAAGGAAAAATAGAAAAGAACTACCCTCAAACAAATACAAGGAAAAAACAGAACAAAAAAAAGGAAAAAGATAGAAAATAGAAATAAAAAAAGGAAAAAATAGAGAAAAAGGATATATAGAAAAAAAAACGAAAATAATAAATAATTATTTTCTTAATTTTTACCTCAACATAACACTGGCGAACCATCAAATCATGTGAAGAATCATTAGAAACAACATATCTAGGCACGATTCTTACAAGCTGAGCTGGCACGAGCACCTTATCCACTTTATCCAGAAGCGGGTTTAAAGAAACGCCAAGAACCGCCAGCTGGCAGTTAGAATCGAAATTAGGGTTTTGGGTCTCGAGACGGATTTCAGTGAAGGCTGATAAGGCGTCCATGTTTAAGTGGGAAACGGATGTAGCAGGTGAGGTGGATTTTATGTGAACTTCTGTTGACCTGCGTGAAAAAATGAGAAATAATAATGATAATATGATTAATGGGTTTTAAAGTGATAATATAGCATAAATGGATGGATTTGGGTATTTTATAGGGGCCTTTTTGCAATTTAGGCATAGTGCAGGGGCTTATTTGCAAATTTACGGTTTTGATCAATGGATCTATTTTTATGTTCAGTAGCAAAATCCTTAATTGGATTCTACTTTCTCAAATTCTATTTATTTGAAGGCTATTTTAAATAAACTCGAAGAAATAGCATATTATTTCCAGAAATGGTATATTGGTATTATTATTTGCTTACTTGGCGAACCAAGAGGCTGAAGAATCTGGAGACAAATAACAGCCATGCTCAGGTGAAATATTACTGCTTTCATGTCCAGATTCCAATCTATATACAAATAATACATAAATTAATAAATAATAAATACAAATACAAATATTTTTTAAAATAAAAACATTTTTTATGTGAAACGTATTTACCGTGAGAGAGACTTGAGATATGAAGTGGTGCATAATAACGGAAGCTCAGTACTGTTGTGCAGTGTGTATTTCGTAAATATCGCCACCTGCATAAGAAAAATAAAATAAAAATGAAATGAAATAATCATGATTAAAATAATCGAATAAGTACACCACTGTTTTTCATTTTTTTCCTTCAGAGTCTTGAACATCAGAATGAATAATCACGACCAAAATAATCTAATCATATTCTTTATGATCTACTCATGCTTCTAATTTAATATAAGTAATTTAATATAAGAAATTTTTATTTTGAGATTATCCAACTTCTTATTCGATTTAACCTAATAAACCGAATCAAATTTGATTTCTTAATCTTACCTCTAACAAGCCCTTTTCGCCACGTTACAACCTCAAACCCCGCGAAACACTTCGTAAAAGTAGGGTTTTTTTTAATATTCGTAAAAATCAAAAATTTAAAGTAGGGTTTTCTAAATACTTCAAAAAAAGTTTTTATCATAAATACCATAAAATACATGGGCTTTCTGAAAACTTAATCTTACCAAAATAGAGTTTTTTTAACTACTCCAAAAAGTAGGGAGTTTTTCATAAATACCATACATACAAGTTTTTTTTAAGAAAAAAACCTTAATATTACCTCTAAAATGCCCTTGTCCTCCTCGTAGCAGTCTCAACCCCGCGAAATACTTTCCAGATTCAAACTCCAGCTCCAAATCGAGAAACCGAATCTCCGTTTTCTGCTTATGTAACCTTCTGACGCATTATGTACTATTCACAATCTTGCATTTCGAGCTACGGGAATCAGAGTTACCGTAATTTAGCTGGGGGAAGAGAGAACGGAGATTCGGTCTCTCGATCTGGAGCTCGAGTTTGAGGCCGGGAAGTGTTTGTGTCGTAAAAATAGGGTATTTTTTTAAATATTCATAAAAATAGAAAATTCAAATAGGGACTTTTACATAAGGGTTCAAATATGGAGTGCCATCATTTTGGAGCGCCCAGCAGCGTCCGATTACAAAAGGTATGATGAAATTACAAAAAGTTATTTTTGTAAACACAAAAGGTATAGTGAAATTATAAAAAGGTATATTTTCAAAAAGGTATATTTGTAAACACAAAAGGTATATCCAAGTGCAAATATATGTGTGTACAGCTAAAATTATATGGTGGGCGCTTCTGGGCACTCCGAATAATTTCTCTTTACATAAATACCATAAATACAAGGTTTTTTTATAAGAAAAAACCTTAAAATTACCTCTAAAATGCCCTTGTCTCCTCGTAGCAATCTCAACCCCGCGAAATACTTTCCAGATTCAAACTCCAGCTCCAGATCCAGAAACTGATTCTCAGTTTTCCGCAGTTTCCTGACGCATTCTGTACTGTTCAAAGTTTTGCATTTCGAGTTTGTAGGAATTAGGGTTACGGAAACGCAGATTGAAGAGGGGTCCACGTAGAAATAAGAACTCGAGTTGCATGGGATGATTGAGTCTCGGCCGAAAGTAGAATTTGGAGAAGTAATTTCTGAAATTAAAATGAGAAAAAATTGATCATTGATTTTTTTTTTTTAATTAAAATGAGAAAAATTTGATCAAGTACTTAATTAAAGTATTTACGGTCTCGTGCTTAGGATATGTTATTCGTTGGATATGCATCAAGATATGTTCTATGCGAATAAAATCAGTGGGTCTCATATATTTCGAAGAAAGAAAATGTGTGATTTATTACTTAGCACGGATTTTGATGCATATCCAATGGTTGAGGCTTCAAATACTTAATTAAGTACTCATACTTGGGGCTTATATATACTTCAAAGATTTGTGAAACCCATTAATATTTTACATAGCACGGATCTCAATGAACATCCAACAGATGATGAGTCCTCAAATAAGCAATAAAACTAAAACCAACTCAAATGCATTTTTAATTTTATCTTTTTACTTGTCTCAGTTTCACTAAGAACGACCTCAAATCCATCTTAAGTATGAGACATCAAACACTTAATTAAGATTTGTGACACTTATTAAACAAGTCATCTCTCTCTGAACTCTCAAGCATGTGAAACCCATTAATATTCTACATAGCACGGATATTGATGCACATCCAACATATGATAAATCTTCCTCAACTAATTAGCAAAAAAACAACTCAAAACACAAAAAGAGCATTTTAATTTTAATTTTTTACCTGTCTCATTTTCACTGAGAACGACCCTCACATCCATCTGCAGAAAATTGGAGACCTGAACTGTCGGGTAAATGAAAATCTCTCTCTGCATTTGTAAGGCAACAGGAGAGCTGTTTCTCTCTCTAGAAGAAGAAGAAGAAGAAGAAGAAGAAGAAGAAGGAGAGGTAGGGCTGTTTCTCTCTCTAGAAGAAGGTTTTTGTAACGGGACGTCTCTCAACACGGTGTGGATCAAGAAATGGAGATCTGACACCTGTTGAATTTTGGTGATTAATTGGCTAAAATGGGTAATAAGATAAATGGATTAAAAAGATAAATTGAGGCTCAATTGGGTGAAATTTGAGGCTAATTTGTTGAGATGATATGATTTTGATTGAGGCTCAGACAGGGAAACGAAGCTTTGATTGGATCTTAATTGAAGCTAAATTGGGTGAAATTTTTAGAATTGATATAATAATTGCACAATTGGTGGCTGATCGAGCTTTAATTGGATTGTAATTCTCAAATAAGGTTCAATCAAAGCTTAATTGCATAATTGAGGGAAAATTGAGCTGAATTTCAGCTAGTTCTTATAACAAATGGTATATTGAGGCTATATTCCAAACCCTAAACCAGTACCTGATGATTATTGGCGGAAAAAGGGCAGGACAGAGAGCTGAAGAGGGACTTGAATGAATAAGCGCCAAAAGCCCTCTTTAATTTGAAATTTAACTTATCAAATACGCCAGAAATGCGAGTGGGTTTTTCTCCTGTGATATTTTCCGACCAATCCGCTGAGACCGGCTCTGAATTGGGGGGTTTTAATTGGTCGGGAATTACAGGCCTGAATGACAACAGAAAGTTCCCTGAAAATAAAAAAAAATAGTAATAAAACAAGTTTGTTAAATCAGAATTTCGTTATTAATACAGTTGTATTTTTCATCAAATGGTTTATTAATTAATTTATTTATTTTTAATTGTTCTTTTATTCTGACTGCTCAACTGACCCTAGAGGGATCAACTAACGCTCAAAAATCAAGATATATAGCCATAATCTCAGGAAAAGTTACCGTAAACCCTAAAATCGTTGCTCATAACCGAAACCCTAAAAACCTTACCCTAACAAAGTTAACCCAAAACGGGTTTAAAACCAAAAACATACCGACATGGGAATGAGCCAAATGACAAATCAATCTGTCAAAAAGTCCATTGATTCATCAACTGTTTGGCCAATTGCATTCATTTATTTGTTTATTTTATTTATTAATTTCCACCGCTTACCTAGTGCTAATGACAATAATGCCCTTCTTGACCCGCCTTTCAACTCAATCGCATAATTCCACCGGAACTTCACAGTCTTGTTTGTCTTTTGTTTATTTACTTATTTGTTTTTTTATATATTTATTTATTTTTAATTATTCTCTCTTTTTATTCTTTGATTGCTTATATAGCCATAAACTCTAAACTACCCAAGGCCCTAAATTTTTCACCCTACACCCTAAACAAGATATATGGCCATAAACTCAAAGAAAAGTTACCCTAAACCCTAAAAACATACCCAAAATCCTAAACCCTACAAACCTACATTAAAAATGTTACCCTAAAAAACTTACCGAGTGCTAATGACAATAATGCCCTTATCGAAAAGGCCCATCGACTCATCGATCACTTCCCCATTTCTCGTCCTTCAACTCGGCCGGAACTCCAGAAAAAATCTTGTTTGTTTGTTTATTTATGTATTTAATTATTTCAATTAATGCTTAAAAATCAAGTTACATGGCCATAAACTCAAAAGAAAAGTTAGCCCAAACCCTAAACTTACCAAAAACCCTAAATCTTCAAAACTTACCCTAAAAACATGCCCAAAACCCTCAATCTTACCCTAAAACATACCCAAAACCCTAAATCTTACCTAAAACATACCCTAAACCCTAAACCCTAAACCCTAAAAAACATACGGAGGGCCAATGACAATAACGCCCTTTTGGACCTGCCGGTCAACTCAATCGCGTTAAAAAGTCCCATCGACTCATCGATCACTTCCCCATTTCTCAACGTAACAAAGGCAGCCGATTCATCTTTCAACTCGCCCGGCCTCGTAAACCGTAATTCCACTGGAATTTCAGTCTTGTTTGTTTGTTTTGTTTATTTGTTATTTATTTGTTTGTTTATTTTCTTTTCTTTTCTTTTATTCTTTGACTACTTAACTGATCCTAAATAGGCTAGTGCACACCAACCAATCTTAAACATTTACTACTGGCAATAACCCTATTTGGCTCTAACTCGCCCTAAAAAACCTACCCTAAACCCTCAAAAACTTACCTAGTGCCCTAAACCCTAAAAACCTTATCCAAGACCTAAACCCTATAAAATTACCCTAAAAATGTTGTCCGGGACCCTAAACCCTAAAAACTTACCCTAAAACGGCTATAAAAAAACACCCTAAAAACCTTACCGAGAGCCAATGACAGTAACGCCCTTTTGGACCCGCCGGTCAACTCAATCGCATCAAAGAGACCCATCGACTCATCAATCACTTCTCCATTTCTCAAGGTCACAAAGGCCGCCGATTCGTCAATCGACTCGCCCGGCCTCGTAAACCGTAACTCCACCGGCAATTCCGTCTTGTTGTGGAGTTTCAACAGAGGCGAGACCGAAATGCACAGTCCTTCCTGCGAAATATTGAAATAAAGGGTTCAGATATGGAGTGCCAGCAAAGCGCCCGATTACAAAAGGTATAATGAAATTACAAAAAGGTATATTTTCAAAAAAGTATATTTATAAACACAAAAGATATATCCAATGCAAATATATATGTGTAGAGCAAAAACTGTATGGTGGACGCTTCTAGGCACTCCCAATAATTTCTCTAAAATAAAATGGTATGATATAACCATAGTTTGTTCGAAAGTAAGGAGAGAGTGTGGTGATTTTATATGTGTGTAGTTAGCAAAGGACGAAAAATAAACCCTAAAGTGAGTAGTTTTGGTTATTTTTTGATCTTATGGGGACTCAATAGGAAGTTTTGTCTTAGTTGTGTGTTTTTAGCGCACGGCTTGTACAGTATGGAATGGTTTGTTGGTAAATTACAAAAGAAAAAGATATAACCATATGAAGTAATAAAAAGGAGATACTATAGTAAATTATTCTTCCTCGATTAAGTTTTCGGTTAATTTATCTTTTGGTAATTTTTTTTGGCTTTTCTTAGCTTGTTTGGCGTGTTGGTAAATAAATGGTATATTCTGTTCAAAAACGATGAGGTGGTAGGTATTATGTGCGATATGTGTTTCTTGATTCGTATCCTCAGAAAAGGATGAACACTAGAGCCTGATCTATAAAACTAAATTGTATATTTAATAGAGGAAAGACCGAAATTTCACAGGCCTAAATATTAAAATACAGAAATAAACGAAGGATTTGTACCTCAAACTGTTTGGAGACCTCAACCACAATAAATGGGCCAGGGAAGCTTCTAGAATCTGGTTCACAAATAATGAAATGAATAAACTTATAATCTGAATGACAAAGCATAATCAATATTTGATTGAAAATTTCATGAGTAGTAGGACTATACCAGACATTAAAATATAACACAAGGAAGAAACAAAACAACAATAAAAAAAAGATAAAATAATCTCACCATTAAGTATAAAATATAATCAATATTTTACTGAAAATTTCATGAGAACAATATTGTACCAAACATAAGAAAGTGAACAAAATAATAATAGAAAAATTAAAATTAAAATAATTCTCACCGTTAAGTGAAGTGATGCGAGTTCTCCATGCAAAGACGTGAGAATCCACTAGCGAAATATTAATTTGAGACGTTGAAAATGCATTTTGTTTCACTAAACAAATCGAAACGAAATTCTCGTGTTTTTGTGTTTCTTCATTACCAACAGCCACATGCCTTCAAGTAAGAAAAAAGAGGAACTTTTTCATATATAACCTTGTAAAAGTATCACATTATAAATGTGCTTTGTTTCACTAAAGAAATCGAAATGAAATTCTCGTGTTTTTGTACTTCTTCATTACTAACCGCCACATGCCTTCAAGTGAAAGTGAAAAAAAGAGGAACTTTTTCATATATACCCTTGTAAGAACTCAAATGATATATCAAAAATTGCACATGTGAAATATTAATTTGGGATCTTGAAGATGTGTTTTGCGTCACTAAAGAAATCAAATCTCATTTTTTTAATTTATCTTGAAGTAAAAAAAAAGAGGAATTTTTCATATATACTATGACAGTTGTAAAAGTTAAATGTTTGACATTTACCCTTTTGAAACTGCTTATATTAAAATTTACCTTGTAATGTATTAGATTTAACCTTCTTACTAAAATTGAAAATACCTATTTCGATCAAAAAAGATCAAAAAAATATCAGATTCATCCAAAAATAATTTTAAAAAAAAATCAAAATTTTGGATCAAATAGATACACTCAATGTGATTCAAAAAAACGAAGTTAAAAAAAAAAATCAAATTTGGTGCATATTTTACTAAATAAATAGTGTTAATATCCAATCAAATAATGGAAACATTTCCTTAAAAACGCATGGTTCTGAAGCCTAATCCAAACAAGACATAATTTATGAAATTTGAGAAATTTACAAGGGCCAAAACGCAAAATTACCTCAACAAAAGAGAGGAAGATTGTTTTGGAGGAACCATGACATCTTGTTGGTTAGGAAAGTGACAAAGAAGGCTCAATCCTGATTGATTCTCTATCTGTCAATTCACATAAAAAAATAATAAAAAAATGTCCAATAACAAAAGCAGAAAAAAACATATATACAATTTAAGTTGGAAAGAAGTTAATCATATAATAGCGATTTATGGTATCGAATATCATTAGAAGAAACAAATACATTCACTTTTTTTCTTATTTTATACAAAAAAGGGTTTAGGGTTTGAAAAGAAGGATTTGCGGTATCATATAGCGTCAGAAGAAATGAAACCATTCACTTTTTCTTAATTTCTCTCAATTCAAAACACAAAATAAATAATAAATAATAAATAATAAATAATAAATAGTAAAATGCAGAGAAACATATAATCTTTAAGTTGGAGAGAAATTAATCATGAATCAAAGATTACGGTATAAAATATCCTTAGAAGAAATGAAACCATTCACTTTTTTTTCTTACTTTCTACGAAAGAAGGAATTAGGGTTTGAGAGAGATGAAAAATACAAACCTTGCATGAATTAGGAAATATTGTTGAGTTTTTCACAGCATAAGGGCCCATTAAATCCAACTTTCCAACCAAATAAAGAAGTACATCAATAGAAAGCTCGTTTATATAAATATTCATCTGCAAAAAAAATAAAAAAATTTCGTAAATCCATTTATACCCCTGAAAATCTCACAAATTGCAAGAAGAGCAGTATACGTGATATGAGATATTTGTATTTTCAGGGGTATAATTAATATTTTATAATATTTGGGGGTTTAAAATGAAAAATTTACCTGTTTCATACTAAAAAAGCAGCGAATAGGTTTTTGGCACAAAAATCTGTAACGAAAGAAACAGAATGACGAAACTGGAGGAATTATATCCTTCCTGCATTACAAAAATATTTCAAATTATATCATATCATATTATATTTTATTACATTACATTATATCCTATGATATTATATCATATGATAATATATATCATATGATATGACTTGATATCATATTATTAATTCATCGTATCATATTATATCATTTTATATTATATTATATCAAAACATTATATAGCTACTAACCATTCATCCCTTCTCGCGTCAAAATACCGCCCCAAAACATCAAAAAAAGCCAAAACCCTAATTTTATCATCACAACAATGCACATTCACATTCACATCATTCACACACCCTCTCAAAAGAGGGACCTCATATTTTACATCAGACACCTCATGAGAAACCATCACCGAAATATTCTCAACCCTAATCTGGACAGCTGGCGCATTCTCATTGGCTAATCCAGAACCTTCTAGAAGGTTCCAATCCATACAGAATCCATTTATAGTTGATTCATCAAAAACCCTAATTTTAAAAGGGTTTCCAGGTTTTTTTACGAATTCTGGAAAACCGTCAATGAATTTAATTCCGAGGGTATTTTTGTAATTTACCAAGTAGAAAGTGTTTGGATGGTTTTCAGGGACTGAATTGAAAGATTTGTCGTAATCTTCTGAATAATTAGGGTTTGGAGCGGGAATTAGTTTCCAGTGTGAAAAGGGTTTATCTGGATTGGATGAGGTTGAAACAAAATCGGATTTTGAGTTGTAGCCAAGGCAAATTGGCTTTGAATTATTATTATTATGATTATTATTCTGATTATAATTGTTATTTTGGGAGTAGATGGATGTAAATGAAACGATTTGTTCTTCTGATCTCCATTTTTTGTGATGCCTCACCTTTAAATAAGAAAAAAAAAATTAGAATGATTTGAAATTTAGGGATTATCTTTTTATTTCAATTTTGTAATGATTTGGAGTTTATAATTATCTTTTTTTTCTTGTTAGTATCCTTTTTTGTTTTTTATTGGATTTTTAAGTTTTGAGTGATGCTAAATTGGGTTAATAAAATGTATATTGCAAATATGGCTTAATAAGGAACAGAATTTGGTCAATTGAGGCCCTAATTAATCAGAAAAAATAGCAATACTTCAAATCATATAGTGAGATTTTGTGCAATTTTACAAAATTACCCTAAAAAGTGCTCTTTTTCCAGCAAGAAAATAATGAGGCGAGCCAACCACACGGTACTTAGTCTCTGTATCTTCAATTGAAATATACATGTGTTGGTCTAAATCCATTAATGTGACAATTGCACCTATTCAGAAAAAAAGATTATTTATATTTATTTATATATTTATTTCTTCAGTAGGCAAATCAAGGCTTAAATCCCGATTTGGATTTGACCTAGTTTTTGGCCTTTGTTTGCTTTGTTTTTTGTTACTTGGACAAATAAGAGGCTAAATTAGTTTATTTGAGGGTCTAATTGCATGATTAAACAGTAATTGAGCTAAAATTGGGTTAAATTCACAAAATTGAGGGCTGATTGAAGGCATAAACAGGCTGAATTAGGGGTTAATTTAATAATCCACATAAATTAAAGGGCTAAATAAAATATGTATCCTTTTTTTGGCAATTTTAAGCAATTTACCCTCTGGAATTTTACAGTCTGAATTATTTGGACAGTTTTGATCGTCAGATTGAATAATTTGTGTCGATTTTTGGCCTTTTGTTCCACTCTTTATTCCATTTAGAGGTGCGAATAAATCCGAAAGCATCTAAACATAAAAGGAAAAAAATAATCCAGTTTATTAAATAGTCTTATATTAAATTAGAAACATAACTAAATTAACATGATTATTTTAATCTAAACTTTAATTGAACTTAAAAAAAAAAAAAAAAAATGAAGAAAAAATAGTGTAATTCGGTTGGTTCTGTCATTCTCCTTTTTAAAATGAGCAAATATGAATTCTAAACTTCTAAAAGAATATAAAGCAATATATATATATTATTCAATAAAACATAAAAAAAAAGCAAATTCATACCTGTATAGTAGAGAGAGAAAGATTAAAATCCAATCCAGACAAAACAACTTTGCCAATCCAATCACTCATCAATTTCACCGAACCAATTCCTCTCTCCAAATTATTTTTTTCAATTTTACCCACAATTTTTATATCCTTACAAATACACCCCTCATTGGTGGGAAAATTCAAATCGGATCCTTCAAATTCTTCGACTCGTAAAATCGGCAAATTGGGGGAAAATTCGGACCGAAAATGAGGAGATAGTGATGAATTGCTGTTTTGAGAGCTGAGGGAAAGTTTCGATTTGGTCCAATTGTTTTTGGAAATTGATAAGCTTGAAAGATTGAATGAAATTGTTTTTGAAAAGTTCAGTATTTGGAGGTTTGTGGTTGTTGAGATGTTGAGTTCTTGAATTTCACCTGTAAAATTACAAAAAAATTTATAAAATAAGAATTAAGTTCAATCAATAAAAAATAAAATAAGAAGTAATATATATGAATTGAATAAGACAGATGAGCATACTACAAACAATAACAGCTCAATTTAAACAGGATTGTATAAACTTATAACCAACATTTCTTGAAATTCAAAACCAAATGGAATTTTTTATCTATTATTTATTTTTGGAACTTTCACGTTTGGAAATTTACTTACCAGATTGATTTGCAAGTGCTAGAGTGAGAGAAAACTGAGATAAATCCATGTTAAAATCCTTAATTAGGAAAAATCCAAATGAACTCTCTCTTTGTGAAGAAGAATTTTCAGAAACCCTAATTCTCTCTGTTTGTGAAGAAGAAGCTTCAGAAACCCTAGTTCGTGCAGAAGAAGAAGGTTCAGAAACCCTAAATCTCTCAAAATAATAATACGCATTAATACAATTAGCAAACTTTGCTAATGTTGATGTTTCCATAAATATAAATCCGCCCTGCAAAACAAAATAAAAGTAAAACCTTCAAAAACTAAAAATAACAAAATACCAACAAAAATTAAAAGAAACGTGCAAAAAAATAACAACCTGAATTTTACATACAACCGATTGAAGATTGTCAGAAATGATAAGAGATATAACAACAGGTTCATAAATCTCACTCATCAAGCTTTCATTCAACTCATAATCGCCTAAAAAAACCCTAAAAATCTCAATTCCCACATCCAATTTACAAGAATCATCAAACAAAAATCCGAACTTGAGTTTAGAGAGTGAAAAACAATCCATTTTTTCAACTCGTGACAAATCACTGGAATCCGAAATAAGAGACTTTAACTGAACTAACTCAATTAGAAATTCAGTTTGTTTCTCACTCAAAGAGAATTTTATTTGGGATTTGGAAACCGAGAATCCAATTCCCGGTTTTTCAATTCCTGGTTTTTGAAAACCGGAATTTGGATCTGAATCGCGAGAGTGTTTAAGCATAATTTCTACCGGCTCTATATCAAGTATAAAATCGGCCATTAATTGTAAATTATTGTTCCAATTCGTTGTTTTGATACTTGAATTTGCTGATTTTTTCATGAAATTTGGGGAATAAAGAGAGGCAGCAGAAAACAAATTTGGAGAGGAAGAAGAAATGGTATATTGCATGCTTTTAAATCCCTGAAAAAAAATAATAAGTGGTAATTACAAATAACAATCATTGTCTCTAAAATAGTAAATGGTATATTTAGATAAAATATTGCTTTTTTTTCTGAATTTAAGTCTCGAAATGAGATTTATTTGTAAACCATAACAATCATTATCAGAAAAGAACTATTAATATGCTATAATATATAATATTGGAATTTCAAATAAATAAATAAAATATATATATATATATATATATATATATTACCTGAAATAAACTTAATATTTCGTCCATGTATAAATCAGCTGAAATACCAAAAATACCCCCATTCAAATTACTTGAAAGAAAAATATCTGAGCCACACAAAGATTCAAAAGATTCCCTGTAAAAATCAGAAAGCAAATTTTACTTTTTGTTCAGTTTTAATTTTTAAGAGACCCTAAAAAATAAGAGATTTTATTTTACCTGAATGTTGAGAATTCAAATTTCACTGAAATAGGTCCAAAAATGCGAGACGTTGAATTTTCTTTCAAATCCTCAACAAAAATACCAAAATTAGCAAAATTTAAATATCCCTCATGTGCATTAAGCCTTTTACAAGTATACTTCATATTGCTTGCCAAAAATGGATTTTGATGATTTTCAATTGTTTCCATTTTTGGTAACATATAAAATTCAACTGTATCAAGATCAACAATAAGCTCTTGTATTGAACAGTCTTCTAGTTTCACTCTGATTTGTGGGCCCAAAATTAGGGTTGCGATTTCAATTTCCTTTTGTGGAGTAAACCCTAACCCTAATTTCTTGAATTGGTTTGTATATAATTTAAAAACTTGAGTTTCTTCATCAGAAATTGAAGGGTTTGAGAGGCTTTGTATTTCTTCTCCATTCAAATTATTATTACTCATTAAATAGAACTGATAAATTAACAAAATCAACTGATATTCCAAATTTAAATTCAATTTTCCAAGTATTAATCCACATTTCTCTAATCCAAATTCAAAATTTGACGATTTAAATTCAAAAAGGAGAAACGGCCTCTCAGTACTAGAACCAACATTCAAATCATTGTACATTTCACTAATTTGGGTCCAATTTGACCATAATTCTTCCAAATTATCTCTCAAAAATTCCACATTTTTAATTTTCCTTTCTGACAATCGCGCCAGGCTGGCAGGCTCGCTGTAAAGGACCAAATTTTCTCTCTCTAGACGCAATTTAATCTCACCAAGTGAAACAAATGAGAATTTATTTAAATAACCAATCGAATTAATAAAAGTCGCAGAATTTAGTGCGAGACAAATTGTCAGCATTTTAGGGTTTAAATTTTCGATTGGAGACAAAATGAACTTAAATTCCCCTAAGTAAAAACTATATTGCATTTGCGCATCAAAATCATTACAAACTATATTGAAAATATCCATAAATGATGATGAATTATTTTCCGATTTTACACCAAAAACCCGCATTAAAAACCGTAATATAAACAACACAAACCCTAAAAGAAGCGAAACGAGCCACAAAATCTTCAAAAAGGGATATTTTACAAAATTACCCCAAAACTTATCATTATTATTATTATTATTTCTGCAATTTTCCAACATCTTAAGCCGCGCAATTTTTCGTCCTTTTGCTATGGCTTCTTTGGGTAATTTTTCCTCCAATTTATTTACTATTGCCAGCTGGCGATTCAAACTTTTCTTTACTCTGCAATTTCCGTTTAATTGCAATTTGGTGCAATTCTTCTTTAATAACTTTTCATTAGGGAATCCAATTACTGAAAGTAAAAGCATATAAGCAGAAACGTATTTTTGCCAGTTTATGACCAAAAATCCGACATTTTTCAAAGAACTTTTTGGAATTATTTTTTTTGACGCAATGTACCATAATTCCTGTCCGTTTCGCGTATTAATACTCTCATTTTCCGCGCGGTATATAAATTTATCTAATATTATGAGAATATAAGAAATTGTTTGCAATGAAACAGAGCAGTTTATATTTGAAATTTGAATCGCAAAATCTGAAGGTTTGAGATTTTGAAACTTGATGAAAAAAGACAAGTCCATGAAAGATACCGCTTGGTGAATATTTCCATTTTCATTTATTTCAAAATCCAAAGTGGTGCAAGTAATATTTAGATAATTATTCTTTTTTCTTGGCGAAAAAGAAGCGCTCAAAATTCCATTGAAAAAAGAAGAGAGAGAATTAGGGTCTGGTTCGAACAGAAGATCTTTCGCCTTTAGAGTGAGAAAGTAGGGTTTGTCAGAACAGTGAAGACTTAAATTTATTTCGTCAAATTTGATATTGAAGGATTTCAAAATAGAAAGTTTGAGATTTGTCAAGAGTCGGTTTTGTGAAAATTTGACTGAGAGAGTTTCAATCATTTCATGCAATATTGCGCCCTGAAAATAATTCAAAAATGCAGAAAAAAAGAATTGAGCTTTCATAAAATGACAAATTATAATTTTATACTAATAATTCTCTATTTAAAATACAAAATAGTATATTGACAAATTATATACTGAAAATGGTATTACTATTAATTGTATAAAATACCTCAGAATCAATCAATGCAATAATCTCTTTTTTCTCCTTTTCATCAAGATTTTTGCAATCATCTCTCCTATTCCCACTTCCTAATTCCCTTCAAAATTCAAAACAAAAAACCAAGCAAAACCAATCATTATCTATCTCAAAAACCCACAAACCCAAATCAAAATCAAAACATCAAAACCAAAACAACAACGCAAAATCAGCAACCAACCTTGGCGAAACCCTCACATCAAGGCTCCCCACACGAACATCAACCGAGGGTTTAAACCACGGGGAAACCCTCAAGTCCACGTCTTTCGCTTCAACCTTCTCAAACACAAACACCGACTCATCATCCAATCCCGAATTAAGCTTTAAAACATCAAATTCCAGCTTCTTGGTCTTCAATTCCGACCTCAGAAATCCCAAACGGAGGTCGAGCTGCGGCTCTCGGTCTTTGTCAGCCAGCCATGGCCGCAGCAAAGAACTCAATTTGGAGATGAATGCGTTGGTGAAAACCATTGTCTTGATGGAATTCAGAGGGTTTTGGGATTGAAGATGAATGGCGGGATTGTTGAAAATTGATTTCAAAGTGGCTTTGCATGAATAAATAGGAAGGAGGAAGAAATAGTGAGTTTATAGAGAGTTTTATTTTTTTTCTGCTGTTAGTTTTATTTTATTTTTGTATAATCAAGAGAGTATATAAAAGGGAAATTCTTCAAAAAAAACCCTAATTTTTATGGTATTTATCAGAAACTACTGACTTTTCAATATTCTTCAAAAAAAAAAAACCTATAAAGTGGATTGAGTTTCTTTTTAGCCCTCCTATGGTGTTAACTTTAATTTTCACCCTCTAAATTATTAAAAGAGTAAAATGCACCTCATATATTTATTTTCTTGTAATATTTTATTGAATTAAAAAAATAATTTTATATTTTACATTAAAAAATAAACTAATGACTAGAATATAACAAAATCATAATAAATAATCATGAAGAAAATAATATTACTTAATATAAAATTATAATTTAAATATAGGATAATAAAAAAATATTTTTTTGTAATATAATACCATAAAATAAAAATTAACACATCATAAAATATTGTAAAAATAATACCGTTAAAGATTATATTCAAAAAATCTATTTTTTATTTATTTAGTATTTTATTGAATATAATAAATATGAAAATAAATATATGAGGGGCATTTTAGTCTTCTTAAAATTAAATAGGATGGAAAAGTTAAAGTTAATCCTATAGGGGGCTAAAAAAAATTCAATCTATTCTATAGGGGCTTTCTAAAGAATATTGAAAAGTTAGAGGGTTTTTGAAGAATTTTCCTATATAAAATTAAAGAAATACTTATAAAATTCATGTATATAGATGCAAATAAACAGTATATACGTAAAATATCGAAGAAAAATAATATATAAAAATAAAGTATATTGAAAAGTGAAAAAACAATATATCGTCGCTTTTTAGACATGCTCAAATTCGTCGTGTTTCCAGATTTTTCTTTTTTTGTAAACTTTTGCATGAATAATAGGAAGGAGGAAGAAATGGTGAGTTTATAGAGTTTTTTTCACTACTGTTAGTTTTATTTTTGCAGAACCAACAAACAGTATATAAAAGGGAAATTCTTCAAAAAGAACCCTAATTTTTCTAGTATTTATAAAACACCCCTGTCTTTTCAATATTCTTCAAAAAAAATCTATAAGGTGGATTGAAATTATTTTTAGTTTCCTATGGTGTTAACTTTAACTTTTCCACCCTCTTTAATTATTAAAAGACTAAAATGCGCCTCATATATTTATTTTCATATTATATTTTATTCAATTAAAAAATAAATTTATATTTGAGTCCGGATACATACCACCAGCTTATATACAACCCGCACCACCAATTCACTCAGAAGACGTCAAATCATCCAAAAAAACATGCGCGTTATACGCCATCAAAAAGAATCACTCACACACGAATGTGTTACTGATCATGCGATACATCACAACGCGCAAGCAATACAAAGTATATGTGAGCAATATAAAAGATATATCAGCAATACTGAAGGCATCTCAGCAATACATAAAGATATACAGCAATATAAAAATGCATTTCATTTATACAAAAAAACATATCAGCTGTACAAAAAGACAAAGGAAAATTAAAATACAAAAATGAATGTGAGAAATACTAAAAAAGTATCTCATTAATACAGAACAAAAAAAACATATCAGCAATACAAAAGATATGTCATTAATACAGAATATAAGACATATTAGCAATATAGAAGGCATATTAGTAATACAAAATGCATATCCAAAATACAAAAAGGCATACAACAATACGAAAAGACATATCATCAAGTACAAAAGTCATATCAGTAATACCAAAAAATTTACAGAGAAAGGTGGAGTTTGAGAATAAATGATTCTTGAATTTGAAAGAGACGATAATAATTCGGGTCATGTGTTTGACGGATCAAGTTATTAAATTGAACCCGTGTGTTTAGAAGGTTTAACGAGTGTGCCGCGGTGTGTTGCGTTTAGGATTTCATGTAGCGAATTGTGTATAGCGCAGATGTTGCGGAAATACATTTTTATAGCGGATAATATGTATAAATTTTTTTTTTCCCTATATACCACTACGTAATATATGCACTACAAAATCTAAAAGAAGAAATATGCAACACTAAAATATGATTAATATTAAAATAATATTAATAATAAAAGTTTGAAATATTATTGTCAAAAGTTACATGTCCAAAATCAAAATATGATTAATATTAAAATATTAAAATACAACATATCTACCCATTAAAAAAAATTCATTAAAAAAATCCATTAAAAAAAATCCATCAAAAACGCTATTCAGACCGTTACACCGGAACACACACACAACACCGCTATTGCGGACCGCTTCACCACTAAATCGTCGAAAAATGATATACCGCAACAAAATTGCTGCGCGCAGCGTTTAGCTTCCAAAAATTGTTATAACATCGCTATATTTGCAACACTGTTTAATAGTATAAATCCATAAAATTACGAATAGATCTGTCAAATGGAAATTATCAAAGAAATAATGTCAATTATATCAATATAAACCTCAGTCTAAAGAATATAAAGTTCACACTCATCATGTTGACCCGTCAAAGATTCTAAAATTATAAATTATAAATTTCAATTATTTATAAGTATTAAAGTTCTTAATTATAATTATATCAAAGTTGTACTGAACCACATGAACAAAATTGACAAATGAATTATTGCAAAAATTATAAATTGGAAATTAGTCCCTAAGAAGATTAAAAAAATCATATTATTCTCCTTAAAAATTAATATTTAAAATTATAATTTAAAACTTATGAAATTAATCTATCCGAAGCAGAGCGAGGTGAAATCTATTGTTGAATGAAAACATGAGGGAATAATAAACTTTTTTATTATAGATCCGAACAGTAAAAAGTTCTAAGAAAAAAAAGAAAAGAATCAGATCACATCTCATAACTAGTGTTTCACCAAGAAAATGTTCATTTATAATCAGAAATCAGATAGAAAAATGAAGAAGGACAAGTCATATGGCACTACCACTCACGGCATCACACAACCTCAGATTTCTATTTATTATTTACCATGACTGGTCAAAGAACCACATAACACTTCAATTCTATTTATTTTTACCATAAAAAATTCCCCAAACTCTCCTTACTTACCCTTTCTTTTCTTAGAAATTGTAAAATGAAACTGCGCCAATTCACATAGGTGGTTTTTCAGAAAATTAAAAATGCACATCAATCGATATTGTTGTTTACACGCGGCACATCTGAAAAATACAAATAAAATAAAATTTAATTTAATTAAAAATAAATAAAAAATAAAAATAAAGGATATCTAGTATATTTAAAGTCTTGTAAAGTTTGGCAGATAATCACTCATTAATGAGGAGCTAGATCAAATAGAGATCATGTTAATGTAAGTTACCTACAACATAAAAAAATTACATTTTATATTTTATGCAATAAATGTTGTAAGTCCTTTTAGAATGAATGGTTCAGATGAAACAAACATATCCAGTGAAAAATGAACTGAAGAGAAATACATATACCAATAGTCTCACACATTTTTCTAAAAGAAAAAATTTATATTCTTCATATTTGACAAAAATAATAAATCATTTTTAATTGAAACATGACCCGCTATATTAAATCTTACTAGGATGCAGACACTATCCACACGTCATATTATGTTATTTTGTTCGGACCCAGAAAACATCATTGACTCCACCCAATATCTCAATTTCTAAAACTTTGTTCTTCCACTTTGGTTGTTTTTTGCTCATAAATGTATAGTGCATGGTAAGGAGAAAAAGAGAGTGAGTTGTGATGTTTGCCTTCATATTTGTTTTCATAATATGCCCTATTTATTTACTGCATAACAAGCTCATTTAATAAGTGTGGGGACGAACAAGCTCACACAAGGAGCATGAATCTCAAGTTATGTTGTACCCAAAGACTCCCTCCAATATCCCAAAATTCCAAATAATCCATATTCCATTGTTTATTACCGAAATTTCAATAAGCCCTTATATTATTGGAAATTACAGAAAATCCATCCATTCTTCAGTTAATCCAACATGAGTTATTCTTTTTTTCACTTTTAAAAAAAAAGACATTTTTTGTGATTTCGATCTTGCGGAACTGTTTTGCAAATCAGTTATAATTAATGCGGGGGTTCTTGCAGATTTCTTATGGTTTTCATGAGTGTATTTCTTTAGGATAGTAAAGATATGCACACTTTCAAGATTACAAAATAACTTTTAGAATATATTTCATGACTTTTTAGTCGCCTATTGATTCTTAGTCTTTCAAAAACGACTCAAGTTTTATTTAAATTATTTTATGGGATCTGATATATCATGATGGATTTTCCGTCGTGATATAACAATAGTATATAGGAATGTATATAAACTAAAAACAAACAATATATATAAAACAATATATAAGTAAAAAATAAAAATAATATATTAGAAACGTGGGAGAAACAATATACGATCGCTATGAACCCCGTCGTCACTTCGGATTTCCCTTATTTATTAAGTCAGCGTTCTAACTTGAGCATTAGGAAAGAGAAATGTGCAAACACGACAGTGTGATCATGACGGGATCACGACCGTCGTGCCAGCAGGACCATCAGCCACTCTTTTTTTTTCCCCCCCTCGTGCATTCTTCTCCAGCAAGACGGTTATATACTGTTATTGGCTGATATCATGGTTGCAAATAGCATGCTATAGCTTCACTATAGCACGAAACGCTATGCGTCAACGGCAAAACGCTGTACGCTGTGAGTTTTTTACACGATATCTTTTTAACTCTAAATAGCATCTTTTGGGCTATAAAAATAAGATATTTGAATTTAAGACTTATTTAACGAAGAAATAGTATAATTACGATTTTTTTTTGAATAAAGATAAGCCAAATTATCAATTTCTTTTACAAAAGAATGTATTTTCTCTAAATGATACTTAAATATATCATCCACTACATGCTATAACATCCGCTATATCGTACGCTATAGCATTCACTACGAGCTATACGCTACAAAAATGACCTCAACGCTGTAAACCGCTAAACGTTATTTGCAACCTTGGCTGATATATATTGTTTTGATGAATTATATCTTGTTATACCATATCTATTTAGCACGTATATATACTTGTTATATCATACATGTGTATTGATATATATACCGTTATCTATTTGAATTGTATAGTGTTATATATATATATTGTTTTGTCTCGAATTATATACTTGTTATATCATATCTATTTATCACATGTATATACTTGTTATATCATATATGTGTATTGATATATATATACTATTATATATATGAATTATATAGTGTTATATATATACTATTTTGTCTCGAATTATATATTATTATATCATATCTATATATTATTATACCATATCTATTTATCACGTGTATATATTGTTATATCATATTTGTGTATTGATATATATACTTGTTATATATGTGAATTATATAGTGTAATATATATATACTATTTTGTCTCGAATTATATATTATTATATCATATCTATATATTGTTGTTATTAGATTATAGTATTATTTGAATAATAAGGTCTGCTGACGTCAGCCGACGTTAGTGATCGTGATTTCGTCGTGCTTTCCCCATTGAAATGATTTTTGTAATAATTGTATGGTCTAGGAAAAGAAGTAACATTTTCATTTTTCAAGCCAAAGATAATGAACTTTGATGTGAAAGTGAAGCATGCATGAGAGAGTTCCATGTGCTAAATTTTCAAAAGGATAAGATAAAAAGTCTTGTGTGGTTATACAAAATTTAAACACCCACTCATTGAATTAGGTGCCAGATCAAATAGAAATCATGTAAGTAGTGCAACTATTATAAAATAAAATATGTAAGTAGTACAACTTAATTACAATTATTGGTGTTCTCTTTCGATTTCTGAAGAATCTGATAGGGGTCTAGATATTATCCATATGCAAAGTATCCTCTCCTATGCATTATGTCTTGTTTATTAGAGATTTATCTTAATACTGATCGAATCCTACGCACCCATCAAGCAACAGAACTCATCAATCCCAAGCACCCTAATTAAGGGTGTATAGAGATTATCTTCACTCGTACGTGCTATCACGAAGTATACCTGATTAGTGTATTCATATCCGGACGAATACGAATACAGATGAATCGGATATTATCCGTCTCATTTACACTGCTAATTGAAATATGAGAAATATCTGTCTTACATTTCAAACAAAGAAAATGAAAAAGTCTTGTGCAGGTATGCAAAATTCAAACAATCATTTATTGAATCGGGATAGAAATCATGTAACTAGAGCAACTTAATGTAATTACTGGTGTTTTCTTTCAGCATTTCATGTATTGGATAGGGGGCCAGAAATTATCCATATATATTCAAATATCTTACCTATCCTACCCATATTCTCTTATTTATTTGAGATTGGCGGCTCAAATTTTCAAGCGAACATATCATGAATTTCAAATGTCAAACAAAGGAAAAAGTAAAGGCTTGTAAAGTTGGCCAAATTTCAAACAATTACTCACTAATGAGGTGCTAAGTCAAATAGAGATCATGTAAATGTAAGTTAATTGCGCAATTAGTAGTTTTAAAATTCAACTTCATAGGTACATAAATTTGTAGATTCTGTACACGATAGGGGCCCTAGATGCTATATTTCAAACCTAAATGCTATATTTCTTCATTATTTCAAATTATTATGCTACACGGATACGTTATCATATCCGATATGATACAGGGATATGACAAATTTAAAAAAAATCTAGAATGCAAATATAACTATATATATTTATTTTTTAATTATTATATAATATATTAATAAAAATATTTAAATAACGAATAAATGGCATTTTAAATTTAATATCATAACTTGTGATTAAAATCAGAACATTTTGCATTCTTAATTTGATAATATTAGTAAATTACATTATTGGATATTATAATTGACAAATAAACTCTCTATCTCTGGTGATTTAGAGTTTTCTTTTCTTCTTTTTTTCTTAATTATGTAAGTTGTTGGAAAAATAAATGATGTGTGGTATAAACTCAAATTAGTCAGTTTTTAGTTTGGCTTGCTGGCCTAATTAAATTTAAGAAAAAACGTTTAAAAAAATTATTGAAATAAAATATATAGTGAGTTGTGTTTCTAGTAGAAGTATTTCAGAAATATCTCAGTCATATTCTGGAAGTATCCTAATGTATCTTGACGTGTCCGAGCTATATTCGAACAAAATTAATATTAAAACAATCGGATACACCACATGATTTATCTGATACGTATTGGAGTTGTGTCATACCTGTATCCGTATTAGATATCCGTATCATCAGGATACTTGTAAATTTTTGAAGTGTTCACGCAACATAACTTCAAAACAATTGTTTGTTTTTTTTTTCTTTCAAGATTATGATGACATCAAAATTGATGAATTCTTATCATAAATGGGGTCAATCCATCATTTTCTAGCTTTTTTAATATCTTTTTCAAATACATAAATATAAATAATAGCACAATAGATGCATTAAATATGAAAATCACACCCCATCAGCAAAGCTTTTATTCTTCTACAATAAAAACATATATTACCTTCAGAAATAATACTTGCAGACAACTGATTTCTCAAAGCATTATTAATGGACCAGTCTATCATTTTCTAGCTTTCATATCTTTTTCAATACATAAATTTGTCATAAATTAATTTTATTGTAATTAATTACCAGAAATATAATAGCACTCCATACGCATTAAATATGAAAAACATAACTCACAACCGTTCAACAAAACTTCTATTCTTTTACAAGAAAACAAATTTCGTCTCTGATGTATACATGCAACTAATTTATTATTTTCAGATTCAATTAATTATTCAACACAATCAAATCTTCCAACAAACCTCAATCTGTTAATAATAAACTTACCCCTGATCTCTAATATATACACACAAATCAATTCTATCCACACAACAAAATTCAAACCCTTACTTCAAAAAAAAAAAAAAAAAAATCAAACCAAAAAAAATAATAATACAGAAGGGAAATTAAAAAAAGTCTAAAACAAATCTCAACCTGTTAATGATAAATTTCGTCCTATATATCTTATATATTATACACAAATCAAACCTACCCAGCACATAGAAATCAAAGCAAAAAAACTAATATAAAGACTAAAGAGAAGAAAAATAGTCTAAAATCTTTCTCTTGTCACGTGCGAAGTCGACTTACCACCTATTCGCACGTGCAATGGCGTTTTACTATTCATTCCCAGTTTGTCCCCCATATCCTCCCCCACGCGCCAAACTTTGACTGACCTGTCAAGGCTCCCACTATACACCATCCATCTTTGTCGACTTTGATTCTGATTTAGACTCCATTGATGGCTCTTGGTTTTCTCTTCTTCCTCTATTTCCACACACTTCACGGGCCCTTCGTGACCCGTTAAGACGGTGATCTTCTGATGTGAAATGGAGCCTCGACTCGTTTCTTCGCGTTTCCACACGCACAAAGTTTTATCTGCTGACCCACTTACTATTATTCTGTTAGAAACTGCTAGGCATAATACTGGCATTTTGTGACCTTGTAAACTTCCGCAGTGTGAAAACCGTTGGTTTACATCCCAGAAATTTAGGTTTCCATCTGAAGAACCCGAATAGACGATACATGATTCTTTAGATATTGCAATTGCTGTCACTGCACTTTCGCCTTGTAATAATGTTTTGACATGTACGTGCCTTGTGGGACAAGTTCTGGAACCAGTCATCTCTCTTCGCCATACTTTGACTGTACCATCAGCTGAGCCGGTAAAAATCAGACCGTCACACCCAACTGCAACCGTGTTTACGGCATCATCATGTGCATTAATGGATTCTAAGCATTTAAAATCCGACACTCGCCATACCTTCACGGTTTTATCCCAGGAGCCTGAGTATAGCAAGCCCGCTTCTTCATCCAAACTCAGAGATGACACTGAATCAAAATGGCGGACCCATACTACATTACGATGCCGTCTAACCTCTACGTAATTAGATGGGTTAACAGCTTTCTTTAGAAAATCCTTCAACATTGGCAAAGACCCGACCCGTTTAAACTCCGTCGGATCCTTTGGTGAGACTTTCCAAACCCGTATTTTACCGTCTTGATGGCCCGTAAAAATCTTTCCGTTAGAAATCACTATCGCCTTGACAAAACCGCTACTCGACTTAAAACCGCCAAATTCTTGCCGGTTTTTCCAAACCCGTATGTTTTTACTCTCAGACCCGGTAAATAATAACTGGTCAGATGTAGCTAATGAGTACACGTGTCCCTCTTCTCTTACAAGTGACCCCACAAGACCTGTCATACCGGGTATCTCATCTGAAAACCCCCCAAGCTGAATCCATGGAGAATTGATAAATGGTGAAGGCATGGTAGGGTTCCATGGAGAGAGATTGTATGGAGAAGGAGAACTACTGCTCGTCGGATTCATGTCGGATAAATAATCTGGGCTCATAATTGGTGAGGGTGTGAAAATCCCGTTATTGCTCGAGTTTTCTTCTTCGCTGTGAGCTTGTTTAGCCGTGGAGTCGATTTGAAAGAGGTTTATTAGCTTGCTTAGCTTTGAAGAACTGCTGTGGTCTCTCATGGCTGATATGATTATTATGAGGATTAACTCACAAAAGGGATCGAGTATAAAAATGTAGAAAGTATATTTTTGGGAGGTAGCCTTAGTTGCCAAGAAAACCGAAAGTTCAAAGTTCAAACCTAACAGATATAGAGAAATCGAAAAGAAAGAAGAAAGCAGAAATGTGGAGTGTAAATGAAGAACGTTTATTCAATGGTAAATGCATATAAAGGTGTGGAAATGGAGATACTGCAGTATATATAGATGCAGAAGATGAAGGCGGTGTGGCCACGTGTAAGGTGGATACTTGCCACTCACGGAAAGTGAGGTGCCAGAAAATTTGGTGAGGATTTAGTGTAACAGTTTTTATGATGTTGATATTATATGTGTTGGTAATGGTTTTACTAGATCATTTTGTTTATGGACTTGTTTATTGAAACAACATTATAAATATGTATAAAGATTGGTTTACGAAAATAAATTGTGATGTTGTATTTTGTAAAAGTAAATTTTTCAAATTTGAAGGATTCAAAATATTTTGTTCGTTTCAAATTCCAGGTGTTTGAAATTAGTGTTAATTTATTTGAAAGGAAGAAAATTCATATTTGAAAAATAGTAGTTAAGAAAGTTAAAGAAAATGTGATGTTGATACTGGTCGAAAATTGACAAAATTAACTGCTCAATCTAAACGGAATAACTTAGAATAATAATTATACATTTCTTAGAAAACAACAAAATTTATCCTAATATTTTATCTTATCACAAGTATTTTGATGATCATACTTCTAAAAAAAAAATTCGAATTTATGAATCATATTTATCTTGATTAAATGATAATAAGTTGATGATTTGTATTTGATAACAACACTATTCAGATCTTTGAAAAGTTACATACTAGAGAGGGCTCTTATAAGTTATATTATGGTTCCTTTTATAATTAGACAAGTAATACAATCACGATTATATTAAAAACTCATATTACTATTATTAATTAAGAATAACAACCCTTTCTTTTAGTTAAGACAATAAAACATAATAATGACTTTTCTTTGTTAAAAATGATAAGAATGGGAAATGAAACTAGTAAGCTTAAAATATCATGAGAGATGATACAATCAAAGTTGTCTTAAAAATGAACTTGTAAATTTTTATTTCATGTAAATAAATATGAGCACTAATTCTTTAAAATAAGAAGCATATAGAATGCTCAAGCTCCCACTAAAAAAAAAAAGAGAAGCATATAGAATAAGATCGAATCAAAATTTTAAAATGAAAATATCTCTGTTTGATTGGTTGACTTAAATATTGTTAAATTTGACTTTTAAAACTAAATACAGGCTTCCAAAATCCAAATTGCTCAATCAAATCAATTTAATAATTTTTTTTTAAAACTAACGTAGACCACAACCTAAAAATAACTATATAAACAATATACTCGGTTGCAATACATAAAATAAAAAAATAAAAAAAACTCGAATCTACAGAAACACCTTTACTATTATTATTCAACATTTCTCAACGCATTGTATTTCCAATCATATTCTATATTGAACTCATATATATTCATAAACTAATTCATAAACATTATTCTTTTGAGACCTAATTATCCTTGAAACACTTCCATTCCAACATAAAGCACAACACATAGAGCAACACTGATGGACATACAGAGAAGAAACATGGGATCAATTTTACTTTCAACTGGTAGTTGTGTGGTGGGGCTGATGTGGCTTTTCCTCTGGGGATCTTGACATCACCTGGTTTGTCAAGAACAGGAAAGAGCGTTTGTGGTTAAACGAACTCGCATGACGTGTCGAGTCGATTGGGATTTTGATTTTGAGTGCATGAGTTAAAAGTGTTCAAACCAAACTTGCATGTGCGGATTAGGATTTTCATTCTAGAAAATAGAGCTTTTTTTTAGATTGATTTTAGAAAGTAGAACTAGTATTTATTAGTTTAGATATAACAAGATGAGGAAAAATTTGAGGCGATCATCTGTTTTGTTTTTTTTTGAGAAAAATTCATTTTTGTCCCTTCAAATATTGAACTAACTTATTTTTTTCTTCAACTTTCTATTGATCCAATTTTAATTCCTCAATTATTCAATAAGTGTATTTTTGGTCATTTCATATATTAAGTGATTATGTGTGTTTGTTAAATTTGACACGTAAGCAATGACGTGACATTAGTAACGTGACAAATATTTGAAAAAATAAAAAATTTATTAATTCCCCTCTTTTCTTAAAACATTATTTTTATTAAAAAAAATATATTTTTTATGCATGTTTATTTGTTAAATAAAAGTTAACACGTTATTGTGTATGTGTTAAGAATATATGCCACGTCATTGCTTACATGTCATATTTAATGGACACTTAAACACTTAACGGATGAAAAGACTAAAAACACATCTATTAAATAGTTGAGGGACTAAAATTGCACCATAAAAAAGTTGAGAGACAAAAAATGAGTTAATTCAATAGTTGAAGGGGCAAAATTATACTTTTTTTCTTTTTGTTAATATAGACTAGGTTCATATAACACTCATCTAGTTTTCAAAGAAAATTGTTTTTGGTCAGTACCGAATCCATAACATTTTGGTTGATAAGGTGATGTCTAATCTCTTTTATTATAGAAGCTTTGGCACTGATTATAGATATAATATTTTCGATTTTTAGTAGGCACTGATTGATTTATAATTTGACAATTTTAGTAGGGATTAATAAAGAATTTTATAATATTTGAGTTCTTTTAGTATGCAATAGCTGGAAATCTGTAATATTTTTGCTATTTTAATGGGCGCTAATTAAACTTTTCTTCTGGTTTTTTATTTTTTGAGATTAAACTCATATTTGATGGGTTGAGAAATTTTGCTAAATATGTGATATATAAGATTATTGTGTGTTCGAGACTTGGATTTTACTACATAAGAATGTGTTTGCATGAACTTAAACTTATGACCTCCTGTTACACATGTAGTATATTTTATTAACTAGGATATGAGTAATTTACAAACTTTTGTTATTGTCATATTGTATTTTAATACAATACAATATTACTAGGATAAATTGAAGACCCAAATAGCATTGTATGATAATTCAAGCAAGGTTATATAAGAGAATGTCATTTTCGGCATTAATTTTCATCTGAATTTTCCTCAAAACAGAAAAAACGAGAAAATAAAAATATTTGCCTTGAAATAAATACAAAAATGACAATCAAGTCAATATCATATTTAGTATAACCTTTATTACTTAATTTCTACCATTGGCAAGTGCCATGGAGGGAAAGTAAAGTTGTGAGCCATAGAAAAATTATTTTATATTTTCCATTTTGAGAAATTTGAGCTCTTTATTTGTTTTATCCTTAATATCTCAAGTCTTTTTTTTATTTTATTTTAGTCTCAAGTCTATTAGAAAAGTCCATATGCTTATATTTATTCTTTGTTTGTATACCAAGGAGAATATTTAATACTTTTTAAGAACATTTCAAAAGTTCTTATTAAGAAAAACATAACTTTTGAAACATAAAAAATCCTAGTTCTAACTTTTTTTTATTTTCCGGGAACATTATGTGATTCTTGATTGGCGAGATTGCTGATAGTTTAATTTATTCTTATTAACCATTGTAACTAGTGTTTTGATTTATGTTTTTTTTCTTTATCTTTTTAAGGTTATCTATTTGTAAATACAACGCTTAATCAATAAAAAGAAACAATAAATTATTGCCGATTGTGTATTCTAAAAAAACATTGTGTTTTAAATAAACCACTTAACTTGCAAGCAATTGTGTTGAACCATTGGAGATTAGACTGGGAAGGGAAAACCCGGGTTCAAATTCTACATACATAAATAATATTATTATTATTAAGAAAATAGCATCAAGTTTGGACGGGGGACATACAGCCCTCTCCAAATCTTTTAAAAAAAATAATAATAAATAAATAATATTGAAATAATATATAGAAATTATTTTCGAAATTATTTTTTGTTTTTCAATATAAATTACATTATTCATATATTATTTTTCTCCATCATTTCAAATAAGTTAATTCTAGGGAAAAAACTTATTACATTGAATTAAACAAAGAAAAATGTAGATGTGGACTTGAACTCTCGAACCTATACTATAGGTCTATAATAATACAATGGGCTGGTTCCTTAAAGTTAATTAAACAAGTCATTTTAAATCACGAAATTTTGTAAAATAAAAAAAATTAAAAGTTCTTTTAGTATTTATAAAATGAAAAAAATTAATATACTTTTAAAGTAGATTTTAAATAGTACAATAGAAAATGAGAAAATATAAGGTTTTATTTTATACTTTTATAGCAAATCCAAATCATTAATTCTCTAGTTGACTATTAAAACTAAAACTCAAGAATTTCTCACCACAAAATCAAAACCGTTTAGATTTTGAGAAGCCATTACGACATTGATTATACATATTTCTCTCCATGATTGGGCATGGCTATAAGAAAACAAAATGCAATAAATAGGGGGCGGTTCATGAAACGGTACCACCCAACTGTTTTATCTCATACGGCACTAGTCTAATCTCAATTTAATTTTGAGTGCTAGATTATATCAAATTTTGTTTTTTCTCACAAAATTATGAGTCTTTAAGTCAATAAATTGCAAATTTTACATATAAAATAATAATTATATTGCATGACATCAACGCTTGTGGAAAATTATGGTTTCTAAATTGGAGTCGATTTCTGAGAGCGGATCGGACAAAAAATTAGATCAATTCATCTGCAAATTGGGTTTTACATAACGTATGAATCGGGCATTAATCTTGTCGCGATATGGCGATCCGAATCAGATGCATTAAATTAGAAGTGACCATTTTACAAATCATGATGAAAATTAAATGTCGAAGATTCAAAATGTAAATACTATTTTTTAGTTAATTGTACGAAAGTATAATATTTACACATTGGATCTCATTGTTCTGTCATTATACATTATAATATATAGTATAGTATTTTGATTCATAATTAATTAATTAATTAATTATCATACAACATAACTCAGGTTAATTGAGCAGACACGTCATTTGACATGTGGAGCAATATGAACCCAGAAAATAAATATTGTTAATGCTTAGTTTCTTTTATATATTCATTATGCTGTGAATTGTACACACAGACATTTCATGTTGACCTTGTTAAAATTCAAACATTTTGTGTTCATAACAATATCACAATTTCAGGCTGTGCATAAATTTGAACTAACTTTTTTGGAATCATGTTTATTTAATTGATAAAAAATAAAATTACCAATGACTTACTACACAAAATGTAAATAATGTATAATATAAACCAACCAGCTGCCAAAGAGTTGTGGACCTAAAATTTTGGAGTTCGTCCACCTTTCTTTTCCTACCTCCACGTAGCGGTGAAACAAAGTACAAGTAGTACATCAATCAATCCATTGCCTAATACCCTACTTTATACCTATATATATTTGATTAATTATTGATCCTAGAAATTATTACCCGAAGTATAAATTAGTTACATATTTTTCTCAAATAAATAAAGAAAAAAGTTGGTTACATATGGTTTATTGAAACTTACAAGTATTTAATTAGAGTTATTTTGATTAATAATTATGAATAAAAAAATGTTAAAATTGCATGCTTATCAGTAAATCGTGCTTTACTTCATAAAAAAGAGAAATGTTACTATCACTTTTCATTAATTTATAATAACTAGATCTCAAGACATAATCCGTAAATATCTGCATGGAATACATCACAATATATTTGATTAATTATTGATCCTAACAATTAATACCCAAGTATAAATTATTTGTATATATATATTTTTAAAAAGACAATATATAAATTGGTTACAATAATTATGGTTTATTAACAAGTATTGATGGAATTATTTTAATTAATAGTTAGCAGTAAGAAAATGCTGAAATTGCTTATCACTAAAATCATACTTTACTTAATGAAAAGAGAACTGTTACTATCATTTTTCATTGATTTATTATAACAAGATCTCATGACATAATCCGTAAATATCTGCCTGCACAAGACATAATATAGTATAAACAAATATCTCACAAAATACACTTGTTTAATTCGTAGGGAACATGACCCTGAATAAGAAGTATGATCTGTTACATAATATAATAAACTATAAAAATGATAATTTAATTTATAATAACCTAGATCTGCTGATGTATTCCGTATAATTTATAAAGTTACACAATATAATTGATTAATTAAGGGTCTAATGACAGGGAACATAACACTTAAATGGGGGCATGATCTGTCAATTAAATATAATCACAGTGGTAATTAAAGTATTATAGGACGGATATTGCTTGTTGACTTGAAATTCTGAATAACGAAAACGTGGCATCTTTTTACGTCGAACATGTGACATTTAATGGTGAATTATGATATTTGTTTTATATGGTCTCAGTAAACAAAGAATATAAGATTGCTTTTGCATTCTAATTTGTTTTTGGAACATTTTCAAAACCCCCTCACTTTTTTAGATTCCTGGAAAAACCCCTATAATTAATAAGTAAAGATATAAAATAATTATGTATTATAATTAATAGTTGTTCAATTCGCCAATAATTCATGTATTTTCCAACTTTTTAAAAATTCGCGAAGTTCGCGTCTCCATTTCAATAATTCGTATTCATTCGCGATTTTTTGACATGACAAAAATTCATCCCGTATTTTCCAAATTTTTACTAAATAATAATATTTTCTCAATTATTTTTAAATAAAAAATATATATTTACATAATTTTATATACCGAATTTTTCAGAACAATGAGCCCAATTGACGAATTATTACCGTCTCCATTTTATTTGACCGACTTAGAAAACGTTCAATACGAATTATACATGAATATATTGCGAACCGTATTATTTACGTACTCACTTATTCCATCCAATACAAATGTTAGTGGTGTTATATTTTTAATAATGACCAATTTAGCCTCCAAATTAAAATAAAATCACATGGTAATGTTTGAATTATATTCAGAAATATATTTTAAGAAAAAGTATAAATATATTATTGATTTTTTTTATTAAATCGCCCTAAACAATACTACTGGAAATAAAAAAAAATAATCCAAAATAAATAATATTTTGTACAAAATATTATTATCTATTTCATGGTAAATGTCATATTCTTTATTATTTTTTATTTTTTTTATATCTATTATTTTTTAATGAATGTTATTTGGAAAATAAATTGCTAAAATATTTTGTTTATTTAAAAAATGTGTTTAAATTAATCAAAAATATAACATTGAATTTCATATCATCTTATGGGCAAAATCGTCATTATTAAAAATATAGCACCACTAATATAAGCATTGGATGGAAAGTTAGGTATAGGGGTTTAAAAAAAAAATTCTAATCACTTTATAGAGGTTTTTTGAAGGAATCTCAAAAATGAAGGATATTTTAATAATTTCCAAAAAAGTTAAGGGTTTTTTGAAGAATTTCCCTTGTTTTTTTAAACTGATGTAAGCTTGCTTTTGCAATCTAATTGTGGACTTATGCATACCGTCATCTGTACGTAAGAATTTCATCCGTACCCCTCTAAAATCTCAAAATATAACATATATTCTTATAATTATTGTAACCATCACAAAAATCCTACTGCAATCTCCCTTTCTATTAATTATAATACATAATTATTTTATATCTTTACTTTTTATGCCTGATTTTGTCCTAATCAAAATGGCTATTATTTTATCTATATATCTATATTTATTTCATATTTATCATCAACGAGAGTTGCACTTGTAACTTGACATTGATTAATAAAAACAACATAAGAAATAAAAGAAATTGAGGCACATAATCTTACTTAGTAATGGATCTTGATAAAAAAAAACTGGGAGGGGGGGTGATAATGGAAAATATACAAAAAATTTAGGGAGAAATTATATATATTTTATAGTTTTATATAAAGTACGGTGATATGGTTATACATAAATATCGCTACTTCAAAATTTATAGAAGCCGTTGGGCTCTAGTCTCTATTAAGATCCATCACTGATTTCACTTTTATAATTTTTGTTTTAGAAGTATTTACAAATTAGTATTGCTTAATTATTTTACTTATAGATAAATATGTAAATAAGAAAAACGGGTGATTTGCATATTTTGTTGTAAAAAGCAGAAAAGAAGGGCTCATTCATAATATTTATCATTTCGAAGGGTATAATGATATTTTCATGTTTTGAAGGTTACAGATGAAATTCCGCTTACTTAACATGACAATCATACTGCTTTTTTGAAAAAGCACGTGATTTATTCCCCAAATGAATTGAGGCGCAAGTTATATATTATTGAGAAAATATACTTAAATTGTGCAAAGAGTTGATTTGGTACCTTATTTCAATTAATGAATTTGTTAATTATAAAGTGCTCGTAATTCATATATAGGAATGACTATTTACCTCCCATAATTAGTGTCTCCCTACCTCCCGATCAATCATAGCGCGCCGCGTGACATCTAAATGAAAGGTATTTAGAAAATCATTTTGGACTCCCATTTTACTACCTCCTATCAACTCCCATATTTATGACATTAATTATTAGAAGCTCCCAAATTACCTCCCATAAAAATTAAGTATACATTTTTTTCTCCTACCTCCCAATAGCTCTCATTCAATTTCTCAAGATTTTAAGTTCTCGCGATATTTTCAATTTCTCGCGTTTTTTTGACGTTACATACTCTCAGCTAGAAAGATATCCTTAGCGAAGGGTCGCCCGTAATTTTTTGGCGTGTTTTTAGTATTTTTTTATTTTTCTGCTCGTTTTTAGTATATTTTTTTTGGACTGTTTCGAAATATTTTTAATATAATTTTTCGGATTTTTTCAGGTTTTTTTTTTATTTCTAGGTTTTTACCTAAACAAACATATATCAGATGAATAGAAATCCGTACCAAATTTCAACAAACACATATTAGTCTTTATATTTCAAAAATTGTGACAAGCGCATACCAGTTGAAGTAAAAGACATACCGGTAAGGTATAAATACATATAAAATCTAAATAAGCTCATTTCAGATGAATATATGTCCATATCAGAGTAAGCAAAACACATGCCAGTAAGTATAAACTCATACAAGTCTAAACAATACACAAGAAGTTTATACTAGATTTGAACAAACACATACTAGTAATTATATATCAAATACCAGTAAGCAAAACACATGCTAGTAAGTATAAACTCATACAAGTCTAAACAAAACACAAGAAGTTTATACTAGATTTGAACAAACACATACTAGTAATTATATATCAAATGTTGACAAACTTATACCAGTCTAAACAAAACACATACCAGTATGGTATAAATCCATACATGTCTAAACAAAACACATACCAATCTGAACATATCGTGCGAAATAAAAAAATTGCGAGATGATATGGATGTGAGCCGGGTGAGAGTCAATAATTTGGGTTTGTTGAATATTTAAGCTGATTTGAATTGGAGCTATTATGAAGTACTTAAAAAATAATTTCAAATATAGTCTTATTCCCTAAATTGGGCTCAAATAGTGTAGATGACAATATGAGGTAGATATGATGGGAGCCCCAAAACTTTTTCCTTCGTATATAATTACAAGACAAAGATTGATTGTTGATTACTTTATGAGTAATTTATGTTTAATGTGATGTGACGGTATCATTCTGCACACATGGCAGTAGCAGTCAAGCCACTTCAAATCATAATGTATAAACATCTAGCAGAATTTTAGAAAGATTTTTAAAACTCTATCCACTTCAAATCAGGATTTAAAAGCTATATAACTGTTTGTTTAACTTAAATAACATTCTTGCAATGTTATTATTTATTTACCAAAGTGACTCCACCTGTATGAAGTCATGATAGATCACTGATCCTTTTTCAATAAAACCCTTGACTCCATGAATATAAAAAAATATCCCATATATTTTTAAAATAATCAGTTCAAACAGTATAAAAAAATCACCACTAGAATAATCTAGTGGTAAGATACTAATCTGATCTTTTCATAGGCGAAAGATTTGAATTCTGTATTTTGCATAATTAATTTGAGAAAGAATAATAATTAAGTGATCATTTATAGTTCTTCCAAAAAAAATAGTATAGAAAAATATAAATGGGTTAGAGTTTTGAAATGGAAATTAGAGCCCGAGCAATTCAGTCGGGGAAGAGACGAAGGAAAACGAGGGCAATTTGATAATATGCAATCATTTTATGAGAAAGGACTTGTATAAGTTGTATGTTCTTTATTTTTTACGGGCTTAATTAGTAGTGTAAAATATTAGAAAAGTCAGCCCAAGTATAATTGAGGGGAAAAAGAACTTTCAGGCCCATCTGGAAGTATTGCAGAACTTATTAGAAAAAAGAAAGAAGTATGCAACCTTCGGCTGTAATTGGACTTTTTTAATTTTTTTTTTTTTTTAAGGAACCACGCAAGAAGCAGCGTTGATTCTTATATTAATAAAAGGTGAAGGTTACAACCGAGCAGCAGGACCTTACAGTAATAAAAGAAAATCATTACTTGAAATCTCATTTCCTTCTACTAGCACCAACGTGTCCAAGAAGATGCATCCTCTGCCGCTTTTGTCGTTATCTTCAGCGGAGGTAGATTTTTCTTGTTAAATATCCTTGCGTTCCTCTCTAGCCAAATGTTCCATGATGCGGCTGTAATTTGACTTCTCACGGTATCATTCTGCAATCTTTATGATATTAATATTATATATGTCTAATTTTAGAAACTTTGTTTATTTCAACATAATGATGTATTTATTCAATAGTACTATATAATCAATATTCACTCACACTTATTGTGTGAGTTGTTGTGTCTCATAAGTGGCTGACTGAATGAAAATATGCATCACAAATTAAGAGAAAGAGCATAAAATGATACATTACATAAATGAAATAAATGAGCTTTGTGATGAAGAATAAATAATCAAATTAAATCACTAACCGTAAAATGAATAATAAGTGAAAACGTAAATCACGAAATCAAGTACTGCATGTAAATACACTAAATATAAAAATAATCACCAACTCAGTCTCCTGTCCTATCGTCACGGTGCAAGGGATGATGGAAGGGATGGTAATGGAAAACTCATTTCTTATCTCAGCCGGTTCAGGCTATGACGGTTGTGGCTGTTTGATACTGGTTACGACTGCGTTTGATGAATTTTCATCATAAACTATATCGGAGACAACCAGTGGCTCAATTGCCTCTTGATTTCCTCCAATATTCCTTTTTTTGAAACAAATGGTTGAAAAGTCTCAATTAATTAATTAGTTACAATCTGACCTTACAAACATGGCATCAAAACCAAGCATATAAATCTTTGTAGACATTGGTATCAATCCATAATGCACAAATCATTAAATGCAAGAACAAATAGAGTAAATCTCTGTTACAGCTAAAAAGCACAACTCAAAATAAAATGTATCACTAATACTACTCAATATAGTACATAATAGAACAAAAAAAAATCACAAATACTAGTCAATAAGATGAAATAAAACAAAACAAAATGAATCACAAAACAAAACAATCTCGTTTGGTATCATTTCTGTTTCTCTGTTTTTTGTTTTTTAACAGTTTTCTATTTTTGTTTTTAAATAACTATTTTTTGTTTTTAACAATGAAAATATTTTTATCCTCTTAATGCACTCAACTTATGTCTACAAACAAATTAAGAACATATGAATACAATATTTCTCAAATAAGTTTAAATTGTTGAAAAAAACTCCTACAAAAATATCGTAACTAATACAATACATCATCTTCTCGAAATATATCCTAACACTAACCCACCTCATCTTCTCTAGATGAACAGGCACCATAACCTCCCTCAATATTTTGATCTACCTTGTTATCATTTTCATAATTGATAAACATAATATCATCAACTAAATGGCTTTATTATAATAAATTTAATCATGAATAATGCAATATTAAAGTTGTGATATACTATCAAGCTTGGCTTGACGATGACATGATAAACTAACAATATTGGATTTTTATGTTACTGCATACCACAGTAAGAAGGGGAAAAAATTAATATAATGAAGTTACCTGCAAGTTTATAAGAGAATATGAAATGGGAAATGGGAAATCACGACGGGGTACTATAGTGACCCTGTAGTGATGGATTGAAATTATATAATATTTTCTCACGTTTCTATATACGCTATATACTGTTTTCATTTTTTTAAATATATACTGTTTACCGAATGAATTTTTATATACTGTTTGGTTTCATTTTATATGTTTTTATATACTATTTTCATTTTTTAAAATATATATTGTTTTATGGAATGAATTTTGAATATACGTTTGTTTTCAGTTTATATGATTTTTTTTCAGTTTCTATATATCGTCGCTACATGATTGTCACAGTACCATCGAGCAGTATCAGCTTTCATATGAAATTTATATACAAATACTCAATTTATCATACACAATCACGTGGAAAGTCAACCAGCCATACAAATACTACGAAGAAACCATTATAAAAAGATTAATAAAAGACAAACTATTTTGATTAAGTTTAAAGAGTTACATAGTGATGAAGCGGCAAGAAAGGACAAATCAATTGAAATTATTTCATTAGCTAGGATGAAATATTCTTTTTTTGATTCTCGGTAGACGATTGCCTACTGAGTTCTTTAATTTAATAAAATAAAAATAGTTTTTTCAGATACAAAGAGATGCCTCCCCTTCTGACAGCAGTGCTGTTACATAAACTTTATAAGTGTTGTAGAAAACGGAAACAAAAAATAAGAAATGTCTATTCTTCGTTTCCATATTCCCGTTTTATTTTTGGGAAACCAGATGAAAAAATGGAAACCGGCTGATTTAACCAAACACGTTTCCATTTTTTTTTTAGCTAAAATAAAATAAAAAAACAGAAAACAAAATTCTTCCCAAACAAGCTCTAAATAACTCTAAAATAAATTGAATCACAAAGACTGCTCAATAAGAAATAAAACAATCAAATATGAGACGGGCACGATCTTGATTTCCTCCAATATTTCAATATCGAAAACTTTCTTCTTCCGTTTTGTTACTCATAAATTTTAAGTTCATAATAAGGTGTAAAAAAAAGAATATCAATGTACAATTGTGTAGCATCCATGTTGAAGTTCCTATGCCCTATTTATTCAGTACACAATAAGCTCACATATTAAATCAGAGAAACAATAAAACCACAAAGTATACGAGAGACAATAAGCTCACAATGTTATCATTCACGAAGTTAACAAAAGGTGCATGAATCATGCAAGGCGGATTTGATTTTGAGATATTTGAAAAAATAACCACCGGCTGGGTGTCTATTGCATTACGATCTACGACCAAATTTAACCCAATTTAAGTGGTGTATTCACCTCAACTTATGTTGGACCCAAGAAAATGCATTCATATTTTTACGTAAAATATGAAAGAATTTCACCTCGACTCGATCTGAGGCACAATTTCACCTCAACTTGAACTTCTTGATCAGTTGAGGGAGGTGGAAGAGAGAGGCGGAGGAAGACAGAAGGGGAGTGTTCAGATTTAGGGTTTTTAAAGATTTTCTGATTTCTGAACTTCAAAAAAAATAAAGATTTTCTGATTTCTGAGGCGGAAGGGGAGAAATTTAGGCTGCCGAATAGTTGGATTTTCTTCTACCATTTTTTAAGAAAACCATGATACGGTTTCTAACAAAACCGTAATATTATGTCATTATCATGGTTTCTAAAAACTGTACTTATGTAAGCTACTCATTACACGGTTTTCTCTTCTAACTGTTTTAATATATAAACGGTGTTAAAACCGATGTATAGGAGGGCAAACTTTTTCAACTTATGCACGGTTTCACTCGGGTGGATAAGAAACCGTATGAATTAGAATTTTTTTGTTGTAGTGTACACATATCACAATGAATATTTTTGTGTAAGTATTCGTTTTGTACACGTTTATAATATGATCATTTATATAATTTTTTTTAATTTTTTTGTTTTATTAACCATCTAATATTTTAGAATAATTAAAATATCTGAAACCATTTAATTTATAATCGTCATCTATTACAACAAACATTATCATTAACCAAATTATGATCACTAACAAAAAGCCTAAACTATTATTTTTACATATTATATCACAATGAACGTTTCACGAATGTCCCATTCTCCTTTGGTCTTTCAAACACACCATCAAACTAGTTAAAATCTCACACATTCATAACCAACATACTACTTAAACAAAACCTACACATTTAGCAACAAAACAGAGCGGCATGCTATGAATTTTCTGCTTGGATTCGAGCTCCAATCTTGTCCATTATACGCTTTTTTATCTCATGTATCGTCATATGTGAATTTCTAGCAGAATTTAAGGGCTTAGAAACTCCTGAGTTATGAATACATCCTGGTAATTTGCATATGCGCTTCCCAGGACAAGCAGGATGTGGCAGCTAATAATAAAAAATGTTATAAATAATAGTAATATATACTCATCAAATTATATTTTATATAGGGCGAGAAAACAGAAAAGAGAATGAACAAGAAATATGCTCAAATATGGTCAAATAAAAAATTAATGAAATTTAAGGTTTTATTCAATTCTAATACATTTGTGAACGTTGTAATCCGAATTGTATGCTTCATGATAACAAGATATAGAGAATTTTTTGTTCTAATGAACATTTTCTAGATGTACAAGATTTATGATTTAGAGTTTAGGTCTTAAACACAACTCAATTCAGATCTCTTAGCAAGAAAATACTAAAGAAAACTTAACTAAAAGATTTCATAAATCAATAAAACCTTTGGGAAAAGTTTCATAATAATATAGAACAAATTACCTTTGTAGGCTTTGGTGGTGGTCTTGCCGGAGAACTCATGATAAAATTATAAGTTTCTAGTTTTTCCCTTCTTGTAGATGATTTTAATTAGAATTATAGATGCTCATAGCAAATGGGATGCCTATTTATAGTTAACAATCTTTTTGATTAGGTGAATTTTACTGGAAAATGACTGTTTTGGAAAATACAATGAATAATCACAAAATAAGCAGTACATTTTTGTGAATTTTTTCCTGAAATCAGCATTAATTTAGTTCGATTGGAAATTTGTGATAAAATTCATGAGATTTTGCAAGATTTTTTCTTGAAACTTATGTGAAATTTATGTGATTTTGCAAGAGTAATTTCATAAATTCATGTGAAATTATGTGATTTTTTCAAGTTTTTTGGAAAGTACAATGAATAATCAACAAAATAAGCAGCAGACTTATGTGATGTTTTTCCAGAAATCAACATTAATTTAGTTTGATTGGAAATTTGTGTTAAAATTCATGTGATATTTTGCAAACAAAAAATCCTCAAATTTATGTGATTTTGCAAGACTTTTTCCATAAATTTATGTGAAACTTATGTGAATTTTCCAAGATTTTTTAAAAATACAATGAATAATCACAAAATAAGCAGTAGATTTTTGTGAATTGTTTCCTAAAATCAACATTATTTTAGTTTGATTGGAAATCTGTGTTAAAATTCATGTGATGTTCAAAGATTTTTTTATGAAATTTACAATCGTATGAATATAAGACAAAATTCAATATGATACTGATTATTTTAATTTGATTTGGTTGAAATTTTGTGTTCAAATTTATGCCATTTTATATTTTTCATTAATTTTAGTCTAATGAATATAAGTGGAAATTTTGACATTATGCTGAAAGTTTTGACTGGCTGAACGTCAAAGTCTGAAATGAAATACTGCACATCTCTTTAAGGTAACAATGATATAAGTTTAGAATTTCAAGGGCGGGACACGCAACACGAATATTTTTCACACAATCCATTTCTATTATGACATCTGCAAAAACCAGCATTCTTAGCTTAGGGCAGAATCATAAAGACCACACTTGAGTTTGAATTTGTCTATATCTAGACCATCACCACAGAGACACAAAAATTGGGAAACGAAATTTTTGAAAAGCTCGATATTGCTTTGCAAACTTTCTTTTGATGTCCAAAATTTTAAAAAGTTGAAATTCAGACACAAAGTCGAGGCCTAGGCTTTTTCCCGTCCTTTCGACAGTATGCATGTTCGCGCCACTAGTCTTGCCTTCAATAAGGGTAAGATTTTTGTAAGAACACAATTAGGCAAATCGCATAGGCTGTCCCAATGATCATCCATCTTTTTAACTCAATTGTACTTCCCTTCCTCACAAGAGCATTTACTCGTGCATCATTTCATTGATGACTACAAAAAACAGCGGAATGAGAAAATTAGATCAGGAGCAAATCAAGTTAATTATGCTAATCCCTAAATAGTACGTCGAATTATTTTGAAATCAGGACTAGACTGCGGCGGTAATTTTTTTTTTTATTGAATTGTTTGGGATACACCTAATTTAGTTGAATGGGCTGCAATACAATATACAGTTATTTCAAATGGGCCGCGAAGAATTCACACTTCAATCGGGACCGGAGAAATATAAATTATGAATAAATTATGAAGAGAGAAAAGAAAGATGAGAACATCTGGATTCAGGAAAGGTAAATTAAAGATATAAGGAAAGAAATTTTATTTGAATCCTTACTCAACTGGCAATAAATAAGTTGTGAAAGAGAAACTCAAATGTTTGTGGCCTGGACTTTTGAGCATATCCATAAAAAGCAAAACATGATATATGATGATATATGAAAAGAAACGGAGATCAGTAAATTTAAATTCAAATGAAACAACCGGAGAAAGGGTAAGATCACTCACCATTAGTGCAGCTTAAGAAGCTTTTCCTAGATGTGGTTATGGGAGACCATAGAGATTCTTTTGCTCCGTGCGTTCTTGTGTTATAAGAAGTCAAATCGGTTCATTTTGTGTTTTATTTAATTTTAAGAGGAAATTTGGAGAGTGCTTTAAATCGCCCTTCCAAATGATTTTTTTATATAGGATCTTTAGAATTACAATATTTTCCTTTTCTTTTACATGTAAAAAATTAAAAAGAAAAGAAACAGAAGAAAATTCCATGGGCCCATTCCAATTATTGCCGGCTCGGCCCAACCCTATACTAATTATTTCTTTTTTTTCTCTATTTTTGTTGTGAAAACAGGAAAATTGGAATAGAGAAACAGAAGAGGAGGTTTGAGGTGTCAGTTTTCTATTGGGTTATCGCATATTTTTGTGTTTTTTGTTCTGGGATTTCATTTCTGGTTTTTGGGAGTTTTAAATAATATCAAGGAATTACATATTCAAATTACATCAATTCAAATATTAAAAATATTTATATTTCTCTTGTTCAAATATTTATTAATATTATAAATGTTAATATTAATAATATTTGTATTAATAATTAAAATATTGCCAAGTCATGCTGCCTTCTTTTTGTTCAAGGATGGGTCTAAGTAGGTGGGATATATAAGTATCAGATGTTCTCATATTATCAAATTTACATCATTTATAGATATGTATGATATCCGTATTATGCAATTAATAATAGGCTTCTCTATTTTATTTATTGCTTAATACAAATTTTAATTCAAATTCAATGAATGATAATTTTCATTAATATAGGATTTCAAATAAAACTATTTAGCCGTATATATTATCATAGTAGAAATAAATAATATGGATAAACTTGTATATACAGTATATACATATGTACTATTTTTACACATTATATCACAATGAATATTTCACAAACCTCTCATTCTCCTTTGGTCTTCCAAAATCCTAATACACCATGAAACAAATTAAAATCTCATCCATTCATAACCAACATACTTATTTTACATATAACCTAGCACCACTAAATGTACATATAATGTAATTATACAGGGATAAAAAAATAACATACTGGAGTTACATATTGAGAAACGAAACATATCGACCTACTATTTAATTTCTGCTTTCATTTGAGCTCCAATCTTGCTTAATATATGTTTTTGTATCTCATTTATCATCACTTGTGCATTTCTTGGAGAATTTGAAGGCTTTGAAGCTCCTGAGTTATGAATACAATCTGGTAATTTGCATTTGCGCTTTCCAGGGCAAGCTGGATGTGGCTATTAATAAAAAAAATATTATAAATATGCTCAAATATGGTCACATAAAAAATTAATGAAATTTTAGGTTTTCTTCAATTCTAATAAACTAAAAGATTTCATAAATCTGCAAAACCTTCGGGCAAAGTGTCATAATAGTATAGAGCAAATTACCTTTGTAGGCTTTGGTGGTGGTCTTGCAGGAGAACTCATGATAAAATTATACGTTTCTAGTTTTACCCTTCTTGTAGATGATTTTAATTAGAATTATAGATGCTTATAACTAATGGACTGCCTATTTATAGTTAACAATCTTGTTGATTAGGCGAATTTCACTGGAAAATGAGTGTTCTGGAAAATACAATGAATAATCACAAAATAATCAGCACATTTTTGTGAATTTTTTCCTGAAATCAGCATTAATTTAGCATGATTGGAAATTTGTGTTACAATTCATTTGATTTTGCAAGATTTTTTCTTGAAACTTATGTGAAATTTATGTGATTTTGCAAAAGTATTTTCAAAAATTCATGTTAAGTTATGTGATTTTTTCAAGTTTTTTTGGAAAATACAATGAATAATCAATAAAATAAGTAGCAGATTTACGTGATGTTTTTCCCGAAATCAACTATAATTTGGTTTGATTGGAAAATTGTGTTAAAATTCAGGTGATTTTGCAAAACAAATCCTGAAATTTATGTGATTTTGCAAGACTTTTTCTATAAATTTATTTGAAACTTAGGTGAATTTTCCAAGATTTTTGAAAAATACAATCCATGATCACAAAATAAGCAATAGATTTATGTGAATTGTTTCCTAAAATCAACATTACTTTAGTTTGATTGGAAATCGGTGTTAATATTCATGTGATGTTAAAAGATTTTTTTATGAAATTTACAATCTTATGACTATAAGACAAAATTCAAAATCATCATGATTATTTTAATTTGATTGGGTTGAAATTTTGTGTTCAAATTTATGTGATTTTATATTTTTCTTTAATTTTAGTCTAATGAATATAAGAGGAAATTTCGACATTACGTTGAAAGTTTCGACTGGTTGAACATCAAAGTCTGAAATGAAATACTTCACATCTCTTTAAGGCAACAACGATATAAGTTTAGACTTTCAAGGGCGGGACAGGAAACACGAATATTTTTCACACAATCCATTTCTATTGTGACACTGCAAAAACCAGCGTTCCTAGCTTAGGGCAGAATCATAAACACCACACTTGAGTTTGAATTTGTCTATATCTAGACCATCACCACGGAGACACAAAAATTGGGAAACGAAATTTCTGAAAAGCTCGATATTGCTTTGCAAACTTTCTTTTGCTGTCCGGAATTTAAAAAAGTTGAAATTCAGACACAGAGTTGAGGCCTAGGCTTTTTCCCGTCTTTTCGACAGTATGCATGTTTGCGCCACTTGTCTTGCCTTCAATAAGGATAAGATTTTTGTAAGCACACAATCAGGCAAATCGCATAGCCTGCCCCAATGATCGTCCATCTTTTTCACTCAAATGTACTTCCTTTCCTCACAAGAGCATTTACTCGTGCATCATTTCATTGATGACAACAAAAAACAGCGGAATGAGAAAATTAGATCAGGAGCAAATCAAGTTAATTATGCTAATCCCTAAATAGTACGTCCAATTATTTTGAAATCAGGACTAGACTGCGGTGGTAATTTTGTATTTTTATTGAATTGTTTGGAATACACCTAATTTAGTTGAATGGGCTGCAATACAATATAGAATTATTTCAAATGGGCCGCGAAGAATTCACACTTCAATCGGGACCGGAGAAATATCAATTACGAATAAATTATGAAGAGAGAAAAGAAAGGTTAGAACATCTGGATTCAGGAAACGTAAATTATAGATATGAGGAAAGAAATTTTATTTGAATCCTTAATCAATTGGAAATAAAAAAGCCGTGAAGGAAAAACTCAAATGCTTGTGGCCCAGACTTTTGAGCATATCCATAAAAAGCAAAACATGATATATGATGATATATGAAAAGCAACGGAGATCAGTAAATTTAAATTCAAATGAAGGAACCGGAGAAAGGGTAAGTCACTCACCATTAGTGCAGCTTAAGAAGCTTTTCCTAGATGTGGTTGGATGGGAGTCGATAGAGACTCTTTTGCTCCGTGCGTTCTTGTGATATGAGAAGTCAACTCGGTTCATTTTGTGTTTTATTTAAGTTTTAGGGAAAATTTGGAGAGGGCTTTAAATCCCCCTTCCAAATGATCTTTATATATATGATCTTTACAATTACAATATTTTCCTTTTCTTTTACATGTAAAAAATTAAAAAGAAAAGAAACAAAATGAAATTCCCTGGGCCCAGTTGAATTATTCCTGCTCGGCCAACCCTATACTGATTATGTGTTTTATTTCTCTATTTTGGTTGTGAAAAGAGGAAAATTGGAATAGAGAGACAGAAGAGGAGGTTTGGGGTGTCAGTTTTCTATTCGGTTATTGCATTTTTTTGTGTTTTTTCTTCCGGGATTTCAATTCTGGTTTTTGGGAGTTTTAAATAATATCAAGGAATTACATATTCAAATTACATCAATTCAAACGTGAAAAATATTTATATTTCTCATGTTCAAATATTTATTAATATTATATATATTAATATTAATAATATTTGTATTAATAATTAACATATTGCCAATTCATGCTGCCTTCTTTTTGTTTAAGGACGGGTCTAATTAGGTGGGATATATAAGTATCTGATGTTCTCATATTAACAAATTAGCATCATTTATAGATACGTATGATATCCGTATTATGCAATTAATAATAGGCTTGTATATTTTATTTATTGCTTAATACAAATTTTAATTCAAATTCAATAAATGATAATTTTCATTAATATAGGATTTTAGATAAAACTATTTAGCCGTATATATTATCATAGTAGAAATAACTAATATGGATAAACTTGTATATACAATATATAGAAATGAACAAAAAGACTAAACTACTATTTTTACACATTATATCACAATGAATATTTCACAAACCTCTCGTTCTCCTTTGGTCTTCCTAAATCCTAATACACCATCAAACTAATTAAATTCTCACACATTCATAAACCAACATACTTATCTTACACAAAACCTAGCACCACTAAATGTACATATAATGTAATTATACAGGGATAAAAATATAACAGACTAGAGTTACATATTTAGAAACGAAACATATCGACCTACTATTTAATTTCTGCTTGCATTTGAGCTCCAATCTTGCTTAATATATGTTTTTGTATTTCATTTATTATCACTTGTGCATTTCTTGGAGAATTCGAAGGCTTTGAAGTTCCAGAGTGATGAATACAATCTGGTAATTTGCATTTGCGCTTTCCAGGGCAAGCTGGACGTGGCTATTAATAAAAAAAATGTTATACATATGCTCAAATATGGTCAAATAAAAAATTAATGAAATTTAAGGTTTTCTTCAATTCTAATATATTTGTGAACGTTGTAATCCGAATTGTATGCTTCATGAAAACAAGTTATAGAGATTTTTTTTTGTTCTAACGAACATTTTCTTGATGTACAAGATTTATGATTCAGAGTTTAGGTCTTAAGCACAACTCATTTCAGATCTCTTAGCAAGAAAATACTAAAGAAAACATAACTAAAAGATTTCATAAATCAATAGAACCTTTGGGCAAAGTGTCATAATAGTATAGAGCAAATTATCTTTGTAGGCTTTGGTGGTGGTCTTGCAGGAGAACTCATGATAAAATTATACGTTTCTAGTTTTACCCTTCTTGTAGATGATTTTAATTAGAATTATAGATGCTTATAACTCATGGACTGCCTATTTATAGTTAACAATCTTGTTGATTAGGCGAATTTCACTGGAAAATGAGTGTTCTGGAAAATACAATGAATAATCACAAAATAATCAGTACATTTTTGTGAATTTTTTCCTGAAATCAGCATTAATTTAGCATGATTGGAAATTTGTGTTACAATTCATTTGATTTTGCAAGATTTTTTCTTGAAACTTATGTGAAATTTATGTGATTTTGCAAAAGTATTTTCGTAAATTCATGTGAAATTATGTGATTTTTTCAAGTTTTTTTGGAAAATACAATGAATGATCAATAAAATAAGTAGCAGATTTACGTGATGTTTTTCCTGAAATCATCTATAATTTGGTTTGATTGGAAACTTGTGTTAAAATTCACGTGATTTTGCGAAAAAAATCCTGAAATTTATGTGATTTTGCAAGACTTTTCCTATAAATTTATGTGAAACTTAGGTGAACTTTCCTAGATTTTTGAAAAATACAATGAATGATCACAAAATAAGCAGTAGATTTATGTGAATTGTTTCCTAAAATCTACATTATTTTAGTTTGATTGGAAATCGGTGTTAATATTCATGTAATGTTCAAAGATTTTTTTATGAAATTTACAATATGAATATAAGACAAAATTCAACATCATCCTGATTATTTTAATTTGATTGGGTTGAAATTTTTTGTTGAAATTTATGTGATTTTATATTTTTCTTTAAATTTAGTCTAATGAATCTAAGAGGATATTTCGACATTATGCTGAAAGTTTTGACTGGCTGAACATCAAAGTCGGAAATGAAATACTGCACATTTCTTTAAGGTAACAACAATACAAGTTTAGATTTTCGAGGGCGGGACACGCAACACGAATATTTTTTGCACAATCCATTTCTATTGTGACATCTGCAAAAACCAACATTCTTATCTTAGGGCAGAATCATAAATACCACACTTGAGTTTGAATTTGTCTATATCTAGACCATTACCACGGAGACACAAAAATTGGGAAACGAAATTTTTGAAAAGCTCAATATTGCTTTGCAAACTTTCTTTTGCTGTCCGGAATTTAAAAAAGTTGAAATTCAGACACAGAGTCGAGGCCCAGGCTTTTTCCCGTCTTTTCGACAGTATGCATGTTTGCGCCACTTGTCTTGCCTTCAATAAGGATAAGATTTTTGTAAGCACACAATCAAGCAAATCGCATAGCCTGTCCCAATGATCATCCATCTTTTCAACTCAATTGTACTTCCCTTCCTCACAAGAGCATTTACTCGTGCATCATTTCATTGATGACTGCAAAAAACAGCGGAATGAGAAAATTAGATCAGGAGCAAATCAAGTTAATTATGCTAATCCCTAAATAGTACGTCCAATTATTTTGAAATCAGGACTAGACTGCGGCGGTAATTTTTTATTTTTATTGAATTGTTTGGGATACATCTAATTTAGTTGAATGGGCTGCAATACAATATACAGTTATTTCAAATGCGCCGCGAAGAATTCACACTTCAATCAGGACCGGAGAAATATCAATTATGAATAAATTATGAAGAGAGAAAAGAAAACTGAGAACATCATGATTCAGGAAAGGTAAATTAAAGATATAAGGAAAGAAATTTTATGTAAATCCTTACTCAACTGGCAATAAATAAGCTGTGAAAGAGAAACTCAAATGCTTGTGGCCTGGACTTTTGAGCATATCCATAAAAAACAAAACATGATATATGATGATATATGAAAAGCAACGAAGATCAGTAAATTTAAATTCAAATGAAGAAACCGGAGAAAAGGTAAGATCACTCACCATTAGTGCAGCTTAAGAAGCTTTTCCTAGATATAATTGGATGGGAGACCACAGAGATTCTTTTGCTCCGTGCGTTCTTGTGATATAAGAAGTCAACTCGGTTCATTTTGTGTTTTATTTAATTTTTAGAGGAAATTTGGAGAGGGCTTTAAACCGCCCTTCCAAATGATTTTTTTATATATGATCTTTACAATTACAATATTTTCCTTTTCTTTCACATGTAAAAAATTAAAAAGAAAAGAAACAGAAGAAAATTCCCTGGGCCCATTCCAATTATTGCCGGCTCGGCCCAACCCTATACTAATTATGTGTTTTTTTCCCCTATTTTGGTTGTGAAAACAGGAAAATTGGAATAGAGAGACTGAAGAGGAGGTTTGAGGTGTCAGTTTTCTTTTGGGTTATCGCATATTTTTGTGTTTTTTGTTCCGGGATTTTATTTCTAGTTTTTGGGAGTTTTAAATAATATCAAGGAATTACATATTCAAATTACATCAATTCAAATATTAAAAATATTTATATTTCTCTTGTTCAAATATTTATTAAATGTTAATATTAATAATATTTGTATTAATAATTAACATATTGCCAATTCATGCTGCCTTCTTTTTGTTCAAGGATGGGTCCAAGTAGGTGGGATATATAAGTATCTGATGTTCTCATATTATCAAATTAACGTCATTTATAGATATGTATGATATCCGTATTATGCAATTAATAATAGGCTTCTCTATTTTATTTATTGCTTAATACGAATTTTAATTCAAATTCAATGAATGATAATTTTCATTAATATAGGATTTCAAATAAAACTATTTAGCCGTATATATTATCATAGTAGAAATAAGTAATATGGATAGTTAACAATCTGGTTGATTAGGCGAATTTCACTGGAAAATGAGTGTTTTGGAAAATACAATGAATAATCACAAAATAAGCAGTATAATATTGTGATTTTTTTCCTGAAATCAGCATTAATTTAGCATGATTGGAAATTTGTGTTAAAATTCATTTGATTTTTCAAGATTTTTTCTAGAAACTTATGTGAAATTTATGTGATTTTGCAAAAGTATTCTCATAAATTCATGTGAAATTATGTGATTTTTTCAAGTTTTTTTGAAAAATACAATGAATAATCAATAAAATAAGTAGCAGATTTATGTGACGTTTTTCCTGAAATCAACTATAATTTGGTTTGATTGGAAAATTGTGTTAAAATTCAGGTGATTTTGCAAAACAAATCCTGAAATTTATGTGATTTTGCAAGACTTTTTCTATAAATTTATTTGAAACTTAGGTGAATTTTCCAAGATTTTTGAAAAATACAATCCATGATCACAAAATAAGCAATAGATTTATGTGAATTGTTTCCTAAAATCAACATTACTTTAGTTTGATTGGAAATCGGTGTTAATATTCATGTGATGTTAAAAGATTTTTTTATGAAATTTACAATCTTATGACTATAAGACAAAATTCAAAATCATCATGATTATTTTAATTTGATTGGGTTGAAATTTTGTGTTCAAATTTATGTGATTTTATATTTTTCTTTAATTTTAGTCTAATGAATATAAGAGGAAATTTCGACATTACGTTGAAAGTTTCGACTGGTTGAACATCAAAGTCTGAAATGAAATACTTCACATCTCTTTAAGGCAACAACGATATAAGTTTAGACTTTCAAGGGCGGGACAGGAAACACTAATATTTTTCACACAATCCATTTCTATTGTGACATCTGCAAAAACCAGCGTTCCTAGCTTAGGGCAGAATCATAAACACCACACTTGAGTTTGAATTTGTCTATATCTAGACCATCACCACGGAGACACAAAAATTGGGAAACGAAATTTCTGAAAAGCTCGATATTGCTTTCCAAACTTTCTTTTGCTGTCCGGAATTTAAAAAAGTTGAAATTCAGACACAGAGTTGAGGCCTAGGCTTTTTCCCGTCTTTTCGACAGTATGCATGTTTGCGCCACTTGTCTTGCCTTCAATAAGGATAAGATTTTTGTATGCACACAATCAGGCAAATCGCATAGCCTGCCCCAATGATCGTCCATCTTTTTCACTCAAATGTACTTCCTTTCCTCACAAGAGCATTTACTCGTGCATCATTTCATTGATGACAACAAAAAACAGCGGAATGAGAAAATTAGATCAGGAGCAAATCAAGTTAATTATGCTAATCCCTAAATAGTACGTCCAATTATTTTAAAATCAGGACTAGACTGCGGTGCTAATTTTGTATTTTTATTGAATTGTTTGGAATACACCTAATTTAGTTGAATGGGCTGCAATACAATATAGAATTATTTCAAATGGGCCGCGAAGAATTCACACTTCAATCGGGACCGGAGAAATATCAATTATGAATAAATTATGAAGAGAGAAAAGAAAGGTTAGAACATCTGGATTCAGGAAACGTAAATTAAAGATATGAGGAAAGAAATTTTATTTGAATCCTTAATCAATTGGAAATAAAAAAGCCGTGAAGGAAAAACTCAAATGCTTGTGGCCCGGACTTTTGAGCATATCCATAAAAAGCAAAACATGATATATGATGATATATGAAAAGCAACGGAGATCAGTAAATTTAAATTCAAATGAAGGAACCGGAGAAAGGGTAAGATCACTCACCATTAGTGCAGCTTAAGAAGCTTTTCCTAGATGTGGTTGGATGGGAGTCGATAGAGACTCTTTTGCTCCGTGCGTTCTTGTGATATGAGATGTCAACTCGGTTCATTTTGTGTTTTATTTAAGTTTTAGCGAAAATTTGGAGAGGGCTTTAAATCCCTCTTTCAAATGATTTTTATATATATGATCTTTACAATTACAATATTTTCCTTTTCTTTTACATGTAAAAAATTAAAAAGAAAAGAAACAAAATAAAATTCCCTGGGCCCAGTTCAATTATTCCCGCTCGGCCAACCCTATACTGATTATGTGTTTTATTTCTCTATTTTGGTTGTGAAAAGAGGAAAATTGGAATAGAGAGACAGAAGAGGAGGTTTGGGGTGTCAGTTTTCTATTCGGTTATTGCATTTTTTTGTGTTTTTTCTTCCGGGATTTCAATTCTGGTTTTTGGGAGTTTTAAATAATATCGAGGAATTACATATTCAAATTACATCAATTCAAACATGAAAAATAATTATATTTCTCATGTTCAAATATTTATTAATATTACATATATTAATATTAATAATATTTGTATTAATAATTAACATATTGCCAATTCGTGCTGCCTTCTTTTTGTTTAAGGATGGGTCTAAGTAGGTGGGATATATAAGTATCTGATGTTCTCTTATTATCAAATTAGCATCATTTATAGATACGTATGATATCCGTAATATGCAATTAATAATAGGCTTCTCTGTTTTATTTATTGCTTAATACAAATTTTAATTCAAATTCAATAAATGATAATTTTCATTAATATAAGATTTTAGATAAGACTATTTAGCCGTATATATTATCATAGTAGAAATAACTAATATGGATAAACTTGTATATATAATATATACAAATGTACAAAAAGACTAAACTACTATTTTTATACATTATATCACAATGAATATTTCACAAACCTCTCGTTCTCCTATGGTCTTCCTAAATCCTAATGCACCATCAAACTAATTAAATTCTCACACATTCATAAACCAACATACCTATCTTACACAAAACCTAGCACCACTTAATGTACATATATGGTTTATTATACAGGGATAGAAAAATAACAGACTAGAGTTACATTTTTTGAATGGGCTGCAATACAATATACAACTTTTTCAAATGGGCCGCAAAGAATTCACACTTCAATCGGGACGAGAGAAATATCAATTATGAATAAATTAAGAATAGTGAAAAAAGATGAAAATATCATGATTCAGGAAAAGTAAATTAAAGATATAACTAAATAAATTTTATTTAAATCCTTACTCAACTGGCAATAAATAAATAAGCTGGCCTAGACTGTTGAGCATATAAAAGAGGGGTCAGTATATCTACTTTAATTGCATGTGAACGGACCTTTTTTTGACAATGAATTGAGTTGTACAAATTGACTCCATTAACAAGGCATGCCGTTTAATATATTGATGTTTAGACATATTTGCTAAGATAAGGTATTGCAATCTCATAAGGAGTTAGTAGTAAGATTTTCCTACATTCAAAATCCGACGGTCAAAAATTTCATCAATCCGTAGAACTCCAATAACTTTTCCACAGAAGATAAAAATATAAAAAATTGGGCGAAAAAGAAAATATCCATAAATAGCAAAACATGATATATGAAAAGCAACAGAGGTCAGTAAATTTAAATTCAAATGAAGGAACCGGAGAAAGGGTAAGATCACTCACCATTGATGGAGCTCAAGAAGCTTGACCTCGATGTGGTTGGATGGGAGACTGTTATAAATTGGCCCATTTGAAGCTTGGTTTTGAGACTCTATTTGATGCAACACTTGGCTCAATATGAATGAAATGTAGCCTAAGTTGTTAGGCTATAGTATGGCCTCATTTTGAGAGATAAATATGCTTGAAATATGTGCTAAAATGAGTATTTAAGTGTGGTTAATGCATCCATACGGGTAAGAGCAAAAGAGAGAGAAAAAGAGAGCCTTCTTGAGAAGAAAGCGAGCTCGGGAATGGAGTTTGCACCTAGAGTTCAAGGGTGAGTTTGAGAAATTGTTAGAGAGTATTTCCACTAAGATTTATCTGGTGATAGTGGAGAGAGATCACTCTAATCTTGTAATCAAACTCTTGTGAGTTGAGCCGGTGTTTCCGCTCGTCGAGTAGAGTAAAACCGAACCACTTAAAAAGATTGTGTGTGCTTTGTGTGCATGTTTGATTTTTCTTTGCTATTCTCTTGTTGTTTTGGTTGTGATTGCATAAAGTTTGTTGTGCCATTAGCACCTAAAAGATCTTGGGTTATCCTCCGCATGCAAGGTGTTCGACGAATTGATTCTTAGAACTCTTGTGCTTTCTTGTGATATAAGAAATCAACTCAGTTCATATATATGCATTAAATTTGGATAATGCATATATAAGAAGTCAACTGCTTTATAATTACAATGTTTTACTTTTCTTTTACATGTAAAAAATTAAGAAGAAAAGAAACAAAAGAATATATCCCGGGCCCAGTTCAATTATTCCTGTCTCGGCCGATACTAATTTTGTATTTTATTTCTCAATTTTGGTTGTGACAAGAGGAAAATTGGAATAGAGAAACAGAAGAGGAGGTTTGAGATATTAATTTTCTGTTGGGTTACTGCATTTTCTTTTGTGTTTTGTATTCCGGTTTTTCGGGGTTTTTAACTCAGTTTTAATTGGGTATGTGACTAAAATATGAATTTCTAAAATATAGGGTCCTTTGACCATAATTCCAAATTTTGACTCCTTGTAAATGCTCATTTACTATCCCTATTCCATATTCATTATTTCTTATTCAATATCCAGAAAAATGATACTGGATTAAATCATAAATCTGAAAATTTATTGGCCTTATGTGCATTTTATTCATCAATTCTTCCTTCAACGGCTCATCCATAAGCCCCACGTTTCATGTTCTCATTAAACAAATTAATCACAGGCCATATTGAAACTTATAACCTATGTTTCACGGACACGGATACAGGTGTCGTGTCCGACACGACACGGACACGGTGAATCTCAAAAAATTTATCAGCATACGACACGTTTTATATATATATTATTATATTATTTTTATGAATAAAATATATAATTTAATTATTGTATATATTATTTATGTCAATTTTATTTTGTTTTAAAGGATTATACATAATATTTTAACCATATAATTAGAAAGTTATACGTAATATTTTATAATTGTTACAATATATATAACATTTGAAGTTGCACCTTTATGCGTGCATACAAGATATTTGACGTTTTGCATATTTGTGTATGAAAACTTGATACTAAATAATCAAAATTCACTTTAAATGTATAGTCCCACAATTACTGGAATAGAAAAGTGAGATGAACTAGTATTTGAAATATGAGAATGATGAAATAGTGCAATAATTACGCTAACAAGCCCAATGCACATGTCTGAGAAGTATCCTGAGAAGTGTCCTGACGATTTTTAATAATAAAATATTTGACACGCCACGTGGTGTGTCCGACACGTATCCGAGAAGTGTCCGAGAAGCGTCGTGTCCGACACGGACACAGTCAGATTTTTGAAGTATCCGCGCAACATAGCTTATAGCTCATTCATCACCTATATATTCTCTTCTTTCTGCTGTCTATCCTTGATCTACTCCCTAATTGGTATCTGGCAATAAATAAAAGAGATAGAAAATTAAGAATTAGAGAATAAAATAAGATCATTTCTTTCTAGATATCAATTTCTTTTCTTCTTCCATTTTCGATGAGTAATCTGATTCGCCCTTTGATGTCATTTTGATGGTGAGATTAGCATTTGTTTGACTTGTACATATCCGGTCGGTCAATCTGACTAAACCGCTTAATTTGAGGTAACTGGACTTCTATATGTACTAAATTATTTTTTTTATAATGATTATGAAATATTTATAAATTTGTGAGTCGTAAAATAGCCGCACGTGGGATAGCGAAGCCACGGCCGCTTGGTAAGAATATTTTTAATACTTATATTATTATATTATATTTTTTTATAAAATACTACTCATATAGAAGTTGTGTCGTAACCAAACTAGTTACTTAGCTAAATTTATTAGCTAATATTTTCTACTTGTTTTGTTTTTCTTATCGGCATAGGTATCTTGACGGAATGGACGGGCAATTCGTGAGTTAAGATTCATTTTGGAATGACTTGATTTTGATGTATGTTGCTCAGCACGACTAATAGGTCGTGTTGCGGTTACATCGGGGATCAGGGTGTAACAGAAATCATTAAATGCAAGAGCAAGAAATAAAATAAATCTTAAGTTAGAGCTAAAAATATAACTTGAAAATAAAATGAATCACAAATACTACAAAATATGAAAAAAACATACAACATAATAAGTACCAATACTAATGCATATGATGAAATAAAACAAAAATAAAACGAATGACAGATAAATAAATAAGAAATAAATGAATCCACAAATAACTCAAAACAAAACCAGTCACAAATACTACTGAGGGCTTGTTTGGATGGCTAGTATTTCTTTGGTTTAGTCTAATATTAGGATTATTTTCCAACTTTTAGTAAATGCATGTTTGGATGCATTTTAGGAATTTCTAGTATTAGGAATATTTTTCAAATTTTAGTAAATTTTAGTAAATTTTGTATACAAAACCTCTCACTTTGAAAACTTAACTTTTTGTCAACTTTTTATCTAGTATTTTTTTAGCAATCATAAAAAATTAAATTATTGTATTGTATTGTATTGTATTGTATTGTATTGTATGATATTATACTGTATTATATTGTACTATATTATATTATACTATACTATACTATACTATACTATACTATACTGAACTGTACTATACTATACTATACTATATTGTATTATATTATATTGTATTATATGATATTGTATTATATTATATTATATGATATTGTATTTGATGGTGTTATGCTCTAGGCCAAAGTGTTTGTGACCTAGATGATGGATTGTAATAACAAACATAATATTTATTCTAAGATATTTCATATAATATGTGCGTATAGGTTATTTTAATATAATTAAAATAGACCATGAATATGCAATTCAGCTTTATGTCATCAAAGTGCGTGACTTTGATAGTAAAACTATAAAGTATTATGAGTGCTATTCTAAATCGTCCCAGATCATTTATAGGATATTAGTGGAGACAAATATACTTGCAGATACATATAAATATATATTTATATACAAGCTATAAATGTACACCAAGTATATTAGTTGGTCGATGATTATGTTTTACTGATCAGAGGATAAATAGTTATCAAGTCATCAACATGGGTATATGTTAGAGACCATATACTGGACTGACCCGCCATAAGAATGCTACATGTTTTACGTCATTAGTGATTCTTGTAACATAAAGTATTTATAGTCCTTTGACCTGAGATTGTCTCGGTTCCCAACATGAGTAATTTTATACTTTAATATTAACCGGGTGGTCATAACGGTTATGATTAGGTATACAATGAATCATATAGAGGGATGAGTGCAATCAAGACGGGATTTGTTCCTCTCATCAATGAGAGAGATATCTTTAGGCCTCTTGATGAATTGAACTGAAAAAATGTATGGCCATACTCAAATGAATTAATAAGAGTTATTAATGTCATTTGTTCTTATTCAGTTTAATTTGGGATCAAGAAATATTATTCGATTAATATAAGGATGGCGTATTACATGCCTTATGATCGATATAGATATCGCGTGACAAAGGGACTAAATACGTGATTGTTGATTAGGTAAATCGGATCACCGATATTCACTTAAATTGGGTAGTCATGATGGCTTGCTAGAGTCCGCTCATGATTTATAGACTTTTAAGTCTATTGCCAACATTAAGTGAACCTACAGGGTTACACACAAAGAACAAACTGAAACGGGCGCAGAAAATCTTAGCGACTTATATGATGACTTGCATAAGAATGTCACAAAATATATTGTCATCTTATGTGATAAGATGTAATATATTTGTATATAAAGACTATGAGCACAAAAGATCATGTAATCTAGAAGAGTCTAGATGATGGCATGTGGATAATGATGAGTAATGTCATACATATCTTTTAGTGTGAACAGACATGACTCTTCACCTCTATATAAGGACATAGAGGGCTCCAAATTCACTACATATACAACACATCATTCTCTCTCTCATTTCTTCTTATTCTCTTTTGTGAGACAAAAGAGAGAAAATATACTTTCTAATTTGTATGACAAAATTATGAAATGGTGCTTTCGTTTTGTATGACAAAAATGAAAGAGTGTGATTATATGAGAGGAATTATATACATCTTTTGTGAGAAATAAGAAGAGTTTTCTTATGCAAGAGGAGAACAAGCTACTAGCATATATATTGTTCTTCTTCCTGTTTTAAGAAGTTTGTTCGTATGGATACCGGTAGAGGCGTTCATACTTTCGGCGCTTGTGATCTATTTGGCCTAAGAAGATGAGAACGGGTTGTTGAGAGTTTCGGTGGAGACCGATTGTGTGTGCGGTAGATGACTTCCGCACGATCCGACCTAGACGGCCTAGACGAATGGAAAATCGGTTAGGACGGTAACCGGTTTAGAGGCGCATGGACAACACGCATGGTTTGAGCGTCACGGATTAAGCGTAATCCGAAAGGTATTTTTAAGATTTATTTCTTTGATTTAACCGATACGCACGGATCCTCGGATTGGTTTTGGACGATATTTTTATTTTCCGCTGCGTTATGCACGTCCGAGACCCAACAGTGGTATCAGAGCGACGTGCGTGTTTCGGTTAAATTGAGTCGGTATATATGTGATATATACTATTTAGATACTATTTATAATTATAAGGCATAGAGTATTCAAGTGTTGAATATTCTTAATAGAAAAGATGCGATTAATGGATATGATCCAAGAGTTGCATCCAAAGAATGCGACCAATGGATATGACCAAAAGATGTGATCCAAAAGTTATGTTCAAGAGATACGATCAAAAGATGCGATGAATAGATGTGATCCAGAAGTTGTGTCCAAAAGTTGCCGCCAAGGGATACGATCCAAAGGTTGCGTCCAAGTGTGGCATCCAATAGTTGCGACCAAGAAATATGATCCAAAGGTCACGACCAAGGATTGCGTCTAAAAGGTGCGACCAAGGAATGTGATCCAAATGTTGAGTCCAAGAGTTGCGACCAAAGGGTGTGACTAAAGGGTGTGACCAACGGATACGATCCAAATGTCACATCCATAAGGTTGCGACGAATGGGTGCGACCGAAAGATGCGACTAACGGGTGTCACCAAGGGATGTGATTCAAATGTCACATCCAAAAGACGTGACGAAAGGTTGCGACCAACGGATACGACCAAAGGGTTTGACCAAAAGGTGCGACTAACGGGTGTGACCAAAGGATGCGATTCAAATGTCACATCCAAAAGACGCAACGAAAGGTTGCGACCAATGGATGCGACCAAAGGGTGCGACCAAAATGTGCGACTAACGGGTGTGACCAAGGGATGCGATTCAAATGTCACATCCAAAAGACGCAACGAAAGGTTGCGACCAAAGGGTGCGACTAACGGGTGTGACCAAGGGATGCGATTCAAATGTCACATCCAAAAGACGCGACGAAAGGTTGCGACCAACGGATGCGACCAAAGGGTGCGACCAAAAGGTGCGACTAATGGGTGTAACCAAGGGATGCGATTCAAATATCACATCCAAAAGACGCGACGAAAGGTTGCGACCAAAGGGTGCGACCAACGGATACGATCCAAATGTCACGTCCATAAGGTTGCGACGAATGGGTGGGACCAAAAGGTGCGACTAACGGGTGTGACCAAGGGATGCGATTCAAATGTCACATCCAAAAGACGCGACGAAAGGTTGCGACCAAAGGGTGTGACCAAAGGGTGCGACAAAAGGGTGTGACCAATGGATATGACCTAAATATCACGTCCAATAGGTTGCGACTAACGGTTGCGACCAAGAGGTGCGACAAACAGGTGTAATCGACATGCGCAACTAAGAGGTACGACCGAAAAGGTGCAATCGCAAGAGTTGCGACCTCTTGAATAATTTGTGTCTTCATGAAAGGGTGCATACCATGAATTGCCTTTTTGAAATGGTGCATGTGATGCATTATTTCATGAAAAGTTGCATGTGATGTATTGAATTAATGAAAAGATGCCTATGATGTATTAATGTGTAGAAAAATGTGTGTTGACAAAGTTGACCAGGTGTTGACCATGTTGATCATGTTGACAATTGACGGTTGACCCACTGTGTTGACTGTGGACTATATTGACTGTTGACTGTATTGACTGTTAATTGTTGACAGTTGACTACACTAATTTACCCCTTGACTGTTGACGATTAAATTGGTCAAAAATTGATCATGACCTGGTCAAAATATTGACCAATGACTGTTGACCTTGTCAAATGTTGATCGTTGACTGAGTCAAATGTTGACCAAATCAAACATTGAGTTTTGACCTGCCAAATGTTGACAATGATGACCGCGCCCCGAATTCGCATTCGTAAGCCTTATATATATATATTTTATAAATGGGTAAATAATCGAAACATAATATGATTATGTTTATATTTGATATATTTGTTGATATGTGTTGATATAATGTGAGAGTTCATTAGGCATAACACATACATCATTGAGATGAAGAAGTTCATCGTCCATCATGATTACATCATTAAGATGACAAGTTTATTTTAAACCACACATCATGGCAATGAAAGAGTTCATCGATTTCTATACATGGAGATAAGATTTCCAAATACAATCTACGAAAAATTTCATGGAGATGAAACATATATTAGGAAATCTTTATGTTAGTTCATAAAGATCAAGGCCATGATATATCATTGTTATTATCTTTATTCTATTAGTACATGTGATGTTCTTTGAATATTGCATAATAACATATAATATTAAATAAAATCCCTCAAAATAATGTTAAGTCATGAAGTGCCTTCCATAAGTTTAAATCTCTCGATACTCTGATCGACCCTACATAGGTCATGCCAAAGCTGGGTATGTAGGGACAATCTTTGGAGGAGAGAATGCAGGAAATGGGAGCCAACATAGGTCATGCCAAAGCTGAGTGTGTTGGGTACTATTTTGCCGATGATTAGACATGGTTTGATTTAACTGGGCTATCAAGTTGGACTTGGGCTCGGGACATACGATAGGATATATACGTCGGGCATATGATGCTTATCCTATGTTGTCCAAGAGTTGTATGAGATACAATTGGAATTATTCCTACCTAAATAAGTTAACTTCTGGGCGATGAGCCAAAACTCACTTAGGACTTAATTGAAATATGGATCTTGTCTCACTATGAAACTTCATGGATTGAAAGTTTCCGAATCAATGCGATTGAGGGTTATTGATTTGATTAAAAAATAGTGGGAGCCATTATATGAAATATTTAAAGAATAATAGTCTTTGCATATTATTCAATTCGAATAGTATTTCTATTTATGTCTCACAATTGGTCCTTGAGAAGGACAGATAGCATAAGATGCTTATAATCGTTAAAATGAACATGGATAAGTGTTGTCAATAATGTTCTCATACTTGAAAGAAATGTAAAAAGTACTCCCAAAGATAAGGGGAAGGTGTTGCCGAGGCTTCGGCCTTAGGTAAGAAATTAGTATCTTTTGCAGTGAATCGGTTCATTGAAAGAAACCATAATTTCTCAAGAAGATATGAAAAAGGGAATGAAAGGATAGTGTGACTACCGCTTCAAGTATTTTTGTTATAGAAATTAACTTGTCTATTTCACATCATGTGTATTAGATACACGATGTGAATCACACATTTATGAAAATGTGCTGACAAAGTTGTAGGCTATTGAGTAAATATGATGTTAACATATGAGTGACAAATGTACCAAAAGTTGTTGTATTTTCTCAACTCATTTATTTACATTGTCTTTTTGGACTTATCGCCGACATAAATAATTGTTATTTAATGTCGACAATAAATTTTGTATTATCTATAGTTCGAGTTTATCTATGAATGATTATTAATTTATTATGATAATAATAATTTCACCATACACAAATGTCAATTTTCTTTGGAAATGTTCCAATAGAAAAATTAACTTATGTGTTATACCGAACAAGATGAATATTTATTAAATCCATTAAGATGGATTTTCAAATTCATTTGATTTTGAATCATTTGAAACATGTATAACTTATTTATTAGACAAGATGACATATACGTCTTTCACAAAGTAAGGTGAAAGTAAGTTACTTATTGTCTCTCATACATAGTGATGTATGTTCATCAGTGAGTGAAGGTGCTAGAGAAAACTATTTCATCACTTTATTGAAACAATAAATTTGAATATTTTGAAATGTTCAAAAGTTACAAATAATGAAGTAGAGAATAAAACTTGGCTTCGAAAAATCAAATTTCTTTGATGAGATCGAGGAGTCGAGAACCAAGTGTTTGATCATCATGATAACTATATCTAACTTTATTAGATATAGTTCGATTATAATGAGTTAAATATATCTTCTATTTCTTTCGGGGTTACGCTCTTATTGCGTTCTTACTGAATATAATTCCATCTAAAGCAGTTGTAAAAAACTCCATATGCGCTATGGACTAGTAGGTGTATCAGATTATCTTTTATCAAGATTTGAAGATATGATACTTAATTGAAACATCATGCATCTAATCGGATTAGTGCTTATTGTGGAATATCCTAAGAAAAGTAAAGGATATTACTTCTATAATTAATATGAGAACAAAGTGTTTGTTACTCGAAAATTATATCTCTTTGGAAGAAGTGTTTCCAAAAGAATTAGTGGGAGTAAATTTGAAAAGTTCAAATTCCACATACTGACAGTAATGCTCGGATGAAAATTAATTCAGATTTCAACTACTGATTGAGTCTGCAATTTATCAACTAGACTCTCAAGATGTTGAAGAGTCTGAGTATATAACATAAGTGTATTCACGTAGATCTATTATAATTTATCACAGGCCCGAAAAATATAGATTTTTCTTTCTAATGATAAAAATTTCGTACTCATAGATGATGAGTCCACATTCTACTAATAGACTATGATGAGTCAAGGCTCTAATGGTTAGAGACTTTGAAAGTTGAGAAGTAATCCATGTCAGACAATCAAGTTTGAATTTGATTGATCCATCAAATAGAAATACGGTTTTAAAAGAAAGACCGACATGGATAATGTGCAAACATATAATGCATGATTTGTGATTAAGAGAAACTCATAGTATAGACTATGATAATATTTTTTCAAGTCATCATGCTTATGTATTTCAGAATTTTCTTCGGCATATATTCATAGTATGACTATGAAAGATGCCAAGCGGATGTCAAGACGTTGTTTCTTAATAGAAGCAGACGAAAGTATGTATATGATACAACTTTAGAGTTTTGTTGATCTTGTAAATTTTGAAAAGAGTTTGCAAGTTGCATAAATTCATTTATGAATTAAAACAAACATCTCTATGTGAAAATTTATTATTTGATGAAATAACCAAACAGTTAGGTTTTATCAAAAATTAAAGATAAATCTTATGTTGACAAGAAATTCAGTGGTAGCATAATTACATATGATGTGAATTAAGTGTAACAAGCACACATAAGTTTAATCTTAGTGAAAGTCACTAAATAATAATCAAGAGTATGATTATATACTTGAGAAGGATAAAGTATTCTTCTTAGATTATGGTGGACATAAAAATTATGCAAAGTATTTGCATATGACAATGTTTGATAATCCATTTAAGAACCCAATCCCTTAAATGATGGTGATCATGTTAGGTCAATTGATATGTGATACCACATAGATCAATGAGTATGAGATACTTGGTTGATTTGGCCTAGTGCAAGTGGGAGATTTATGGTGTTATGCTCTAGGCTAAAGTGTTTGTGACCTAGATGATGGATTGTAATAACAAACATAATATTTTTTCTAAGATATTTCATATAATATGTGCGTATAGGTTATTTTAATATAATTAAAATAGACCATGAATATGCAATTCAGCTTTATGTCATCAAAGTGCGTGACTTTGATAGTAAAACTATAAAGTATTATGAGTGCTATTCTAAATCGTCCCTGATCATTTATAGGATATTTGTGGAGACAAATATTCTTGCAGATACATATAAATATATATTTATATACAAGCTATAAATGTACACCAGTATATTAGTTGACTGATGATTATGTTTTACTGATCATGGATAAAATGTTATCAAGTCATTAACATAGGTATATGTTAGATACCATATAATGGACTGACCCGCCATAAGAATGCTACATGTTTTATGTCATTAGCGATTCTTGTAACATAAAGTATTTATAGTCCTTTGACCTGAGATTGTCTCGGTTCCCAACATGAGTAATTTTATACTTTAATATAATCTAACACTACCTTTAACCGGGTGGTCATAACGGTTATAATTAGGTATACAATGAATCATATAGAGGGATGAGTGCAATCAAGACGGGATTTGTTCCTCTCATAAATGAGAGAGATATCTTTAGCCCTCTTGATGAATTGAACTGAAAAAATGTATGGCCACACTCAAATGAATTAATAAGAGTTATTAATGTCATTTGTTCTTATTCAGTTTAATTTGGGATCAAGAAATATTATTCGATTAATATTAGGTATACAAATGACATTAATAACTCTTATTAATTCATTTGAGTATCACATACCAGTTGACCTAACATGATCACCATCATTTGCGGGATTGGGTTCTTAAATGGATTATCAAACTTTGTCATATGCAAAACTTTGCATATTTTTATGTCCACCATATTCTAAGAAGAATACTTTATCCTTCTCAAGTATATAATCATACTCTTGATTATTATTTAGTGACTTTCACTAAGATTAAACTTATGTGTGCTTGTTACACTTAATTCACATCATATGTAATTATGCTCCCACTGAATTTCTTGTCAACATAAGATTTATCTTTAATTTTTTTTGATAAAACCAAACTGTTTGGTTATTTTATCAAATAATAAATATTCACCTAGAGATGTTTGTTTTAATTCATAAATGAATTTATGCAACTTGCAAACTCTTTTCAAAAAATTTAGGATAGACAAAACTCTAAAGTTGTATCATATACATACTTTCATATGTTTCTATTAAGAAACAACGTCTCGACATCCACTTGGCATCTTTTATAGTCATACCATGAACATATGCCCAAGAAAATCCTGAAATACATAAGCATGATTTCTTGAAAAATATTATCATAGTCTATACTATGAGTTTAACTTAACCACAAATCATGCATTTTATGTTTGCACATTATCCATGTCGGTCTTTCTTTTAAAACCGTATTTCCATCTGATGGATCAATCAAATTCAAAACTTGATTATCTGACATGGATTACATCTCAAATTTCAAAGTCTCTAACCGTTAGAGCCTTGACTCATTATAGTCTATTAGTAGAATGTGGACTCATCATCTATGAGTACGAATTTTTTTTTATTTATCATTAGACAATCTACATGAATACACTTATGTGATATACTCATACTCTTCAACATCTTGACAGTCTAGTTTACTAATTACAGACTCAACCACTAGTTGAAATCTGAATTAATTTCCATCCGAGCATTACTGTCAATATGTGGAATTTGAACTTTTCAAATTTACTCCCACTAATTCTTTTGGAAACACTTCTTCCAAAGAGATATAATTTTTCAGAAACAAACACTTTGTTCTCATATTAATTATAGAAGTAATATCCTTTACTTTTCTTAGGATATTCCACAAGAAGCACTAATCCGATTAGATGCATGATGCTTCAATTAAGTATCATATCCTCAAATCTTGATAAAAGATAATCTGATACACCTACCAGTCCATATCGCATATGGAGTCTTTTACAACTGTTTTAGAAGGAATTATATTCAGTATGAATGCAATAAGAGCGTAACCCCGAAAGAAATAGAAGATATATTTGACTCATCATAATCGAACTATATCTAATAAAGTTCGATATAGTTATCATGATGATCAAGCACTTGGTTCTCGACTCCTCGATCTCATCAAAGAAATTTGATTTTTTGAAGCCAAGTTTTATTCTCTACTTCATTATTTGTAACTTTTGAACATTTCAAAATATTCAAATTTATTGTTTCAATAAAGCGATGAAGTAGTTTTCTCTAGCACCTTCACTCATTGATGAACATACATCACTATGTATGAGAGCCAATAAGTAACTTGCTTTCACCTTACTTTGTGAAAGACGTATATGTCATCTTGTCTAATAAATAAGTTACACATGTTTCAAATGATTCAAAATCAAATGAATTTGAAAGTCCATCTTAATGGATTTAATAAATGTTCATTTTATTTAAGTAGACCAAGCGACAATGCTAGATTTAAATTCTTAATATTAATGTTATAGACAGACTTATAATTATCTTGTTCGATATAACACATATGGTAATTTTCTATTGGAACATTTCCAAAGAAAATTGACATTTGTGTATAGTGAAATTATTATTCTCAATAATAAATTAATAACCATTCATAGATAAACACGAACTATAGATAATACAAAATTTATTGTCGACATTAAATAACAATTATTTATATCGGCGATAAGTCCAAAAAGACAATGTAAATAAATGAGTTACTTGAGAAAATGCAACAACTTTTTCTACGTTTGTCACTCATATGTTAACATCATATTTACTCAATAGTCTACAACTTTGTCAGCACATTTTCACAAATGTGTGATTTACATCGTGTATCTAATATACATGATGTGAAATAGACAAGTTAATTTCTATAACAAAAATACTTGAAGCGGTAGTCACACTATCCTTTCATTCCCTTTTTCATATCTTCTTGAGAAATTATGGTTTCTTTCAATGAACCGATTCACTGCAAAAGATACTAATTTCTTACCTAAGGTCGAAGCCTCGGCAACATCTTGCCCTTATCTTTGGGAGTACTTTTTACGTTTCTTTTAAGCAAAAGAACATTATTGACAACACTTGTCCATATTCATTTTAACGATTATAAGCATCTTATGCTATCTGTCCTTCTCAAGGATCTATTGTGAGACATAAATAAATATACTATTTGAATTGAATAATATGCAAAGACTATTATTCTTTAAATATTTCATATAATGGTTCCCACTATTTTTAATCAAATCAATAACCCTCAATCGCATTGATTCGGAAACTTTCAATGCATGAAGTTTCATAGCGAGACAAGATCCATATTTCAATTAAGTCCTAAGTGAGCTTTGGCTCATCGCCCAGAACTTAACTTATTTAGGTAGGAATAATTCCAATTGTATCTCATACAACTCTTGAACAACATAGGATAAGCATAATATGCCCGACGTATATATCCTATCGTATGCCCCGAGCCCAAGTCCGACTTGATAGCCCAGTTAAATCAAACCATGTCTAATCATCGGCAAAATAGTACCCAACACACTCAGCTTTGGCATGACCTATGTTGGCTCCCATTTCCCGCATTCTCTCCTCCTAAGATTGTCCCTACATACCCAGCTTTGGCATGACCTATGTAGGGTCGATCAGAGTATTGAGAGATTTAGACTTATGGAAGGCACTTCATGACTTAACATTATTTTGAGGGATTTTATTTAATATTATATGTTATTATGCAATCTTCAAAGAACATCACATGTACCAATAGAATAAAGATAATAACGATGATATATCATATCCTTGATCTTTATGAACTAACATAAAGATTTCCTAATATATATTTCATCGCCATGAAATTTTTCTTAGATTGTATATGAAAATCTTATTTCCATGTATAGAAATCGATGAACTCTTTCATCGTCATGATGTGTGGTTAAAAATGAACTTGTCATCTTAATGATGTATTCATGATAGATGATGAACTCCTTCATCTCCATGATGGATGTGTTATGCCTAATGAACTCTTTCATTATATCAACACGTATCAACAAATATATCAAATATAAACATAATCATATTATGTTTCGATTATTTAACCATTTATAAAAAATATATATATAAGGCTTACGAATGCGAATTTGGGGCACGGTCGTCATTGTCAACATTTGACAAGTCAAAAACCAATATTTGATTTGGTCAACATTTGACTCGGTCAACGATCAACATTTGATAAGGTCAACAGTCAATGGTCAATATTTTGACTAGGTCATGATCAACTTTTGACCAATTCAATGGTCAACAGTCAATGGGTAAATTAGTGTAGTCAACTGTCAACAATTAACAGTCAATACAATCAACAATCGACATAGTCCACAGTCAACACAATGGGTCAACAGTCAACTATCAACATGATCAACATGGTCAACACTCGGACAACTTTGTCAACACATATTTTTCTACACATTAATACATCATAGGCATCTTTTCATGAATTCAATACATCACATGCAACTTTTCATGAAATAATGCGTCACATGCACCATTTCAAAAAGGCAATTCATGGTATGCACCCTTTCATGAACACACAACTATTCAAGAGGTCGCAACTCTTGCGATTGCACCTTTTCGGTCGTACCTCTTAGTTGCGAATGTCGATTATACCCGTTGGTCGCACCTTTTGATCGCAACCGTTAGTCGCAACCTATTGGACGTGATATTTGGATCATATCCATTGGTCACACCCTTTAGTCACACCATTTGGTCTCACTCAATCATCGCAACCTTATGGACGTGACATTTGGATCGCATCCGTTGGTCACATCCTAGTCGCACCCATTAGTCGCAACCTTATGGACGTGACATTTGGATCGCATCCGTTGGTCACACCCTTTAGTCGCACCCTTTGGTCGCAACCTTTAGTCGTGTCTTTTGGATGTGACATTTGAATCGCATCCCTTGGTCACACCCGTTAGTCACACCTTTTGGTCGCACCCATTCGTCGCAACCTTATGGACGTGACATTTGGATTGTATCCATTGGTGACACCCTTTGGTCGCACCCTTTGGTCGCAACCTTTCGTCGCGTCTATTGGATGTGACATTTGAATCGCATCCCTTGGTCACACCCGTTAGTCGCACCTTTTGGTCGCACCCTTTGGTCGCATCCGTTGGTCGCAACCTTTCGTCGCGTCTTTTGGATGTGACATTTGAATCACATCCCTTGGTCACACCCGTTAGTCGCACCTTTTGGTCGCACCCTTTGGTCGCATCCGTTGGTCGCAACCTTTCGTCGCGTCTTTTGGATGTGACATTTGAATCGCATCCCTTGGTCACACCCTTTAGTCGCACCTTTTGGTCGCACCCTTTGGTCGCAACCTTTCGTCGCGTCTTTTGGATGTGACATTTGAATCGCATCCCTTGGTCACACCCGTTAGTCGCACCTTTTGGTCGCACCCTTTGGTCGCATCCATTGGTCGCAACCTTTCGTTGCGTCTTTTGGATGTGACATTTGAATCGCATCCCTTGGTTACACCCGTTAGTATCACCTTTTGGTCTCACCCTTTGGTCGCATCCGTTGGTCGCAACCTTTCGTCACGTCTTTTGGATGTGACATTTGAATCACATCCCTTGGTCACACCCGTTAGTCGTATCTTTTAGTCGCACCCATTTGTCGCAACCTTATGGATGTGACATTTGGATCATATCCGTTGGTCACACCCTTTAGTAACACCCTTTGGTCGTAACTCTTGGACTCAACTTTTGGATCGCATTCCTTGGTCGCAGCTTTTAGACGCAATCCTTGGTCGTGACCTTTGGATCATATTTCTTGGTCACAACCATTGGATGCAACACTTGGACGTAACCTTTGGATCGTATCCCTTGGCGGCAACTTTTGGACACAACTTCTGGATCACATCTATTCATCGCATCTTTTGATCGCATCTCTTGAACATAACTTTTGGATCACATCCTTTGGTCATATCCATTGGTCGCATTCTTTGGATGCAACTCTTGGATCATATCCATTAATCGTATCTTTTCTATTAAGAATATTCAACACTTGAATACTCTATGTGTAAACCTTATAATTATAAATAGTATCTAAATAGTATATATCACATATATACCGACTCAATTTAACCGAAACACGCATGTCGCTCTGATACCACTGTTGGGTTTCAGACGTGCATAACGCAGCGAAACATAAAAATTTCGTCCAAAACAAATCCGAGGATCCATGCGTATCGGTTAAATCAAAGAAATAAATCTTAAAGATACCTTTCGGATTGCGCTTAATCCGTGACGCTCAAACCATGCGTGTTGTCCATGCGTCTCTAAACCGGTTACAGTCCTAACCAATTTTACGTCCGTCTAGGCCGTCTAGGTCGGATCGTGCGGAAGTCATCTACCGCACACACAATCGGTCTCCACCAAACCTCTCAACAAACCGTTCTCATCTTCTTAGGCCGAATAGATCACAGGCGCCGAAAGTACGAACGCCTCTACTGGTGTCCACACGAACAAACTTCTTAAAACGGGAAAAAGAACAATATATATGCTAATAGCTTGTTCTTCTCTTGCATAAGAAAACTCTTCTTATTTTATCTCACAAAAGATGTATATAATTCCTCTCATATAATCGCACCCTTTCATTTTGTCATACAAAAGAAGGCACCCTTTCGTAGTTATACAAAAAGGAAAGCACCCTTTCGTAATTTTGTCACACAAATGAGAAAGGATATTTTTCTCTCTTTTGTCTCACAAAAGAGAATTAGAAATAATGAGAGAAAGAATGATGTGTTGTCTTGAATTTGGAGCCCTCTATGTCCTTATATAGAGGTGAAGAGTCATGTCTCCTCACACTAAAAGATGTGTATGACATCACTCATCATTATCCATATGCCATCATCTAGACTCTTCTAGATTACATGATCTTTTGTGATCATAGTCTTTATATACATATATATCACATCTTATCACATAAGATGACAATATATTTTATGATATTCTTATGCAACTCATCATATAAGTCGCTATGATTTTCTGCGCCCGTTTCAGTTTGTTCTTTGTGTGTGACCCTGTAGATTCACTTAATGTTGGCAATAGACTTGACAGTCTATAAATCATGAGCGGACTCTAGCAAGCCATCATGACTACCCAATTTAAGTGAATATCGGTGATCCGATTTACCTAATGAACAATCACGTATTTAGTCCCTTTGTCGTGCGATATCAATATCGATCATAAGGCATGTAATACGCCATCCTTATATTAATCGATTAATATTTCTTGATCCCCAATTAAACTGAACAAGAACAAATGACATTAATAACTCGTATTAATTCATTTGAGTATGGCCATACATTTCTTCAGTTCAATTCATCAAGAGGCCTAAAGATATCTCTCTCATTTATGAGAGGAACAAATCCCGTCTTGATTGCACTCATCCCTCTACATGATTCATTGTATACCTAATCATAACCGTTATGACCACCTGGTTAAAGGCAGTGTTAGATTATATTAAAGTATAAAATTACTCATGTTGGGAACCGAGACAATCTCAGGTCAAAGGACTATAAATACTTTATGTTACAAGAATCGCTAATGACGTAAAACATGTAGCATTCTTATGGCGGGTTAGTCCAGTATATGGTCTCTAACATATACCTATGTTAATGACTTGATAACTATTTATCCATGATCAGTAAAACATAATCATGAGTCAACTAATATACTGGTGTACATTTATAGCTTGTATATATAAATATATATTTATATGTATCTACAAGTATATTTGTCTCCACAAATATCCTATAAATGATCAGGGACAATTTAGAATAGCATTCATAACACTTTATAGTTTATTATGAAAGTCACGCACTTTGATGACATAAAATTGAATTGCATATTCATGGTCTATTTTAATTATATTAAAATAACCTATACACACATATTATATGAAATATCTTAGAATAAATATTATGTTTATTATTACAATCCATCATCTATGTCACAAACACTTTGGCCTAGGGCATAACACCATCAGTATTACATGCCTTATGATCGATATAGATATCGCGTGACAAAGGGACTAAATACGTGATTGTTGATTAGGTAAATCGGATCACCGATATTCACTTAAATTGGGTAGTCATGATGCCTTGCTAGAGTCTGCTCATGATTTATAGACTTTTAAGTCTATTGCCAACATTAAGTGAACCTACAGGGTTACACACAAAGAACAAACTGAAACGAGCGCAGAAAATCCTAGCTACTTATATGATGAGTTGCATAAGAATGTCACAAAATATATTGTCATCTTATGTGATAAGATGTAATATATTTGTATGTAAAGACTATGAGCACAAAAGATCATGTAATCTAGAAGAGTCTAGATGATGGCATATGGATAATGATGAGTAATGTCATACATATCTTTTAGTGTGAACAGACATGACTCTTCACCTCTACATAAGGACATAGAGGGCTCCAAATTCACTATATATACAACACATCATTCTCTCTCTCATTTTTTCTTATTCTCTTTTGGGAGACAAAAGAGAGAAAATATACTTTCTAATTTGTATGACAAAATTATGAAAGGGTGCTTTCGTTTTGTATGACAAAAATGAAAGAGTGTGATTATATGAGAGGAATTATATACATCTTTTGTGAGATAAAATAAGAAGAGTTTTCTTATGCAAGAGGAGAACAAGCTACTAGCATATATATTGTTCTTCTTCCCGTTTTAAGAAGTTTGTTCGTGTGGATACCGGTAGAGGCGTTCGTACTTTTGGCACTTGTGATCTATTTGGCCTAAGAAGATGAGAACGGGTTGTTGAGAGTTTCGGTGGAGATCGATTGTGTGTGCAGTAGATGACTTCCGCACGATCCGACCTAGACGGCCTAGACGAATGGAATATCGGTTAGGACGGTAACCGGTTTAGAGGCGCATGGACAACACGCATGGTTTGAGCGTCACGGATTAAGCGTAATCCGAAAGGTATGTTTAAGATTTATTTCTTTGATTTAACCAATACGCACGGATCCTCGGATTGGTTTTGGACGATATTTTTATTTTCCGCTGCGTTATGCACGTCCGAGACCCAACAGTATTATATGATATTGTATTATATGATATTGTATTATATTATATTGTATTATATTGTATTGAATTAAATTGTATGATATTGTATTGTATTGTATTGTATTGTATTATATTATATTGTATTGTATTGTATTATATTATATTATATTATATTATATTATATTATATTATATTATATTATATTATATTATATTATATTATATTATAGTATAATATATTATATTATAGTATAGTATAGTATAGTATAGTATAGTATAGTATTGTATAGTATAGTATAGTATAGTATTGTATAGTATTGTATTATATTTGTATTGTATTTGTATTGTATTGTATTGTATTGTATTGTATTGTATTGTATTGTATTGTATTATATTATATTATATTATATTAACTTACATTATATTATATTAATTTACATTATATTATGTAATCTTATATTATATTATATTATACTATGTTATGTTATGTTATATTATATTATATTATATTATATTATATTATATTATATTATGTTATGTTATATTTTATTATATTATATTATATTATATCATATGAAATTATATTAATTTATATTATATCATATCATATCATATCATATCATATTATAAATTATAGTACTTTAGTATTTGGATTTTTGCAAATCCTACTCACCAGAAATATCCTAATACTATATTAGAAAATTTAACACATCCAAACAAGTCCTCAATAGGACTAATAAATCACCATTAAGGTCAGTCCTAATGCCATATGTACTGAGGGTGACAACAATCTACACAAACAAAAAAAAATAAATTATTAAAAACCAACAAGAAAATTATAAATTAAAGATAATCGAGAAATTAATTATTGAGCAGAATAATACCGGCTCGGCAGAAAAATCCAAAATCATCATCAAATTGGGCCGATTCTTCATTCAAATTGGACAGATTGATAGGAATCAGAAGACTCTATAAAAAACGACCCATGAGTTCATTAATTATTAATTCTTGACCTAATCCAACGATTCTTGTACTCTTCTTTCACATCCACAAAAGGCTTCATAATCTTCTCATCCATTAAAAATAAATTAGTCATCTTATCATAATCTTCAAAGTTAAATCCATCCAAACGATCGAATAGATCCATTGCATTCTTAAATGAGTATTTATTCTCTAATTCGAACCGCTTGCTTTCTAAGTCCGACCGCTTTTTCATTTCTTGTATGTATTTATCCGTCTCAATCATTTTCATTTCTAGGTAGTCATCACGAAAGCTCCCTTTTGCCTTTCGTTTCCTTGTCGGGCGCGAGGAGGCATCTTGTGGAGGAGTAGGTACTTGAGTTGAAGTCTCGACTTGCGAAAAATCCGGTACTTGTATTGGTGGATTATTTTGAGTAAATGTAGGCACTTGAGTAGACGGGACAAAGTCATTGAAAAGAGGATTATTTTCCTCGTTTATGAGACAATCCTCCCCATCTCCCCAATTCGATCTAATCGTGCAAGATCCTAGAGGAGTTCTAGGACTAGGAGAGCCATCCACACTTCTAACTACTTGATCCCTCCCAATTTGATTTGTTCCTCTCCTATGAGAACCATCCGCAAGACAACCTAAGTAATCACAAATATATTAGGAAATGAAAATCAAATATTAACTGATATTGGAAAGTGGATTTAGCTCTAACATTACCTTCATAAAGTGGAGCAAGATCATCATAATACAAGAATGACTTATTATGCCATTCCTTGGCAAGTGGATTTCTTTCAAATAAAACCTTCAAAACAACATTTGGAGCAGTAACTTTTTTTGTATTATTATCCCATCCAAAACCGCTATCTTTTAATCCTTTGATCGCTTTATATGCTTTTTTCAGGACTTGTTCTTATTCTAGTAGTTGTTTGATGCTATAGTTAGCAAGAGGGAATCTCTCATTAAACTTCCTTGTTATTTCACTCCAACCCGTTTGTTTCCAACCAATGTTACCTCGGTAGTGCGGATTATTGTACACATGCAATAATTCAATCAAGAACGCTCTTTGGGGCTTGGTCCAACATGCTCGCTTTTTTGAACCATTCTTCTTGCCTATAATCATATCATTTTCTTCATATCGATATTGCACTATTTCTTCAACACCTTCTCTTCCATCCATTTCTAGGTTACTACATATGATGTATCAAAGAGTTATTGCTCATAATTATAAAAAGAACTAGTGTAAAGAGGAAAGAAAACAATTTGTATTTAATTCTAGTAAAAAGACTTTACTGATGGTTTCATGATACGACCCAATATGGTTACCATGCTAGATCTATGAGAATACTTGAGAACATTGGTCAAAATAAGATTACAAATATGTCTCATAAGTCATAAATCATGCATGAACTAGAAAATAAAAGACAAGACAAATCATCAAACACTTGTTGTGCAAAACAAATAACACAGAGACTACAACTAAGATATTAAGAATGAGTAACCTCAAATATACTTCAATTTTTTTCGAAAATTTATACAGATCCAAAAAGACAAAAACATAATCACAGATAAAAAAATCAAAAAATATGAAAGAAAACAAGCTAGAAACGCAAAATAGTAGAATGACAGATCATATATAAAATTGATCTTTGAAAAAGAAAAGATACTCAAAATTAAAACATCAATAAAGTATAAAGAGACTTATAATAAGCTTGTAATAAGCTTATTATAAAGTATAAAGAGACTTATAATAAGCTTCTAAAAATTGGGGAAAGAAATAAGGAGAGCTCATGAAATAATACCTAGTTCAGAAGGAGCAAGAGATAGGTGGAGAAGACAAGGGAATAGAAAGAGAAAGAGGGTTTATTTGTATGTCAGATTAGAAAGAGAGGGAAAAAATGGAAGAGGCGGGAATGAAATGAAAAAAAAATGGCTGGACAGGACAAGCTTCCTTAATTTTTCGGAAGAAAACTGAGCAATTCGTTCAGTTTTGAGAGCTGTGACTTTTACATACAAAATCCCTTTAAATTCCTAACCTAAAAGCTACCCTAAAGATTCCTAAAAGACATCCAAACATGTATTCCTTTAAAATCCTAAAATAATTCCTAAACCACAATTTCCTTGAAATTCCTTGAGCATCCAAACATAGCCTAAATGATTGTATTTTATTGATTGATATTATGTACAGTGGGGTCCCTATTTATAGTGTTGCTATATTGTTGTGACCGTTACTAGATGGGTCCACATGTCAGAACATTATTACATGAGCTATATTCTTCTTCCTTGTACACCAGATTCTAATCTTAACTACCTAACAGATTCCGACTTTTTTTTTCTAGCATCCAAATCGTAAATATTTGAACAGATAGCACTGGTTTGAAAAAAATTGGTTATCTAGCACTATCGCCAGCTTTTTTGGCGGTAGAGAGTGTCTACCGTGAGAAATTCTGGCGATAGAAGCTATTTTTTAATTTTTTTTCATCAACAGAGCTAAACAGATTAATTAAGAAAAAATTAGCATCTACCGCCAGCTATTCTGGCGGTAGATGTGCAAAAATTATTTTTTGAAATTTTAAAATTTTTACCCGTTTTAGCTAGGAAATTAACGGAAAAAAATTGAAAATTAAGTTCTGCTGCTAGCTATTCTTGGCGGTAGTGGCAATTTTGTAAATATTTCTACATCAATCCGTTAACAAACCCATTAATCAAAACAAAAAAAAAAATTGTTCTTCGCCAGCATGTCTGGCGGTAATGGATTGATGTAGAAAAAATTACAAAATTGCCACTACCGCCAGAATAGCTGGCAGTAGAGATGAATTTTCAATTTTTTCCGTTAATTTCCTAGCTAAAACGGGTATAAATTTTGCACATCTACCGCTAGAATAGCTGGCGGTAGACACTAATTTTTTCCTAATTAATTTGTTTAGATCTGCTGATGGAAAAAAATGAAAAATAGCTTCTACCGCCAGAAATTCTGGAGGTAGACACTCTCTACCGCCAGAAAAGCTGGCGGTAGTGCTAGATACCCAATTTTTTCAAAATCAGTGCTATCTGTTCAAATTTTTTCAATCTGAGTGCTAGAAAAAAAAAACTCACAGATTCCCTTATAAAACTAACTACAACTGCTTATGCAGTCAATAATTATCTTCCAACTGGACTGCTGTCCATCATAGTAACATTAACAAATAAGTAGATCCTTATTTGTTTCAAAATGAAAATAAATGTAAATAAAAGATTAGTTAGAAGACATACGGCAGATAAAAGCTCTAAGAGAGGGAGGTGGTGATGCTGCACCATCTGACGTGGCGATCAAAGGAGTGAATAGCGAGAGCAAACTGGAAGGGCCTGCATTTGTAAATCAAAACTTGTTTTAATATTATGATAATTAAATGAGATGTAGCTCTACGTAAATTTACAGTCTGATCAAGTCACAAATGCACAGCACCAAATAAACAAAACAGAAACTAAATTGAAAAAGCAAGAAACAGAGAAACAAAGGAAGAATGAATGAAAGACGAATCTTGTACCTGTTTGCTACCCGGTATTCAAAATTCATAAAAAAGAAAGAAAAAAGAAAGAGATCGAGATAATTCTGACCCATCCATTGTTGTTTCAGGTTCAAGAAAACAAGAAAAGAAAGATGAAGAATGAGAAGATCAACTGAGAACTCACCATCTGAGAGAGAACTGAATGTGGAAGGAGTGGATGGACGTGAATATGAATCACTCGAGAAATTGCGCAATGCGGCAAGACGGCGACAGAGCTCGGCTTCTGAAGGTGAAGCCGGTGATGGTGGTGCAATGTATGAGGAAAGACCTCTCGGCTGAGATCTCAAATCCCAGCTGAAGGACCCCATGATCGCTCAAAACTCTCAAAATTCGAGAGAGAGAGAGAGAGGGAGTTGTGTGTAGATTGAGAGAGAGTTTTCTGAGTTTTTGAATCTTATATTAACTTAACCGTCTCCGCTTAGTCAGCTGACGACGAAGGAAGGAGAAATATGTCAACTGTTGGAATCTTCATATGTTGTCATCATGGGCCGGGCCGAATAAATTCTACCAACATCCTAAAAATATGAGGTGTTCGGAAATGGTTCAAAGGAGGCTCATTTTAATTATTTTAAGTACATGTCCATTTTTATATATTCTCTCACTTTTAAGATTTCCAAATATATTTCCTCTGCTCATAGTACTACTGGCCTGAGTTACAGATTAAACTGTTGGACTTCGAATCTCACATTGTTATTAGGATATATTAACACATTTAACTGTACTAAAATAATCTAGGTGGGGACTAAATGATACCAAAAAGATCAGAACAAAAGAGAGGTGAGGTAATCTTCAACTATTTAACCTGACTTGATTCATGTACACAAGAAATGGGCCTTTGTTGCATATTAGAAGAAACTAAATTATAAATTTACTCTTACAAAACTCCAACCTGAAAATTAGCCCTTCAAAGATACAAAAGAAATCTGACGGGCCAGTGGTAAGTATTTAAAGAAAGTTCACGGGCCTGCAATGAGAGATGAGCACATAAATAATTCATAGCCTTAATATGTTGCCTTTATATGACACTGGTCTTCGGCATTGGAAGAAAGGCCCCAAAATTGAATTTATGTGCTTTTGAGGTCAAGCTATAATTCTTCTATGGAAAAGTATATATATCCTTCTCAAATTAACAACAGTCAATTATCAACATTCCCTTTTAATTTCACAATGAACAATCTATACATACTTTAGATCTACTAAAAAGTATACAATAACATCTAAAATAGATATAACCCTCAATATGCTATATTCTATAAGTACACTAGTGTTATTGTACTTTATATACAAATATATGAACTGAAAACAAACAATATATAAAATTAAAAATAGTATATATAAACATATGAACTGAAAACAATATATAAAAATTCATTCGATAAAATAGTACATATATAAAAAAATGAAAACAAGCATATACAAACATATAAACTAAAAATAAATAGTATATAAAAATTTATTCGGTAAACAATATATATTTAAAAAAAAAGAAAACAGTAATAATGTATATAGAAACGAAAGAAAATAGTATATAATTTTAATCCGTCGCTACATTACTCCGACGTGATTTTCAATTTCCCTTTTCTCTGAGAGTGCTTTTATTTATTGGCATGAAAACTCATGCTAAACTTACACCCTCACCTAATTAATGCTGGCAAAATAACCGAATAATGCATTTTTGCTCATACCTTGATGCATTTTCAGGTCATGTGAAACTAGGTCTCCATCCTCTTTTATTGATTATCTTTAGTTAATTATTTAACATTTATACTTATTTAATATAAATATAAAGTAAACTAAATAAAAATAAGAATATTGCTAAACTATTTGAAGTGGTTATAAGAAGAAGATATTTCTATGCTCACTCTCTCTACCCTCATTTATTTTTTTTTTATTTCTTTCCATCTCATTTTTGTCACATCAAGAAAATTTACCGCTTCATCGTCTACGTGTAGAATTAACAATTACATAAGCATTTAATAGATAGACGAGGCATCAATGAGTAGTTAAAATTAAAACAAAAATAAGTTGAGATATAAAAAGTAAATTTAATCTTTTTGGTTGAGGGGCCAAATTCAAAGTTTTCTGTTTATATTTTTATGGAATGGTGAGACCTTTTTTTTGTCTCAATTCATTTTTTGTCATGTTTATTTGAACTTGCAACACATGTGTTTTTCACTCAATTTGTATGAGATTGAAAATTTTCAAGAGAAAACACTAAAGAATATTTGCTAGAAAACAATGTTCTATTTTTCTAAAACATAATAACAGTAAGGCAATAGAAAAATTAAAATAATTACCACTCATCAATTTAACAGTGAAGACAATAAAAACTAAGTCAATTCAACCAACATAATAATTTTAACTTTTAAATAAAACAGGACGACTAATAATATCAACATAAAAATCATTTACGGTTTAACAATTAATAAGAACTAACGACCAAAATTAATTTTGTGCAATGATAATAATAAATTTAAGTCGAAGTCCTTCCATCCTCAAAACTTCTCTGTAGTCTGTATACTCACTCCTAAAAAACAGAAGCTGCATATTAAGAAATAATTCAAGGTTAGAAGTTAGAACCGGAAACATCACAATCAACAAATGACCATCCTGCAAACTAAAAATTCAACACTGAGGAGATTATACTATGTTAGTTTACTACCATAACACAACATGCAATAAGAAATAATATAAATGCACAATTCATCATACCATAATACGAGTTTTCAGATAAATAAAACATATCATATAATTTCGAGAAAAATATAAATAAAAAAGAGAAAAATGTGAGTATATGAAATAAAGATATTGTTTTGTTTGTTGTGATGCACACCTGTAAAGAGGAGGAGAAGCTGAGAGACAACTCGAGATTTTGCTTCAAGTTGGCCATGTCCGAAAGACCGGCAAGACCCTCAAGTTCAACAGGGCACACATACTCCTATATAATTGCATACAAATTTTAAACATCATTAATTCAGTAGAAATAACTAGATTTTACCAATTTTTTTTTTTTTGAAGGAGTGGCATGCAAGTGAACCAATTGCTCACTTGTTCCACTCAGATTTTAATTAAACCGGGAGGAATTGTTTACATGAGTATAATCATTACAGTACTGGAAGACAATCGTCTATTAGGGAAAAAAAAAGCCTAATTAAAGAGATGTTGCCTACAGTGATCGATGTATTCTATTCTAATGATCGCCAACATCATAGAAAGAAAAATTTGAGAATGAATTTTTCTAGATTTTACCAATTTAGAAAAACATAAAGAAACCTGATAATCTGGATTTGGCGTCCCGTGCCGTATTTCGTAACCCAAATCCACAATCGTACCTAAGTCCATTTCCTTCTCTATTTCAATTTCCTCAATATAGACGGCTCTTCTTGAACTGAAAACCTAAGAGATTTAAGCACAAACATGTCCGATTGAAAAGAAAGTAAAACAGAGGGATGAATTCTTTCAGTAATACTTTCTCTGTGAGAGTGCTTTTATTTATTAACATGAAAATTCATGCTAACTTCCACCCTCACTTAATAAGTGCTGACAAAATAACCGAATAATGCATGTTTGCTCATAAATTGATACATTTTTAGGTCATGTGAAACTAGGGCTTCCATCCTTTTTTATTGATAATCTTTAGTTAATTATTTTATATCAGTTTATTTTTTTTTTACTGAAACACCCCTTTTGTCTCACTTTCACTAATAGGATTTGAACTCACAGAATATCTGTACTTGTACAAGATCAATTTTTTTAAAGAAAAACACTAAAGAAGACATACTACAATTGTCTATTTTTCTGAAGCATAATTGTAAAGAAACCAGAGAGTCACACAAGGACTGAAACAAATAACCGCGTCGCTAACAGAAAAACAGAACAATAATGACTGCGCAGTAACACGACAGCACTAACCAGCAGTGATCTTGTGATTATCAGCAGCGGAAGAAATAGTGCAGCAATACACTCATACTAGTCCAAGAAAGAACAATAATAGAAGAAGAAATGATTCAACAATGGAATTTGAAAAATAAGATAAATTTCTTATTACAAGAGAAAGAAAGAGATACAAAATATTGTTGTTGTTGGAATAAATAAAATTCTATCCCTACCCTTTTATTTATAGGATAGTCATATCTAATATAAGAAAATAACCCAAAGAATTATTTCCCCAATTAATACCTATACATGGAAATACTAAACTTCCTTGTCAACAAAAATCTAATTCATGGTAATACCAAACTTAATTTTCAAGAAATCTTATTTCCAAGAAATATTTTTCCTAATTTGTTAACTGCTTTCATAATATACAAATTTATCTTTATATTTTAACAATAATAACAATGAAGGCAATAGAAAAATTAAAATACAACCTAACTTCCATGTGATATATTTTCAAAGCATATTAACAATGAAGACAATATAGGAATGTAAAATTATGCGGCAATCATATCAATTTAACAATGAAGACAATAAAGATATATAAAATAACAATCCTAATCATGTCCAACTAAAAGGCAATAAACATTAATAAAATAAAATAACACACCATAACTAGTTTCTGCCTTCACAATTTATAACCACCATAATTAATCTGTGCAATAATAATAACAATAAACAAATAAAAACTCTTTTTGCAACTCCATGCATCGTCTCTACCACCTCCTACATAACAGAAACTGGCAAGCTGCATATAATAAATAATTCATGGTTAGAACAGAAACTAAACAAATTAATATCAGAATCTACAAATGATCTTGTAAATTAAAAACTCAACATAGAGGAGATTCAACCATGCTATTTTACTTACCAAAATACACAATAAATAAAAAATAAAAAACAATATCTCATCATTCCTTAGGCCTTGAGCGCAATCGCCAAACCTCGTGAACCCCAAAACCATCCTCAGTCTTGACGGCTCCTCTATTTCCATTTCCTTCTTCTCTATTTCGGTTTCCTTCTTCTTTTCTATTTCCGGCTCCTTAATTTACTCCTCAAATTTTGTCGCCTTCTTCTCCTTCTCAATTTCGATGGCGGTTTCGTCAAGAGCAATTTGGGCCAAGGTGGTACATCTGTCTGTGTGGATATCTTGATTTACCTCCAATATCTTAAAATATTATTTGTGTTGGTACTAAGATTATAAGAAGATAAGAGTTTAACATCACACCCGTTAATGCAAAGAAAAGCATTACCTTTAAAAATGAATTCTCTCAATACGTGAGCTTATTTAATATGCACGGAAATGAAAGGTGGAGATGCATGCTAAACATGGTGTTTTTGTCATGCGAAAAATACATTCTACCTACTCCAGTACTCCTATTCCATGCAAAGTCTTGTGATAATATAATAATAACTCGTGCGAAAAAATGCATGCGGTAACATCCTCATACTTAAAATGTCTTCCTACCTAAATATCCACGTCTTTTTAACTTTCAAAAAATAGAATATCCTCATCTTTTACTCTGTCTTGTGACAATCAAATTCAAATACATCCAAAATTAAATGGAGAGAGAGAGAGGGAGAGAGAACATATAAAAGTTGTGTGGATATAACCAACAAACAAGACACCCCAAAGAATGTTTATAGGAACATTGCAGAAATGTCATAAATAACCAATTATGCAAAACCAATAAAATAATGAATACATTTTTTGGACCGTGAAAGAAAGACAATATAACTTTCTATTATCAACGTTCAGTGTCGAATATTTTCATCCCACATCAGGCCGGTGCATTATTAACAATTATAACTTTTTCTAAGTTGGGTTGAAAAAGTTCAACAAGGGACTCACGAACTTGGGCTTTTTTCAGGGAGGGCATTTTAATCTATATCATTAAATGTCATAATTTAACTAATGCTTAATTTAAAATCGAGATTAACTTTACAAGTTTAACATAACTGATGATTCTAAGAAATGAACTTAATATATTTTTGTATTTAAAAAGACAAATATGACATTTGCAAATTCAAGTTTTGGGAGGGTAAATTTGATATTTTGAGTTTCTAAACAAATGAAGAGATTCTAAATAAAAGAATGCAATTCAGTAAAATAATCAACTAGAAGATAAAATAGATAGCAAACTTAATATTACGATAAATACCCAAAATCTGCTCTATGGACTAATAAGAGTCAACCCAACAAAATAAAACAAATAAATAAAAAAGGATAAAACACAACTTAGAAACTAAACAGTAAATACTGAATGGAAATAAATAAGAAGCTAAATAAGGGATGTCAAAAATTTCAAAACTTCAATCAGAGAGTAGAAGCTGCAAAAAATAAACACAATTAAATATTAGAAACTAAACAAGTAAATATAATAAATTACATGATGACGATGTATAACAACCAGCTAAATGGAAGATATATACTAATTGGTCCATACAAATGGTTATATAATCGGAGTTAACACCACATATTGTAAAAGTAAGTTTGGACAGATCTAGTTTCTGCAAAACCAACTAACCATGCAATTTTAATACCCAAAAAAAAGGACAAATATAAATTAAAACAAAACATACCATATAATTTCGCGACTTCTGTTACGCCTTTCAAAAACATGCTGCCCAATCCGAAAAATCGCCTCAGCTTTGAGCGCTTATCCTGTTGATCTATCTTCTTCTTCTTCTCTGTCTTTATCTCCTTCTCTATTTCATTCTTCACTGTTTCCTTCTTCTTCTTCTTCTCAACTTCTGTCTCCTTCTTCTCGATTTCCTTCTTCTTCTTCTCAACTTCAGTTTCCTTCTTCTTCTTCTCGATTTCGTTCTTCTTCTTCTTCTTCTCCTCGACCGTTTCATCCAGCGCAATTTGGACCAACATGTTAGCCTTTGTGAGGAGGGTCTGGCCAGCAATGAAGAGCTGGCGAACTTGAAGCGATATGTTGAATTCTCTCTCAGCTTCTCGTCCTCTTTACAGGTGTGTTTCACAGCAAACAATATCTTTATTTCATATACTCAGATTTTCCACTTTTTTATTTATATTGAAATGGAAAAGTAACATGGAAAGTTTGTCGGTTGGCAGGGATCTAGAGTACTGAAGAGCTGCACACTGGACAAAATGGGATTAATGGAGTATTTAAACGAACAAAAGGGGTTTTTGAGCGCGGCAACGTGGTACACACATGGCGGTATTTTCTTATTTTCTTTTATAAGATAGCCACATTGTCATTTTTTCAGTGATTTGTTAAGATGACTGAAAAATTAGGGTAGTTTAGGCAATTTTGAATTTTTTTTAGAGGGAGTTGATATGATATTTTCTATATAAATATTAACTAATTTGATTGATATTTAAGGTTTTGACCATTTGATCTTTTTTATGCATTTGCATCTTTAAGTATAATGGAAAGATATTTACCTAGCTTTTACAATATTCGTTGTACCGAACTGGACACTCCATTTCATGTGGAAAGATTTTACTAAAAGGGACTGATTTGTCTTATTTTATTTTAATTTTTCCAATTATTTTCAGAGAGCTCTCTAATTGGAGATTTAGCGGGAATGTGTCGAGACAATGGTATTTACAATTAGATCGATCTTGTAAATTGAAATATTTTCTTCATTTCTTTTTTCACCCTCAACAGATTTGTGGACTTTTTTTTTGAAATGGCAAAAAAAAAAAAAATTAATTAAGGGAATGATCAAGTTTTAAAAATATTTGCAAAAGTAGCCATTTCGCCCAGCCGTCGGGCGAAACACAAGTAGTTTCGCCCAGTAACGGGACGAAACAGAGCGCAATCCATTACGGGCGAATTTGCTTAATTAACCCTGTTTCGCCCAGCGGTCGGGCGAAACAAGACTGTTTCGCCCGGTAGTCTGGCGAAACAAACTATTATGCATATTTTGGGCTTAGCCCAGCCCATCTCTGTTTCGCCCACTGGCTGGGCGAAACAGACTGTCTTTCGCCAGCTCGCTGGGCGAAACAGCTTCCAATAATTCCAGCCCTGACTGAACAGTTGGAGTGTTTTTTCGAAAATTTTCGAAACAACAAAAAAAAGGGCGAATCAAGAGGCGAAAAAAAACAGAAAAAATGAGAGGGAAGGTATGTTGATTTCTTTGACTTAAGATTTAGTTAATTTTGGTTATTTGCTTAAAATTAGTTTCAAATTAGGTTTATTTGCTCAAAATTAGGTTCAAATTAGGTTTATTTGCTCAAAATTAGTTTTCCATTTGTGTAGTTGATTTGAAATTATATTTATTATTTGGTTGATTTGGTTGATTAGGGTTTAGGGTTTAGGATTATTTATTTATATTTTTTTTGTTATAGATATATTTTTTAGTATATTATTTATAGTTTTTTAAAAAATAAAATGTATGCTATGCATTTATTTATTTATTTATGTATGTATGTTTATTTATTTATTATGTATGTTTATGTTTACGTATTTATTTATTTATTATTAGTTTTTATTTATTTATGTTTTAAAAAATCAAATGTTTAAAAAATCAAATGTATGTTTATTATTAGTTTTTATTAGTAGTTTTTATTTATTTATTAATATTATTTTATTTATTTATTTATATTATTTGATTTTTTAAATAAAAATGACATTCGACGCGGGACCTAGTCGGCCAAATTATGCGCTTCAGTCACAACAACACATGCATCGGGCGAACGAATTTGGCAACACCGAAGATGTAACTATCAAACCCATGCGCTACCGACAACATGAAGTTCCGGTATTTTTTTTTTTTTAGTATATTACTTATAATTTTTTTTAGAAAGTAAAAAAAATCATATGTATGTTATTTATTTATTTATTTTATTTATTTAAAAAATCTTATATATCTTATATATTTTATTTATTTATTTATTATTAGTTTAATTTGCTGTATTTATTTTATTTATTTATTTATTTATTTTATTTATTTAAAAAATCTTATATATCTTATATATTTTATTATTTATTTATGTATATTTTATTTATTTATTTATGTATATTTTATTTATTTACTTATTTATGTATATTTTATTTATTTATGTTTATGTATATTTTATTTATTTATGTATATTTTATTTTATTTTATTTATTTAAAAATCTTATATATCTTATATATTTTATTTATTTATTTTATTTAAAAATCTTATATATTTTATTTATTTATTTATTTTATTTTATTTATTTTATTTAAAAAATCTTATATATCTTATATATTTTATTTATTTATTTATGTATATTTTATTTATTGCATACAATTTTCAAACATATATATATATAAGAAAATCACTCTAGACATTCGCCTTTTACCAATTTAGTTGAAACCACAAAAAACCTGGTACGATGGATTAGCCGTTCCATGCCGTACTTCATAACCCAAGTCGACAATCGTACCGACGATAGCAGCTAATCCGGTAAGACTGGTACGGCCCTCCATTGCATTCTGTCCTTCAACCGTCACAAGAAGATAGCCTGCTCTGTCCTTGCATTCAGTCACACTCACATTCCGTCCCGCCACGTCATCAACTCTAACCTTATCCTTGTTATAATGCAAATCGTCCATGGCCAGCCAAAACAGCCTTCGCTCCATGGACGCCAAGTTACATCTCGTCATCACGCTGACAAAGTCATAAACCTTCAATTCTTGTTTCTCACTCTCAGTCTGAATCTCAAAAGCCTTCATCAAATCATTCAAACTCATCTCAATCTTCTCATAAGAGATAGTTTCTGAAGTGATTCGTATTATGGCGGCGAGGCGGGAGCCGTACTTGCGAGAGTGGAGAGACTCGATGGAGCAGCCAAGGTATAGGAGGAGAGAGGTGGCGAGCGAGATTATGTCGGGGTGGTAAGCGGAAGTGAGTTCGATGTCGACTGATGAGTGAGAGAGAGGAGCCCGCGTGGAAGAGAGAGAGAGAGTGAGACGGGTCTCGATTTGGTAGAATATCCATGGGTCCAGAAGCTTCTGGCCGAATGAGTCCGTTGTGTTGAAAACTGCACATGATTAAAAAAATAATGAATTAGGTTTGTTGGAAATAAATGGATTTTTGACACTTAGAAGTGAAATGAGAGATTGGTTTGTCATTTTTGCTAAAGGACCCTGATTTAGTGAGCAGTTATATGATGAAGCTGACTGATTCTTCAATTGACTAAGAATCTTTCAGCTGAATTAAGTCTTATCAGCTCTCAACTTCAGAAAATGAAACGTATAATAACAGACCTAACTAATCAGAAAATGAAGCAGATCATAAATGGCCTAATTAATTAGAAATGTAACAGCTCATAAATGGCCTAATGAATCGGAAAATGGAACTGATCTTAAATGGCCTAACTAATCAGAAAATGGAACAGATCATAAAATGGCATAACTAATCTGTTTCACTTACTACAAAATCTATGACAAAACTAAAACAGATGCACAAATGAAACAAAATATTACTTCTTTAAATCAAAAGAGTGTGAAATATGAAATACCATAGAAGTAGTAGGGCCCATCGTTCATCAAGTACGCCTTCTGTATTTCCAGATTCAAACCCTGGAAAATATTCAGAATATGAACCAGACTTTTCCCATCACATGGATCTTCCACCTAATGAAAATACAAAATGATTCAAATCAAAAGTAAAGTCGGATACTGAATAAACAAATAACTATTTCATAAATAACCAAAATGATTCACAAAAACAGAGAAATTAGTGAATACCTTAACCACAGTAGCTGAATCGTCTGAGACATTGTCAATTTCCACGCTGAAAATTAAGAAAAGGAAAATCGTATTAGTGACACACAGATATGAAATAATGAGTAAACAAGAACAGTATTTACATTTTCTCTTAAAACCCAAGGAACAAATTCCATTTCTCTCCATTTTCTCAATCCACTCAAAATTTTCCATAGACAGAAAGAGAGAGGGAATCAAAAGTTCACTGATTACAGTGACTACCAAATTGAGAAAGAGAATTTTACGAACTGGAAATATACCATGTCAACTTGGGCCTTTTTTCTAACTGTTTAACTTGGGCCTTTTTTGTAAATTATTATGTCAATTTGGGGCTGAATCTAAATATTTAGGCCTGCGATCAAGTAAAATTATATAATTGAAAAATAATGACCTGGGATTTGGTAGGTCCAAGCCCACGTAACTTGTCTTCTGATCCATACAAATATTCTTCAACTCATCTTCATATTCACAAAGTCAAGAAAAAAAGAACTACGTTAAAAACGAACGTAATTTTCTTAGTATTTTTATTCAAAAAATGAACGTTTTGTACGTAAAATTACAGATTGCCGCCAAAAGGGAAGGCAGAAATTTACAAAAAGGAACAAAATAAAAGAACCAAGCCAATACATTTAAATCAAGATAAGAGATTAAGAATCAAGAACAGAAAGAACTAACTGTATAATATCAAAGATTAAGATGAGTTATAATTTGGAACCGACATTCACATAAAATACATTACTAACAAAGTAAAATACTCACACTGCATAATGACTCTCAAAGATGGAGGTGGTGATGAGACAGAAGCTCCTGTGTTTGAAGAGGTGAGAGACAACAGGCTGCTAACTGTTGATCGGATCGGATCTGATAAGAAGGAAAAGAAGTTTCTTGATCAATACATTTTAAATCAAGATGAGTTCAAAGAATCAAGAACAGAAAGATTAAAAGATCAACTAATCCAAAAGAAGAACTCGTGTTGCATTGCATTAATACTACTAACGAAACAAGAACTCACTAGTCAGCATCACCCTCTCAGAAGGTGTCGGTGATGGTGCAGAATGTGACGGGAAATAGGTATCCATGCATGGGGAGCTGAGAGAATCATCACCTGATAATCATAAAACAAAATCTTGATCATATATTTGTATTTCTCGTTATTTGAAGTAGAAAAAAGGAAAGTAAATGAAACTGACCGGAGATCAGAGAGGGACAACGCTCTGAGAAATCTCTCAAGAACGCCAGACGGCTCCTGAGCTCATCCATGGTCGGAGAGCTCGGCGGAGAAGGGGCCGGAGAAGGGAGCTGAGAATGGCGAGTCGTCGGAGACATAAGGTCCCAAGACGACGAAAGCATGATTGGAGAGAGAGAGAGAGAGAGAGAGAGAGAGAGAGAGAGCTCAGTGGAAGTATTTTGATCGGAGGAGAAGGAGGAGATGATATGAAACTATTTTGAGAGAGAAAGTAGGAGAATGCACTCCATTCCTATTTTACTTGAGATCTCCATTGACAATTGATAATCGTTAGATTTAAGATCAGACGGATATGATATATGAAGGAATCAATTCCAACTTTTCCAACTTCTCCCACAAAATTCTCCACGATTTAACAGAATCTGATTTTGTGTATTTCATTTTGCATATATTATCATGTGGTGTGCTGTGATATCAGTATAAAAGACTCGTTACATGACATATTGATTTTATCTGCTATATAATTTTCAAAATTTGAAGTGATCAAATTTGAGAGCTCATTTTATAGACCTGGTGCATGTAGAATAACTACCCTTAATATCCTCTTGAGTTGTTTATTTTAACAGTAATATCCTCTTGAGTTGTTATTTTTCAAAAAATATTTTTGTTTAAGATTAGAAAAATATAGCATTTTTCTGAAGAATAACAAAAAAAATTGAGTCCAACTCTTGATGTTTGTAAAACAATTACATGATAAAACAAAAAATGAAGTTGAAAATCACAATTTTCTGCCGTGAGTTCAACCGAGATATAGATCTTGTGAACTGCATGATAAAAGAAGAAGAGCTACAGTCATACACATCAGACTCCAAAGTACTTCCGTACAAAAATTTGAGATGCAAGCCGCAAGTTTAGATAATTCGTTTCTAATAAAGAGCAGATTTGCAAGAGGTTATTGCCCTTGTATATAATATTCAATCTTCTATCGTCAGCTTTCTTAGTAGAACCATTAAAAAACTCCATCCTTGCAAGTCAAGAACAACAAAAAAAGTAAATTAGACCATAGAGCTGGTAAACATGACCCGAACACGAAAGATCCGCTCGACTCGTCCGAAGTCCGACCCGATCTGATCCGAAAATTTCAGACCCGGACCCGAAGTTAACCCAAACCCGAAATGACTGTTGTTTGATGATCACTCTAACCCAACTTGATATAAAACCCGACTTGTTCGAACCCGATATAACCCGTGACCCGAGAGTATCCGAAACCTGATAAGCCAAGATCTGAACTAACCCGAACCCATATTGACTCTAGGTTTAAACCAACCCGAAATCTGAGCATATCCCAAATAATATTTTAATCTAATAAGGACTTTGAAATCAATGTAAATGCTCTTTTCTTAGTACTTCTTGCCCATTTTTTGTATTTTTTTTAATTTTAAAAAAAAAGTCAAATGAATTAAGTGATCATTTTCAATATGTTTCAACATGATTTTATAACATAGTATTCTTAATGTATCATAATACTTCTTATTGAATATGAAATATATTATTTTATACCAATTCAATTTATTTACATTTCAAATTGATATATCATAATTCATAAGAATATGGATTTTGGTGCACCGAGTCTAGATCGGGCGGGTTAGGGGGGTCTTTCGGGTTCGAGTCATGGTTCAGGTCATGTTGGCAGCTTTAGCTTTATGTAGAGGTAGAGGTGACAAACGGCAAGTCGGGTCAGAAACAGGTTCGGGCTAAACACAAAATCAAGTCAGTTTTCGGCTCGGGTCTCGGGTTTTAGTAGGTTCAAGTCGGGTCGGGTTATGTCAATTTTATGTTCGGATCATTTTGGTTCGGGTTCTTTGGGTCCGGGTCTGACAGTTTTGGGTAGTTTGATATTTCTAAAATATCCGGATCGAGTCTGGTTGGATCGGGTAGGGTATCGGGTGACTTTCGGGTCCTTTTTTCAGATCATCAGATGCATCATGTCGGGTTATTTCGTGTTCGGTTCAATTATTTCGGGTAATATATTGATAGTTTGATACACATTGAGGTCAATTTTGAGTAAGAGTTATTTGGGTCTCGGAAAGAATCAGGTTGGAATCGGGTCGGGTTAAGGTCAATTTTTAGTTCGGATCATTTTGGTTCGGGTCCCGGTTCGGAGGGTTTGAGTCATCTAATATTTCGGACGGGTCATGTGGGTTTCTAAGTTTCGTGTTAGTTTTGTCATCTCTAAAAATTCATAAAATAATCCAAACCCAATTTGCCCAAAACATGAAGAAACTTGAATTTCACATGACCCGAATATCAAATCACCCCAAACCCAAAATAACCAAAAACCCATTTAATCCGGCCAGAACAAGATCAGAAAAAAACTCGACCCGACCCAAAATTCACCTGATAAATTCTTGACCCGAAAAAGATCCAACCGAAACAAGATCAGAAACCGACCCGATCCGATCCGTGTTGACTAAACCCGAATATGGCCCGGACATAAAAATGGATCTGAACCCAAAAGATCCGACCCAGATATGACCCGACCTGCCCATTTGCCACCTCTAATAGGCCAATTAGCATAGTTAATTAATCTTGGTATATAGAAATACAGGGAAATGCTATAATTTAATAAACTTTTTTTTTGCGGTTTAAATGTTATAATTTAATAAACTTGCCGATGACGCTAAGGTTAAAAGTGAAAGTGAAGGACACGTGCTAATCTATGTCGATTTGAACATTTCAAAAAAAAAAATCTATGTCGATTTGAAGAAGAAAAGAGATATAATATACATTATTCAATTATGGGCTGGTGTATAAAGAGTGATTGGGCTTTTGGACGGTGGCTTGAATATAACAAAAGAGGGTTGAACATAATGAAAATACGCTGAGAGAGTTTAGATATTGGCTCCTGCACTAGTCCTAAATTGAGCCTTAAGTTTACATAATTTTTTGAAACGGTAAGTTTACATAATTTAGACTTGCATCAAATTTATTTTGACGTAACATTATATATATGCAGTACATTTCTTCAACGATAGATGGCTGCATTTTCATTCTTATCAACCGAGATTTAAATGTAGTAAATATATGATAAAATTTGAGGTACATGTAGATATAGTGATCATGATTGGCTTCATAGGAGTTGATTTGTAATATGGTATGATTAACTTACAGGCAAAAGAGGATTTTTTTCTGTGATGTAAAAAATGATGTTTTTGAGAAATGATTTATATTTTTTATTTTTATATTATGTGTATTTTCTGTTCTTTGTGGCAGTGATTCGCTATATTGTAATAAAAATTTGGTATCGAGTATGATTGGTACAACTCCAAACCAATAAGAATTTGGTGGTTATTTAGCAATTTGCATATTTGGTATCAACTATGATTGATAAAACTGCAAACCAAAGGACTGTATGTATGGTGAATTATTATCGAATGAGATAAAAAGGTAGAGGTAGGAAACAATTATTTCCATGAGTTAAAAAATGTAAACAATGTGGGAATCAAAGCTGCCAAACATATAGTCCTGCTAGTTTTGCCTGATGAGAGAGCCTTCATGCATAATGTATGAGTATATTCATCAAGAAAGTGATTTTGATGAAATTTTCTTTTTTAAAGACACAAACTTTGTGTTATTTTGCATTGTTATTTGTTGAAAAAACTTATAATACCAAATCCTGTTATTTTCATATAATCTACTACAAAATTAATTATTAAGATAATTCAGTGGACTAAGATGTTTGTCGGATATCACCTAATGATAAAACAAACTTCTTTAATCACGTATTTGTATTTTTTGTGTTCTTGGAAGTAGAAAAAAAGAAAGAAAACAAATATAGCTAGAGAGAGGAAGCTCCATGATCCAAGAGGAATAGCGAACTGTGAAGTGACTGAAGTCCCTCAAAAAAGCGAGACGTGGGCTGATATCACCGAAGAACCAATCAGAGCAGCGAATTGAGAACGATGAGTGGTTAGAGAAGTGAGGTCTCACGACGAGGAAAGCATGATCGCACCAATGAATGTGTGTAAATATAAGAGAGGCTGAGAGATCAGTGAATTCTTGTTTTGATTGACTTTTTTTTAACTAGCATCATTATGAAAAATATTTAAAAAAATAGCGTTGGTTTGAGATTATTTGCAGAAATATCTCTTCCGCTCAATTACTAAATAGAAGGTGGCCCAATAATTGAGCGGAACAGTGAATTTGGTGTAGCACTGCAAGAGCAAATAGAACTAGGGTTCACTAATCCTTCTTAATTTCAATGAAAATGTAGTCTCATAACTCCGCTATGCGGATTCTCCCTAAAAAAAAAAAAGAAATTATATACACATATCAACGAAGTGAGCGGTTCACATGGACAGGGTTCGGCCGAACGCTAAATGAAGAAAATCTAATAATTATTGGGCTTTTTGAACCATGGGTTTAAAAAAAAAAACTGAAGACTAAATTGGCTAAAAGTGTTACATACTTTAGATCTGAATCAAATGTTTCTTCAACTGTAGATTATTTGACTGCATTTCTACTCCTATTGTCACGACCCAAAATCATCATGCACAACACATATAGATATACATATAGAGCAATAGCAGAGTCAAAACAATACAAGGCACATCTCATCACGTAAAAGTAAAAACAATATCTACAAACTAAAAATACAACTAAAAACTACTAGATAAAAATATACACTAGTGCTGGCGCTCTCTGCTACGCTCTCAAAAGAATCTACGTATGCCACCACCTCCTGCCTCAAGTGCTACCTGGGAATATTGGCTGAGCATCAGAAAAGTCAGATAATAAAATACTATCTGCTATTACTACAGCTACTACCCTACTACCCTGCTGGAATGATAAATACTACACTTCTACGAAACACTGCCACCACTTATAAGAACTACCACTTGTTACAAAAATTACTACTTTTAATATTATAAGTGGTACTACTGGAAATATACATATAAGTATATTTAAAAACTACGATAAGGTTGGCAACCACACAGGACCCACTCATAGACTGCAATCTCGGATCTACTTGAGATAAGTTAGTCTGCTGCACTCTCAGCCACACGAGAGTGGTGTCTCCAACTTTGCCACAGTGGAAACACGCCCCCTCTAACCACCCGAGGAGACCATACTGTCACGTCTAACAGTTTGTAAGTTTCGGTAGCTAGCCGAAAATCACTCTCTGGTACCAGGCCCACTAAAAATGTCCGTACATGTGTCTTCCTCATCCACTTGTATAAAAATAATATTTTTCTACCACTACCAGTTATACCACAAGATTTACCACTAACTACATATTCTACTGAAATAACTACATTTATATAATATTTAAAAATAATTAAATAAATAAATAAATAATAATATCTTTTAATTACTACCATTAAAACCGCCTCGGAATAAATATTCCAACGACTACAAGAACACTGAAAACGGATACTGAATGGAGAAGTTATGAATATTTTACTGAATTCAATTCTACTAATCGGACACGTCAGTCTAAAACTGACCTAATTCTACTGATAGCAACTACAACTACCTACTAAATAAATAAAATAATTAAATACTCAAATACTCAGCCATGTATTTTATCTTGGCCTAAAAGCTTATTAATCCAACAATTAATTAATTGGATCATTATAAGTAGAAGGTCTAATCCATTTTAATTAATTACTACATGGCCCAACTTCAAATAAATACCCAATTCAAATTTAATTATTATTCTCAGCCCAAACTCGAAATATAATTCAGCCCATCATTAATTAAAATCCAGCCTATTAAACTCGGCCCAATCCAGATTTTATTTAAAGCTTATTGGATATTTATTCAATGGATTTAAACCTAAATAAGAACCCGACCCGTTTAAACCCATACCCGACCCGATAAGACTAAACACCTCAATTCTCTCTCCTTCCTTCCGCCTCCTCCTTCCTCTTCCATTTCTTTTTCTTCTCCAAACCGAGCTTCACTCAACCTCCTCTCTCCCCATGAAAATGAGCCAATAGATGGTCGGAACGTCACCATTCAAGCGACCGTACCACTCTCGACTCATCTCTTTACTCAAAAATCACATTCCCCATCTCTCTAATTAAAATTTCATTCATCCCCAAAAGCTAGGGTTTATACTATTCCAAGTAATACTTGATTTTTAATGGCAATACACGAGTTTCTAACTCACATTGTAGGTAAATATGAGCAATTACCTCTAAAAGCTCAAGATTTACTATTTGGGCGACCTCTTCTTGTAAACCAACTTCGGCAAAGTCGCCTTCCGACCCGAGCTCCGATCAACTCGCCCCTTCTCGACTCTACTCCTCTCTACAGACGTAACTCTTCCCTCTCTCTCTAACCTTCTCTCTTCCTATTGAGAGGAAAGGGAAATATGATATTTGAGTTTATCTTATATTTGATGTTTGAGAGATATTTATATCCAAATAATATAAAGAATATAACACTGTTTATATTTCACTGGCCAATGAAAAATGAAATGAATATTTGGATGAATATCTCATAGTGTGAAAATGGCTCAATCATCTTAATACAAGCACCTCTTTGACTTTTCTTATTTTCATTTCATTTTATTTCATTCATCCATTCATTCACATTTTATTTTAATTCTTTTAATTATGTTATAACAATCTTCCCCCCTTAAAGAAATTTCGTCCCCGAAATTTTTACGTACCTGCGATACGAAAAATTCCGGATATTTTTCCTTTACTTCTTCTTCACGTTCCCATGTCGCCTCTCGAGGAGAATGGTGCTGCCAGCGTACTTTAACAAGCGCTATAACCTTATCTCTTAACACATGTTCCTTTCGATCTAAAATCTCTACTGGTTTCTCAACATACGTCGCATCCTCTCTCAACTCAAAAATTGGTGGCGCAAGTACATGCGACGCATCCGGTACATATTTCCTTAACATTGAAATATGAAAAACATTATGCACACCCGCCAAACCTGGAGGTAAAGCAAGCCTAAACGCTACCGGTCCAATCTTCTCCGTATCTCGAATGGACCTATATATCTAGGCGATAACTTGCCTTTCTTTCCAAAACGCATAACACCTTTTGTAGGTGATACTCGCAAAAACACATGTTCTCCCTCCTCAAATTTAATTTGTCGACGCTTCTTATCTGCATAACTTTTCTGCCTACTTTGTGCGGTTAATAATCTTTGACGAATTAACTGCACTCTCTTCTCCTCTTCTTGTACCATATCCGGTCCAAGAAATTTCTTCTCGCCCACCTCATACCAATTTACTGGTGATCTACACTTCCTTCCATAAAGTGCCTCATAAGGAGCCATTCCTATACTCGAATGATAACTATTGTTATAAACAAATTCTGCCAAGTGTAGATGTGAATCCCAACTACCCCCAAAATCTAACACGCAAGCTCGCAATAAATCTTCTAACGTCTGAATTGTTCTCTCAGATTGACCATCTGTCTGAGGATGATACGCTGAACTAAAATGCAAACGCGTACCGAGTATCTTGTGCAAACTCTTCCAAAATGTGGAAGTAAATCGGGGATCCCATTTCCACTCTGGTATCTCCAAATTCTGTAATAATCCCGCAGGTCGTTTATGTTCTGCCTTTATTTGCTGGCATTCTAAACATTTAGAAACAAATTCAGCTATATCTCTTTTCATTCCTTTCCACCAGTAATGCTGACGCAAATCCCGATACATTTTATTACTTCCGGGATGAATCGCAAACTTTGATTTATGAGCTTCATTAAGTAATTCTTGTCTCAACTCATGATTATTAGCTACACACAATCGTCCATGAAGCCTAACCGTATCGTCATTCGCGATTTGAAATTTTGACTTCTCATTATGAGCCAAGTCATCGCGCACTGACTGTAAATAAGAATCATTCGGCTGCACTTCTTTGATCTTTGTTACCAACTCAGATTGCGCCCACATAACTGATAAAAATCCCTGCGATCGCTCGGGTAAAATTTTCAGTCCTAAATCACCAAGAGCTGAAATCAAATTCCATCTACGTACTGAAATATGCGCGCTATAACTTACTACATTCCTACTTAACGCGTCTGCCACCACATTCGCCTTTCCGGGATGATAATTAATACTGCAATCATAATCCTTCAAGAAATCCATCCAACGCCTTTGTCGCATATTCAGATCTTTTTGCGTAAATAAATATTTCAAACTCTTATGATCAGTACAGATTTCAAACTTTTGACCATACAAATAATGCCTCCAAATTTTTAACGCAAAAATAACAGCAGCTAATTCTAAATCGTGCGTCGGATAATTATTTTCATGCTCCTTTAATTGCCGCGACGCATACGCTACTACTTTGCCATTTTGCATGATTACGCATCCTAAACCGCAATACGAAGCATCACTGTAAACTACGAAACCGTCTCCACCAGAAGGAATAACTAACACTGGTGCGCTAGTTAATCTCGACTTTAATTCCGCAAAACTCTTTTCGCAATTTTCATCCCAAATAAATTTCACCTTCTTCGATCTTCGAAAAACCCTCCACAAATCTTCTGTAGTAACCCGCGAGACCAAGAAAACTACGTATTTCTGTCACACTACTAGGCCGCTTCCAGTTCAGAACCGCTTCTACTTTCTTTGGATCCACAGAGATACCTTCACCCGATATTACATGTCCAAGAAAAGATACCTCATTAATCCAAAATTCACATTTACTTAATTTTGCATACAACTTCTCCTTTTTCAAAATCTCCAACACAAGCCTCAAATGCATCGTGTGCTCCTCTCGACTCTTCGAGTAAATCAAAATGTCGTCAATAAAGACAATAACAAACTGATCTAAATACTCGTGAAAAACACGATTCATTAAATCCATAAAAGCTGCGGGTGCATTCGTTAAACCAAACGACATCACCAAATATTCATAATGACCGTATCTCGTACGAAAAGCTGTATTAGGAATATCCTCCTTCCTAATTTTTAACTGATGATAACCTGACCGAAGATCAATCTTCGAGTAAATCGTCGAGCCTTGAAGTTGATCAAACAAATCATCGATTCGCGGAAGTGGGTATTTATTCTTTACCGTAACTTGGTTAAGTTGTCGGTAATCAACACAGAGTCGCAATGAACCATCTTTCTTTTTTACAAATAATACGGGTGCTCCCTAAGGTGACACACTCGGGCGAATGAAACCTTTATCGAGCAAATCTTGCAATTGCTTCTTTAATTCTTCTAACTCCTTTGGCGCCATGCGATATGGTTGTTTCGAAATGGGTGTCGTGCCAGGCATTAACTCGATTGTAAACTCGATTTCCCTATCCGGTGGTAAACCGACTAAATCATCCGGAAATACATCAGGAAAATCACGAACAACTAGTATCTCTTCATTTACCGGTTCTTTTGATTTATCCGACTCTACCACCAATTGGTGTTGAGCACTCTTGTCGGATAAGTGCGTGTCGTGAATTGCCGACAAAACTACGTGTTGAGTTTCTCCTGCCGCTGCAAGCTGAAATGGTGGCTGCCCTACTAGATTGAACGTAACGACCTTTCGAAAGCAATCTACTGTGGCATGATACGAGGATAACCAATCCATACCGAGTATGGCATCGAAATCCTAAAAATCTAGGATGACTAAATCGACTAGCAATTCTTGCTCCCTAATTTTCACCACGCAACCTCTAAACACTAACTCCGCTAACAAAGATTCTCCCATAGGAGTGCCAACTAAAAGACTGCTATCTAGAGGTTCTGGACTCCTACCCAACTTCGCCACAAACAAAATAGACACAAAAGAATGCGTCGAACCAGGGTCTATCAACACACTAGCAGGAATATCGCAAATATTAACTACAGTATGGATAATCGAACCTGATGTTGGGTTTCTGCCGTTCATAACGCAGCGGAAAATACAAAACGAAATTAAATTGAATTCGAAACCCAAAAGAAGGATCCGTGAATTACAATTAAATCAAAAAAAAGTTCATAACTTTGTACCTTCGGATTACGCTTAATCCGTGATGATCAAAAGCAAATATGGTTGACGCTTCTCGTTGCCCGATTCCAAACCGGTTTCCAAACCGATCCTTTGTATATTTCGCCTAACCGGTCTAACAAACCGATCTCCAAACGAACGAATTCTCCAAGCAAACCGATTCACCAAACAAAACCACAGTTTCAACCCGAATCACAAAGACGCCGCACTTCGCCTCGTCCTCTACCGGTATCCACACGAACAACCCCTTTGAACGGATAAAGAACGATATATGCTAGTATCCGTTCTTCATTTCTCTCACAGAAATAACAAGAGAGTAATTTTCGGATTTTTCTCTCCTTTTTTGTCTCACAAAATTTGGACGAAAATATAATGATCCTTAATCTGATTTTGGGGTGTCTCTTGTGCCTACATAGTCCATAAGTTTCATATCCTATGTGCATGGTAACTATGTAACCATATATGCAACACACCTTATCATATAAGATGTAGGATTGGATGTGTCACTTGACTATGTAGCTTTCCATACAACTTATCACATAAGTTATGATTTTTCTGTGTACGTCTCAATAGTTGTTCTTTGTGTGTGACCATGTAGGTTTACTTAATGTTGGCAATAATCATCACAACGGATTATAAATCATGAGCGGCCTCTAGCAAGACATCATGATTACCCAAATTAAGTAAATATAGATGATTCGATCAAACCTAATTTATGTCATGCATTGTATCCCTTTGTTACACGATATCTATATCGTCCATAAGGCATGGTATGTGTCAACCTTATGTTGGTCGATAAATATTTCTTGACACCGAATTTGATTGAACATGAAATGACATTAATAACTCTTTATTAATTCACTTGAGCACGGCCGTGCGTTTCTTCAATCAAATCATCAAGAGGCCTAAAGATATCTCTCTCAATTTATGAGAGGAACAAATCCTATCTTAATTAAACTCTTTTCTCCGCATAATTCATTATATACCTAATTATAATCTTTATGACCGCTCGGTTAAAGACGATGTTAGATTATATTAAAGTATAAAATTTCTCAACCATCAGTCAACTAACATACTGATGTACATTTATAGCTTATCATAAAGTATGTTTGTCTCACAAACATCCTATGAATGATCAGGGACAGTTTAGAATATCATTCATAATACTTTATAGTTTTACTATCAAAGTCACATACTTTGATGATATAAAGCTGAATATCATATTCAAGGTTCATTTTAGTAATAAGAATAAAATAACCAATACGCATTATATAAAATATCTCTAAATAAAAACAATGTTTGTTTAACACAATCCATACATCTAGGTCTCAAATACATTGGCCTAGGGCATACTACTAACACCTGAAGCCTGAGCATCCTGATTGTTGAGGGCAAAGGTGCGTGCGGGAACAGGTTTCTGCTGCTGCTTCTTCTTTTGACAATTAACTGCAATGTGTCCTGGACGATAACAATAATAACACACCGGTTGCCCAAAAGGACACGTCTTGGACCAATGGCCGGTCCTACCACAAAAATGACAAGTAGACTGATTAGGTCGTGGCTTGACCACATCGTCCCTCTTTGGTGGAAGAGTCTTCTGCTTCTTGAAACTCCTACCAGGTGACTTGAACTGTACACGTGGCGCTCTCATCTCATACTTCCCCCTCTCCAACCTCCCCTCATACTGCCTAATCTCCTCAACATCACATTCGGCCAAAACCGACTTGTCCACTGCACTCGCATAACTACTACACTGAAAAGCGCGCACTCTCCCTTTTATGTCAGGACGTAACCCGCGAACAAATTTCGACACCTTTTGTGCTTCATTACTGACATCATGTGGTGCAAACTGGGACAACTCGTAAAATTCCTCTCATACTCCAACACAGACATATCATCCTGTGCCAAATTAGCAAACTCCTGTCCCTTTTTCTCCTGAAGCGAATATGGATAATACTGCTCGAAAAATGCACCTTTAAAACCCTTCCAATCAACAGTATTACCCAATGATTGCTGCTTCATAGACCACCAATGATCCGCATTCCCTTCTAACATAAAGGTAAAAAACCTCACCTTTTCCGCATCAGTCGCCTCAATCACCTCAAGTGTCTTTTCAGAATGACGAATCCACGCATACGCCTTAGTTGGATCAGTCGTACCAAAGAATGGCTTCGGACCCAACTTCTTGACTCAACCTCTCATTCATTCCACTATTAGATCCCCCACCACCACTACTACTACGACGAGCCTGAGGATGCGCTTGCTGTTGCGGTGGCTGAGAGACTTGCTGCCTCATCAGCTGAACTAATGTCTCATTAGTTCTCTGCTGCTGCTCTAGTATCTCCCGAAATAAATCTGACTCGAAACGGGATCCACGTACTTCATCTCCACCACCTACAGCCTTCTCATTCCCAGGATTTGCTGAGCTTCCTGCGCCAACTGAGGCAACCTTCTTCAATTTCTGCTTCGGTGGCATTTTCACTACCTAAAGTCAATTAAGACTTAATTAGAAAGATTTTTACGGTTGAATGTTAAGACATCTGCAGGTCCAATAGAACCATTGCTCTTGATACCAAAAGAGTTGTCACGACCCAAAATCATCATGCACAACACATATAGATATACATATAGAGCAATAGCAGAGTCAAAACAATACAAGGCACATCTCATCACGTAAAAGTAAAAACAATATCTACAAACTAAAAATACAACTAAAAACTACTAGATAAAAATATACACTAGTGCTGGCGCTCTCTGCTACGCTCTCAAAAGAATCTACGTATGCTACCACCTCCTGCCTCAAGTGCTACCTGGGAATATTGGCTGAGCGTCAGAAAAGTCAGATAATAAAATACTATCTGCTACTACTACAGCTACTACCCTACTACCCTACTGGAATGATAAATACTACACTTCTACGAAACACTGCCACCACTTATAAGAACTACCACTTGTTACAAAAATTACTACTTTTAATATTATAAGTGGTACTACTGGAAATATACATGAATATCTCATAGTGTAAAAAGGGCTCAATCATCTTAATACAAGCACCTCTTTGACTTTTCTTATTTTCATTTCATTTTATTTCATTCATCCATTCATTCACATTTTATTTTATTTCTTTTAATTATGTTATAACACCTATCAACCGAGATTTAGACTTCAGATCAAGTGAAACGCATATTTTAAAAACAAAAAAAAAGAGAGTTTATTAATCACATTACAAAAAGCTCAAGGAACAAATCATTAAGTCAGAGTATTCCTCTCAAAATGCATATACAAGAAACTATACCTATTTTATCTTTAATTTTTTGCGCATCTGACCAAAGCATAAGAGTTGAAAGAAGAGCAATTGTAGCGGTCTCGACTCGAAGCCGGTTCGGGCCTAGACCCACTTCCTTTGAGCCTGCTTCTTTCATCATCTTCAACTCTTCACTCGTAAAATCTACAAAAAAGAATTAAATTTTAATGTTAGTACAAATAATATGGTAATAATAATTAATATTCATTATAAGAGTAAAATAGAGAGAATAATTACCTCCTTCTGGACCAATAATAAGGAGTCCTGTTTCATGTGAAGACCAATAATAAGGAGTCCTGTTTCATGTGAAGTCGACTCTGGCAAGACACTTTATAGAGGCGGTGCTTCTGCTACTGCAACAAATGAAAGCTCGGACTCTCTGACCTAAAATACCAGATAAATAATATTGACTTAATACCTTCTTTTACCAATTCTCTGTACTTCATTAGCATAATAAGGATGTAAATTACGAGCTTACTTTTGGCAAAAGTTGCTTTATGTTTAAAGGAGAATTTAGACTCATTGCATGGAGCCTTTGACCTGAAAAGGATAAAAAAAAAGTTAACTATACAAATAACCAAACTACCAGATAGTAGGTTTTTATCTATACAAATTGATTAAGGAGATAATTAAATTGCGAAACAATAGAAAGAAAAGGAAAAGTGGTTACATTGTTTGACAGCAGCCAACACAACACGTTGTAATCTGTCAACTCTATTTTCCGAAACTGTGTGGCATCGCTCTGTCAATAAAGGTGTCACACTACTCGCCGCCTAATTCCTTTATTTCATCAAAAAACAATCAAATTTTATTGACCTTGAAGAACATCAACTTATTTCACAACATACGTATACTATAATCACAAAAGAAATATTTACATACAGTACATTTCTCAATAAGCCAATCAGCTCTACCACCCTTCAAAGTCCCTAAAAATTGATCGACAAAAATTGGATAAAATTAAATCTTAAAAAATAGCAATATTAGACAACTAAAAAATAAGTTACCCAAGGCAGCAAACACATTCCACTGCACGCCTGGTGGGTTAACGGATATCAGATCCGTTACAGCCACAATATCCGACCCGCTCTTGTCAATTCTCTCTATAGAACCTTCAACTAAACTACCCGATCCATTAAATAGCTCCACTCTTCCATACAAAAACAGAAACGAAAAACAACCATTGAGATTTAACACACTCAATCAACCTTGTATACAAACACAGAACAACAAACCAACCAACCTATCTTTGATGCCAAGACGAAGGACACGTGTCATATGCCAGAACTCAGCTCCTTGTAGTCTCACAACATCTCCCTACAGAAACAATGAAACCAAGGTATTTGATGAAATGTCTTGGAGAATGAATAGAGAGAGAGAGAGAGAGAGAGACGGACAGTTTGGAACGTAAAACCTGAAGTCGATTTGTAGCTAAGGATTTCGTTAGAGCATTGGCCAATTGATCTCTTGAGCAGATGAACTGGACAATGAGTTACTTTGCTTGAACTCTTTCATGCACAAAGTGATCGTCGATCTCATTGTGTTTTGTATGTGCATGGAAAATAGGGTTTGAGGCAAGAAAAGTAGCGCCGAGATCGTCTCACCAAAGAATTGGTGGAGTGTCGAGTTGGATGAAGAGCTCGGAGAGGAGAGATTGAAACCAAATGAGCTCAGATGTAGCAAGTGCTAAAGCTTTATACTCAGCTTCCGTGCTTGAGCGAGAAACAGTCGGCTGTTTCTTGGATGACCAATAAATGAGATTATTTCCAAGGTAGACACAGAATCCGGTAATGGATCGGCGATCATCAGGGCAGCCGGCCCAATTGGTATCCGAATAAGCGTGAAGTGTGAGTCGAGTCGATTTGGAGATAATAAGGCCATGATAAATAGAGCCTTTAAGGTAGCGAAGTATTCATTTCACCAAGGTAAGGTGAACATCAGTTGGGCATTGAAGAAATTGGCTAGCACAGTTGACAGCAAAGTAATGTCAGGGCGCATGATTGTTGCGTATTGAAGGGCTCCAACAATGGAGCGATAGGAGGAAGGATCAGAAAGTGGTTCGCTAGCAAATTTCAAGGAGTTTTCGCCAGGCGCCATGGGAGTTTGACAAGGTTTGCAATTCTGCATCTTAGCTTTAATGAGCAAGTTTTCAATATAACGTGTTTGAAACAAATGATAGCCTTGTTGGAAAGGAGTGCATTGTATGCCTAAAAAGAAACGCAGAGGACCTAAATCTTTTAATGCAAAATTGTTGTTTAAATTAGATATTATTTGTTGAATGAGTTGTGGATTATTTCCTGTAATAACAATGTCATCTACATAAATTAAAATCCATGTAGTGTCAAGATGTGTATGTCTTATGTAAGGAGAAGAGTCAGTTGTACATGATTTAAACCCAAAAGAAAAAAGTGTAGAAATTAATTTGTGAAACCAAGATCTAGGAGCTTGTTTGAGACCATATAAAGCTTTCTTAAGTTTGCAAACGTGAGAAGGAAAATCTTTGTTGACAAAACCTGGAGGTTGAGTCATAAAGACATCTTCTTGTAAATCTCCATGTAAAAATACATTATTAACATCTAATTGATTTATAACTCATCCTTTACTAAGTGCTAGAGATAAGATAAGACGAATAATGGTAGGCTTAATGACGGTACTAAATGTTTCTTCATAATCAATATCATATTAGTGGGTAAAACCTCTAGCGACTAAACGTGCTTTGTATCTATCAATAGACCCACCTGCTTTTCTTTTGATACGGTAGACCCATTTACAAGTAACTAAGTTTTGATTGGGTTATGGAGGAACTAAAACCCAAGTGGAGTTTTGTTGAAGGGCACTTAGTTTGGTAGCCATGACAGTGCGCCAAAGAGGGTCTTTATTAGCAGAAGAAAAACAAGTGGGTTCTAAAAGGTCAGTGGAGTTGGCTAATTCAGTGGTAAAGGATACAAAATCAGCAAACTTCTTAGGCTTGGAGTGTTGAGTCTTGGATCGAGTGAGCATTTGATGTCTGTGTTGAGTACTGGAGGCAGGAGCTGAAGGAACATCACCAGGTTTGTCATGACCCAAAATCATCATGCACAACACATATAGATATACATATAGAGCAATAGCAGAGTCAAAACAATACAAGCCACATCTCACCACGTAAAAATAAAAACAATATCCACTATTAAAAAAAATACAACTAAAAACTACTAGATAAAAATATACACTAGTGCTGGCGCTCTCTGCTACGCTCTCAAAAGAATCTACGTATGCCACCACCTCCTGCCTCAAGCGCTACCTGGAAATATTGGCTGAGCGTCAAAAGAGTCAGATAATAAAATATTATCCACTACTACAGCTACTAGCCTACTGGACTGATAAATACTACACTTCTATGAAACACTGTCACCACTTATAAGAATTACCACTTGCTACAAAAATTACTACTTTTATAATATTATAATTAGTACTACTGAAAATATACATATAAGTATATTTAAAAACTACGATAAGGTTGGCAACCACACGGGACCCACTCATAGACTGCAATCTCGGATCTACTTGAGATAAGTCAGTCTGCTGCACTCTCAACCACACGAGAGTGGTGTCTCCAACTTTGGCACAGTGGAAACACGCCCCCTCTAACCACCCGAGGAGACCGTACTGTCATGTCTAACAGTTTGTAAGTTTCGGTAGCTAGCCGAAAATCACTCTCTGGTACCAGGCCCACTTAAAAATGTCCATACATGTGTCTTCCTCATCCACTTGTATAAAAATAATATTTTTCTATCACTACCAATTATACCACAAGATTTACCACTAACTACATATTCTACTGAAATAACTACATTTATATAATATTGAAAAATAATTAAATAAATAAATAAATAAGTAAGTAAATAAATAAATACATAATAATAATATATTTTAATTACTACCATTAAAACCGCCTCGGAATAAATATTCCAACGACTACAAGAACATTGAAAACGGATACTGAATGGAGAAGTTATGAATATTTTACTGAATTCAATTCTACTAATCGGACACGTCAGTCCAAAACTGACCTAATTCTACCGATAGCTACTACAACTACCTACTGAATAAAATAAAATAACTAAATACTCAAATACTCAACCATGTATTTTATCTTGGCCTAAAAGCTTATTAATCCAACTATTAATTAATTGGATCGAAGGCCTAATCCATTTTAATTTAATTAAACATGGCCCAACTCTAAATAATATTCAGCCTACTTCACTAATTAATAATTAATCTACTTAAATAATAATTCAGCCCATTAATATTTCAGCCCAACAACTATTAAAATCCACTTAAATTATTTTAGCCCATTTTTTTTCCATTTAAATATTAAAATCCAGCCCAATTTCACTAATTAAATATTAATCCATTTACCCATTAAATATTGAAATTGCAGCCCAATAATACTTCTCGGCCCAAACAGATTTATATTAAAAGGCTTAATGGATATTTGTTTAATGGATATTAAACCCGAACTAATAACCCGACCCGGTAAGAATAAAATCTGACCCGATAAGACAAACACCTTAATTCTCTTTCTTCCTTTCTTCCTCTTTCGCCTCTCCTTCTTCTCTTTCGTTTCCTTTTAACTCAAACAGAGCTTCAATGGAGCTCCCCTCTCTCTCTAATAGCAGACCAATAGATGGCCGAGACGCCACCAATCAGACGTCTGGACCACCACCGGCCAACATCTCAAATCAAAAACCTACTTTCCCATCTCTCTACTCAATTTCATTCCATCCCCAAAAATTAGGTTTAGTCATATTCCGAGTTATACTCGATTTTAATGGCAATACACGAGTTTCTAACTCATATTGAGGATAAATCTGAGCTATTTCCTCAAAAAGCTCAAGCTTTGCGATTAAGGCTACTCGCTCTTCTCCGATACGTAAGTTCCGGTGATGGCGCCCTCTGACCCGAGCTCCGATCAAGTCGTCTCTGCTCGACTCGACCCCTCTCTACAGACACAACTCTTCCCTCTCTCTTTGACGTTCTCTCTTCTCTCTTCCTATAGAGAGTAAAAGGGAAGTTTGGTATTTTGAGTTTATCTTATGCTTTATTTTTGAGTGAGATTCATATCCAAATAATATAAAGAAATGGGTACTGTTTATAACTTCACTGGCCCATTAAAAACAATAAACGAAATGAATATTTGGATGAATATCTCATAATGTGAAAATGGTTCAATCACTAGCATTCACAAGCAGCTCAAAGGCAAACTGCTCTTTGAACTTGCAAATTTTTACTTTATTATTATTATTATTATTTTTTTTTATGTTGTATTATAACAAGGTTCTTCTGTTGAATTGATGGGATCATTAGGTGCTGAGCTGGAAGAGAGAGGAGAGTCATCCTGTGAAGTTCCTGCAGAAAATCTACAAAGCACAGTAGACAGGAGTGGCGGAGGTAATACAGAGAGAGAAATTTGTGCAGAAGGTTGTGTGTTTGGAGGTGGAGAGAGGAATTGTAGTTGATTAAATGGATAAGATGATTCATTGAAACTAACATTTCTACTGATGATAATTTTTCCTGTTGCAAGATCCAAGCACTTATATCCTTTGTAGTTATTACTATAGCCAAGAAAAACACAAGATTTTGATTTGAATTGTAATTTATGATCAATGTAAGGAGTAAGAAGAGGAAAGCATTCTGATACATTAAAAATTTGCCATTTAAAATTTCCAAAATTCCAAAATATTTATAATTTTCCTAACACAAGTCAAGTTTAACAAGTATAGTTGGCAAGTGTTGGGGTCGAACACAAGGAACAAGGAGAATGGTCTCGAATTATTCAAAACTCATATCAAAAGGGCTCACAAATATTCAACTTTAACAAATAATTCAATTCTTATATCATGATTTATCAAAGTTCTTATTTAAATAACAGAATTTTTCAGCAATGTCACAGTTTAATAATTAAGCTCAAAATAATAAAAAATCAAGTCCGATTGAGGCAAGAGAAATATTTTCAGAAACTAGACTTAAAGGACTACACTTTAGAATCAAAGATTTTGATATTTGGCTCAGATCACAGAGAAACAATTCGGACAAGTTGGATCTGAAAATAATTCAGAAAATCAGAATTCAGCTGACATATGTTCAAAGATTTATCAATATCTCACAAATCATTGATCAACACTGAGATTTAAGCATAGATTCAGAAACTAGAGAGAAAATTCAACAAGATAAGTCTTTTTGGAAACTTTTATTTTTTATTTTTATATTTTTTTTTATGATTTATACAAAACTGGGCAGGAATTTCTTACAGAAACAGAAAAATGAAGAAATTAACAAATTTAAAACAAGGATCTCACAATATATAACAGTGATTGGTATGATTTTTGGGTTGAAATTCATTTACTAAATGTGAACGAATTTAATATAAAAAAAATTTGGTTTTCAGTTTAACTTGGTACCAATTTTAACAAAACAAGACTGAAATTTCAGAAAGCTAAGAAAACTATTTTTGGATTTTGATATAAATTAGGGATTTTTATGTAAATTAATGGAACTTATTATCATTAAACCACAAACATACAATTTCAGATTTTTGAGAAAAGATTTAGTGAGTTTTCTCATCCAAAAACTACCCAATTAATAAGGAAAAATTCAGATTTAAATTAAAAATTCAGCCATAATTGATTCAAACTCAAATTCATCCCTAAAACCTTAATCAATCACTAAAACAAATTCAACCATAAGTAATAATGATTAACCAGCTATTCTTTATCTTTTTAACAACTTAATTTCAATCAATTCAACTTTCAACGAAGCTAAACTAATCAAAACAGATTTTAAAGCATATAAAGAACACTTAATTCTCAAACTTATGAAAATTGCATCAAATAACTCAAGGTTTTCAAACAAGAAGCATCAATCTACAAATCCCTAATCAAACACTACTCATTCCTCTTCATAAGTCCACAAAACATGCAAGGATTCATCACAAGTTCAGTCAAATAAACCCTAAACACTAGAAAAAGAAAATTAATGAAAAGAGAATGAAATACAACCGATTTATGAGCCTTCTTTGCAACCTTAGAGACCTTGAAGAGAGACAACTAGATCTGGAGGATTGAGTGGGTTTACAGCATGGTTCGACCTTCTTTACTTCACAATTCGAATTTTGTCGAACACCTTCGTGTTAGAACTTGTTCTCCTTCTACAATCCACCAAACTCCGTCATTTTTTACCCTCAAGCTTCTGGATGGATCCCTCAAGATTGGGCAAGGTTAACACTCAAGCTTCCACCAGCCGTTAGCACCCTTGACTAAGCTCGAATTTGATCAACAATGGTGGTTTTGTGAATCGTGAGACTTGAGCTCTAATGGTGAAAGTTCAGTTTAGGGGTGTGTTTTTGGATGTAAATGAGAGGTATTGGTGTGTAATTCTCACTCCAGAGTGAAGGAATAGGGTATATTAAGAGAAAGAATTGGACTTGTTCCTTTCACCATTAATGGAGATGAGAGCTCTTTTGGAGGTAGATGGAAGCTTGTGATTGACTATAACATATCAAGGGGTAGCATGAGCTATCCAGTTGAAGGAAATGGGGAGAGATCAATTTTGTCTAACATGGAGGAGTAACGATTCAGAGGGAAACTAATTTTGATTCTTTGATTAATCATTTCCATTTTCGAAAAATGGATGTCTCCATTGTACTTTTTCTCACTCTTATACTTGGGCCCGCAAAAAATAGAAATTTTTATATGATATTGTATATTATGATGTTATCTTTCATCTCTCAAAGTTCCAGATTCAAATTCAAAGGTTTGGTTGGGTTTTCGAGCCGTCAAAGTAGGGACCAGACTCAGATTTCTGCACAGTTTTGAGCTGCAAATTTCAGCTTTCATCCGGTTTTGCGCCACTAATTCAGAGGGTTTAAGGGTCTTTCTCCAAATGTTTCTACATGGATATGTAGAGGGTTTTGTCTAGTTTCAAGGGTACGAAAATGGGAAATTATGAATCTCGTCTTCGAAGGTTGTGATGGCTTCAAATTGGGCTTCTCCTTGAAATTTTTCAACACATGGAAATATTTTTTTCGTTGGAGCATGGAACTTGGTTCGGTTCGCATTCTTTCGCTTCTCGGTTTAGGGATGTTTTGACATGATTAAAGAGGTATCGGGATAAGTCTCGAGAGGTTCTAAAATGGTTACCGAGTTGGTCCTCGGCTTGCGCAAAAATCGAGGTGCTAGATAAAATGCCCAAGCAAATGTTTTGTGGATTTTTGAGTTTTGAATTGTCTCCATGTTAGGTTTAGGGTTATTTGAAGTGTGTGGTTATTTGAAGTGTGTGTTGATGGATTTAGGGTTGAAGAGGCTTTGGTTGAGAGATGGCCATCTTTAGCCCACAATTCACGTTTTGGTCCTTCTTAAGAGTTGCAATTTGCATCTTAGCCCTTCATTTCTCCTTTTTGGGTCTTTTTACCTGAATTTAGAGAGAGAAAATGAATTAAGGAGATTTATACAAGTTTTATTCATTTTATATGTTTTTAGAGATTTTATTTGATTTTTTTTACATGAAATCTTGTATTCAAAACCCTAAAAATGTGCGTAAAAATATTCACATCACATTCACACCCCAAGACTCTATTGATGAAATCTTCCCTCCGGAAACGCGATCACAGACTTTTCATCTTTTTTTTTTAAGCTTCGGTAGGCGATTGCTTTATTGAGATACTATTAAAAAATTAAAATGTTCGAAATACGAGTTATTTACAATAATTTTGTCAAAAAGCTAAAAACAAACGAAATACAATCAGCAGACCTTGAAGAGGCCTAGACCTACAGCTTATCTACAACAAGACTAATGAGTATGAAAGTACAAACTAAAAAGAAAGGTAAAGAGAGAACTAAAAATTGCTCCATAGCCTGATGTCATTGTGGTCGGCTTCCATTGTGCAGGAGATCACCGGGGTGTCATTTTGGAATATTTTCCTATTCCTCATTTTCCAAATCGCCCAACAAGTAGCTAGCCAATTGGCGTCCCAAGTTTTCTTCTGCTCCTTTGAGAGATTGAATCGTCTAAGTGACCAAAGATCAATTGCTGAGTCAGCATCGTGGGTGTCAACTTGCAATCTTCTCCAAATTTTCGTGGTGAATTGGCATTCGAGAAATAAGTGATCAATGCATTCTATGATTGGGAGAGAGCATAGGACACAAGAAGGAGAATGAGGCCATCCTCTTTTCATGAGATTTTGTTGTGTAAGAATTTTGTTGTGTGATCATAGCCATCCGAAGAAACATACTTTTAGAGGACTTTATTTTCCACAGGTGTGGCACCCAAGAGAAATCAACATTGGTTGTGTGAAGCATTGAGTAGAGAGATTTGGAGTTTAAAGCTCCGTTGGCTGACCAACTCTGGGTTGGAGAGTCACTGCCTTGCGAGAGAGATATAGATTGGATGATGAGAGATAGTTCAGAGGCTTGCTTGGCTGGAGTTGTATTGTTGGTGTGAATGTAGAGATGCAACGGAAGTCCCTGGTTGACCACTTGATTGACACTCATTTGGTTGGAACCCAACTCTCTGAACATTTCCGGGAAGAGATATTTGAAAAAGAGCCTCATGAGAGTGCAAGGATGAGAGTTTGTAGAGTCCATTTTCAGCGGTAGCTTGAAGAAGGGTTTGATGAGTTTGAGCATTCTTCACAAGACAAAAACTTGGATGAAATTGAAGATACACATTATTTTCAGCAGTAAACTTAGCAATGCTTATGAGACTTTTAGTAATTGTAGGTACATGAAGTACATTAGAGAGATGTAATTGTGAATTAAAACAATGAATAATAGAGGAGCCAGAGTGAAGAATGTTCAAACCCGCACCATTACCTACACGGAGCTATGCAGAGCCTGGAAACGGAGCATAGGAGCTGAGAGCATTAATGACAGGAGTAACGTGATGCGTGGAGTCAGAATCCAGAAACCACTCATGCGGAGGGGGCGCATATGGTGGTACATATTGGTGTTGACTAATTACGGCCTATAGGGGGGGGTAAATATGTCTAAATCGTGCGGAAGTGTGATTTATTTATTTTTATTTTTATTTTTTTTGTAATGTTGTAATTTTTGGTTTGTTTTACTTTTAATTGATAGTTATATTAGTACAAATTGATAATAACAATTAAAAGCAAATAGATAGATACGAGAAATGGATCAATACTAAACACGCAAACTTGTTGACGAAATTTGGCTAGGTGGTTGCGTGAGCTATAACCACCATTTTCTTGCTAGCGAACCTTTCCGCTTTCACAAGTACCTAATCTTCGGGTCTTGCCTTTCGGCTCCGTTTACACTAATCCAAATATCTTTTCTTTACAAGACTCGAATCACCACTCGCTTTACAACACATAGCGAATCGATGAAACAAAACTTGAACCGGATTTCTTTCAATTGATAACTTCAGAAGTGCGAGTCACCTTCTTGTCTTTCGGAGAATTGAGAAGTTTTTTTACGGCTAATTCTTCATATCAAATTTCTTGACATGAATTATTCTAGCTTTGAAAATCATTCCCAAGATTATATTAGTAGCTCGGAATATATTTAAATATCATCAAACTAAGAACAACAATGGGAGCTGAGAGAAATTTTAAGGTGGTTGCCGAAAAAGGGGAGGTTGAGGATGGATAATTGGTACCTCAGAGAGATAAGAAGAGGGCGGAGGTAAAGGCTGTGGAGTGGCGCCATATGATCGGTCAAAACGTTTGTAACAGGTTTGAGCAGTATGACTGGGAATGGAGCAAATCTGACACACAGGACGATCTGTCCAGCCATTAGACCGGCCACGTCCCCTACCACGGCGACCTCTGCCGCGGTAACCGTTGAAAGGAGGGCGGTAGGTTTGTCGAGTCGGAAAATTAGATGGTCCAGCGTTGGATTGAGGGTAGATGTTTGTATTTTGTTGTGGATTTGTAGGATTAAATGATTGATGGGTTGTTTGGGTGAAATGGGCTTGGTGCAGCCCATGAGATGGCCCATTGTTTTGACCCAAAGAGTAGGTGGCATTATTAAAGGCAGTGTTGACTCGGAGCGGTATTGACTGTGGCAGGCCAACGGTCTGGGTGAGAAGACCAACGGCAGAGCTTCCATTGGCCTGTTGTTGTTCCAGATGAGCTTCGAAGCCGAGAAGAGAACCTTGGAGATCGGCAAATGAGATCATTTCTTTTCCCGAAGTGGTTGAGGTGCAGTAGAAGCTGTTGTAGTCGGGTCCCAAACCTTGCAGAATACTCATAACCAGCTCTCGATATGAGACCTTGTCGCCAATAGAAGTTAACAGATCAGCTAGAGCTTTCTTCTTGTTGATGTAGTCTTGAACTGAGAGATTATCTTTTCGTATACTTTGAAGTTGGGCGCGTAGTTGCATCATTCGAGCAAGGGATTGATTGGAGAAGCACTTGGTCATATAGGTCCAGACTTCACGAGAGGTTGTGCATCGAGCAACTTGAGAGTGAATTTCATCAGAAAGGGATGATTTCAGCCAAGCCAGGATCAATTGATCTTCACAGTACCAATGTTTGTAGAGAGGATCCATTTGGGTGGTAACTGTATTGTTGACGATAAAAAAAATTGATTTGGAATTGGAGTGGATTCATCAAGATAATGCATGAGATCATGTCCATTCAAGACAGGCGTGATTTGGGATTTGCCAAAGCTGGAAATTATTTCTGTCGAGTTTTATTGATGTTGGTTGGGTAAAGGTAATTGGTTTTTCGAGTTGAATTGAAGTGCTTGTATTTTCATAATTTGTTTCAGTCGATCCAGTCACAATTTTGTTTAGTTTATTTGAACTTTCTTGATCTGATTTGGAGTTTTCTTGATTGAAAGAAGAAAAGAATTTTCAGAAGAGATAAGTGTGAGAAGGGAGAGATTTGAAAAGATAGAGGTGAATTGAGATGGAATTTGGACTGCAGAAGAGATCTTAGTTTGGATCTTGATCTGGTCAGATAATGAAAAAAGGAGGAGAAATTAGTAGTAATTGTGGAAAAAGAAGGAATCTTGATAAGATTAGGAAAGAAAAAGTGCTGGATAATAGATTTTGGGAGGGAAGAAAGAAGATCTTGATTAGATCTGGGAGGATCAAATTAAAATGAGCATTTGCTCTTTATATAGCTGTGATATCATGTTAGGAATCAGAAGACTCTAAATGATTGTATTTTATTGATTGATATTATGTACAGTGGAGTCACTATTTGTAGTGTTGCTATACTGTTGTGGCTGTTACAAGATGAGTCCACATGTCAGAATATTATTACATGAGTTATATTCTTCTTCCTTGTACACCAGATTCTAATCTTAACTACCTAACAGATTTCCTTATAAAACTAACAACAACTACTTATACAGTCAAAACAGGAATTGATAATTATCTTCCAAGGCAGATCAACATATTGAAGAGCGTCAAAACTGTCCAGTATTTCATCAAGTGCTGAATAATCTTCAAATTCATTTGAATTATTACGTCCAAGCCTTGCTTCTTCAGCTTTTGCCTCCACAAGATAGAACATCACACAGAGAAATAGAGATTAGATTAAAATCAGAATTTACTCAAGTATTTCTTTTCAGAGAGCTTTGCTTCAATTCAACAAGAGAAAAAAATATGTAAAAGGTTAGAAATGATGCATACCTTCTCTGAATCATCCGTCGTCAACATAAAATTCCTGGTAAAGAATTAAGTATTCACAAAATCAAGTACGCGAACCTTAAAAAAAAAATTAAAAAAAATGGTTCAGTCATTTATAGAAAAAAGAGAAGCAAAAAAAAAAAAAAATGTAATTCCAACAGAACAAAAAAAGGGAAACAGATTTGAACTCTTTTCTCAACTTATCTTTCTTTCCCTTCTTTTCTTCTTCTTTCCTCTTTTATTTCCTTTCCCTTTCTTTTCTTTCACATCTTTGTTGGTAAGCTCATTTGCAATACGGTTTTTCACTTCTTTTCCCTAATAATAACACATCAGAAATTCGAATACATTAATATCAGTAGCCAAATTTCTATAATTAATCAAATAACAAAAATCTTTAAGAAACACTTAATATACCTGATAAACCGCAGGAATATCCAACTCCTGATAAATGAGAACTGTGCTTTGTTCATTCTTTTCCTTTTTTTCCTCTCTTTCTTTCCTTTTCGTTTATTTGCATTTACATCCTTCTTTGCAAGCTCAACTGCCCTAACATTTCTCTCTTCTTTTCCCTAGTAACACATCAGAAATTTCAAACAATTAAATGGAAGAAGAATGAAAGCATTACATTAATTAGATAAATTTCAGCAAATTAATCAAATAACAAAACTTCTCTACAAAAATATTTAACAAACCCCAAGAAAATCTGTGTGAATGAAAGAGGCCTCAAAGTGCTGTGAACTCGAAGACTAAGTCCTCTTTGAGTTCAGAACTCTCACTCTCATAACCTGCATTTATAGGATCAATTCCATGAAATATTATTAACTTTATTTACAGTATGCTCTGTCCTATTACAAATAAGAAAAATTAGAAGTTAAAGATAATTGATAATTAATGGAGAGAATAATACCGGCTCGGCAGAAAAATCCAAAATCATCATCAAAATGGGCCGCTTCATCATTCAAAATGGACAGATATTTCATCAAGTGCTGAATAATCTTTAAACTCACTTGAATTATTACGTCCAAGTCTAATTTCTTCAGCTTTTGACTCCTCAAGATAAAACTTTACAGAGAGAGAAATAGAGAGATTAGATTAAGAAAATTACTCCTAACAAAACCATATTTTAATCAAGTGTTAGGTCATGGAGGTTTACTCAATTTAACAAGAGGGAAATTTATAAAAAATAATAAAAAAAAGAAGGAAAAAAAATGATACATACCTCTTCAATGTCTTGCATCGTCAACAAAAAACTACAAGTGTAGTACGCTTTAAAATCCAAGAATGAAACAGATTCAAAATCATTGCTCAACATATCATCTTTCTTTTCCTTCTCTTTCTTTCCTTTCCCTTTCTTTGCTGCACTAATGTTTCTCCCTTCTTTTCCCTAATAACACATCAGAAATTCCAGAAAATCGAAAGGAAGAAGAATGAAAGCATTACATTAACAAGCCAAATCTCCACAATTAATCAAATAACAAAAAATCTTTACAAGAATACTTCACATACCTGACAATCGTTCTTGACTAGAGGGACATCTGCCTCTTTAATTTCAGAACTCTCACCACCTAATATTCACAAGAATTCAATTAAATATTATTATTCACTACATCATACCAGTACACAATCTAAAAGCTACAATTGGTTTTGGAGCAAAAAAAATACTGGTTTTTGGATAAACAAAATGGGTTTGATCAGATGAATTTTACCTTCAGAAACTGTAACAATTGCCTCACTAACTGGAGAGGGTGCTGGCTTCTCCAAATCTGATAGATTTTGTAGAGAGAGAGAGAGAGAGAGAGAGAGAGAGAAGTAGGAAAAGAGAGAGATTTGAATAATTATGTTAGACTCCTTTGAGTTAATTACTTGATTAGTTTTATAAGGGATTACTTTATTTATAGAGTTGGTTAGCTATCTAATTTTATCATTAAGCTACCTAACCTTATCATTAAGCCACCATCTTCCACTCTACAATCCAATCATACTATACAAGGTACACATGAACTCACTACTCTAACACCCCCCCGCAAGACTAGCCGGGTCTCAACACGGTGAGCTTGTCACGAAGTCGCGTGAAGCGAGGTGTTGTGAGTCCCTTAGTACGAATGTCCGCAATCTGGTCTTTGGTGCTAATAAAGCAGACTTGGAGAGTTTTAAGCTCAATTAATTCGCGTACAAAGTGATAATCAATCTCAATGTATTTGGTGCGAGCATGGAACTTGGGATTGATAGCTAGGTATATTGCGCCAATTTTATCACACCATAGGATTCGGACTTCCTTTTGAAGGATGTGTAGTTCGCGTAGTAGGTATTGGATCCATACAAGTTCGGTGGTAGCCATAGCAAGACTGCGGTATTCCGCTTCGGTACTAGATCGAGCTATGGTTGCATGCTTCTTTGCACTCCACGAAACTAGATTGGGACCAAGAAAAATACAATATCCGGTCATAGACCGTCTATCGTCGGGGCAACCAGCCCAATCTGTATTGGAGAAGGCTTGGAATTATAAAGATGGGGAAGAACGAAGAAGAAGACCATGGGTTATTGTGCCTTTGAGATATCGCAAGATGAGCTTAACGGCTCCCCAATGAATATCGGTTGGTGAGTGCATGAATTGAGAAACTTTGTTTAACGCAAAGACAATTTCTGGTCTTGTGATTGTCGCATATTGTAGCGTGTCAACTGTGCTTCGGTAGAGTTTGGGGTCCTCAATTTGGTTACATTTTAGTTTGGAGAGTTGTTCTCCAGCAGCCATGGGAGAAGAACACGGTTTTGTACCGTCCATCTTGGCATTCTTAAGAAGATTCAAGATGTATTGGGATTGGGATAGGAGTACGCCGTCCGACACCTTCTGTGCCTCAATCCCAAGGAAGTAGTGGAGAGAGCCTAGATCCTTCAATGAAAATTGTGCGTTGAGATCAGTTATAAGTTGTTCAACCGATTCGGGGTTGCTTCCAGTTACAATTATGTCATCCACGTAGATTAGAAGAACTAGAATCTCGTTGTTTTGAAACTGAATAAAGAGAGAAGTATCGATTCGTGAGCCCACAAAGCCAAGGTCGACAAGAGTACTCTTTATTTTTGTGAACCAAGCACGTGGTGCTTGTTTGAGGCCATAGAGAGCTTTCTTGAGGAGACATACGTGATTTGGTCTTGAATCATTGACAAACCCGGGAGGTTGTTGTATGAATACGATTTCTTCAAGATCCCCGTTGAGAAACACCTTGTTAACATCAAGTTGTCGTACTTGCCACGCTTTTGATAGAGCAAGTGTAAGAACAACCCGAATGGTAGTTGGTTTAACCACCGGACTAAAAGTCTCTGTATAATCAATTCCTTCTTCTTGGTGATACCCCTTGGCTACTAGTCGCGCCTTGTACCTCTCTATTGATCCATCCCATTTCTCTTTACTTTGAACACCCACTTGCAACCAACTAGATTTTGGGAAGAATGAGAAGAAACAAGATCCCAAGTTCTATTTGTAAGAAGTGCATTAAACTCGGTTTCCATAGCCGCACGCCACCTGGGGTCTTTGTTGGCTTGAGTAAAATAAGTGGGTTCACTTTCTTGTTCAGAGAGAGAAGGTGAAATGGGATGTTTTGTGGTTGTATATGCAACAAGATCGGAAAATTGTCATGTTCTTCGTATGTTATCACGAGTTCGAGTCACCATTAGATGAGAGGAACGTGGAGGTATAGGAGCCGAAGGGGGAGGAGGATCCACACTCGAGGGTTGAGAACCTTCAGGTGAAGATGAAGATGCCTCGTTATGGGAGGGAGAACTCTCATGGGAGGGATTCAAGGGGAGAAGAGTGAGAGTTGTTTGAGTTGGAGGTGGAGTGGTCTGAGAAGAAGTTGGAGCTTGTTCATGCATGAAGGGGAAATAGGTCCCATTGAAGAGTATGTGACGACTGACATAGATTTTATTTGTTGGGAGGTGAAGAAATTTGTACCCCTTTTGATTTGGTGCATATCCAAGAAACACACAAAGGAGAGACCGCTTTTATAGCTTATGTGAATTGTAGGGTCGTGTATAAGGGGAACACAAGCACCCTAGAACTCACATGAAGGTGTAATCAAGTTCTTTGTGAAAAAGTATTTCGAATGGAGATTTTTGCGGGTTGACGGTATTTGGTAATCGGTTAATGAGATAGACAATGTTGTAGAACATATCATCCCAAAACCGAAGTGGGATAGAAGCTTGTGCCATTGTGGAGAGAGCTAATTCAACGATGTGGCGATGTTTCCTTTCTACAAGCTCATTTTGCTCAGGTATAAGCGCATGTGATCACATGAGTAATGGAGGGATGAAGTCGTGAAATGGGTTTAAACTCAGTCACTCCATCAGTTTGAAGTGTTTTTATAGAGCAGGAGAGAAGGTTTTCGGCTTGCGCTTTAAAGAGGTTAAAGGCTTGGGACACTTGGTCTTTAGATGAGAGGAAATAAATCCATGTATAACGTGAGTAATCATCAGTAAAATGCACAAAATAGCAGGTCCCCGAATGAGAGAGGACCGGAGCTGGTCCCCACCCATCTGAGTGCACCAATTCAAGAGGTAAAGAAGAACGAGAAACATTATTATTATTAAAAGGTAATTTGTGAGCTTTGCCCTCACAATAAACATTACAAAACATCATCTTTTTATTAGAAAACAAAACTTTATTTTGCTTAATTAAATTTGCAATAATGGGAAAAGACGCATGACAGAGTCGCCTATACCACAAGTCGGCTGTCGCGCGCTCGCCGAGAAGTGCGGAAGGTCGATTTATTTCATTCAGTCCTCTGGAAAAGCAGTATAGACCGTTATCAAGAACCGCGCGATGCAAGATCTTGTTAGAAGCCCGATCCTTTATCAAACAATCAAACAGATTAAATTCACGGGTAATATTGTTTTGTTTTATAAGTTGGGATATGCTTATGAGATTTTTCGTAATTTTTGGGACATGGAATATATTTTTGATAGTTAAAGAACCATTCGTACAAATGAGAGTTGTTTCTCCAATATTTTGGATCGGAATTCCTGCCCCATTTCCAACTCGTATAAGATCAGTACCTGAATAAGGATGGTATGAGGTGAGAGAGTTTAAGTCGGACGTCATGTGGTTGGATGCTCCAGAGTCCAAGAACCATCCGTCGAATGATCCGGTGAATGGTTCAGCGAGAAGGGCCATTGGAGGGTTACGGGTAAAACGTTCGTGACAGTTGAGAGCGTCATGGCCATTTTAAGAGCAAATTTGACACCTTCCTCCTTTGTTTTTATTATTATTATTATTATTATTATTATTATTATTATTATTATTATTATTATTATTATTATTATTATTATTATTATTATTATTATTATTATTATTTATTATTATTATTATTATTATTATTATTATTATTATCATTATTATTATTATTATTATTATTATTATTATTATTATTATTATTATTATTATTATTATTATTATTGTTGTTGTTGTTGTTGTTATTGTTATTGTTATTGTTGTTGTTATTATTATTATAGTTGTTGTAATTATTATTATTATTATTTCGACCACCTCATCCTCGTCTGCCGCGCCCACGAAAATTATTAGATTTGACAAATTGGGCCGTGAAAGCCTCACACATAGGCTTTAAGAATTGTTATGGGCCGGGTCCAGGGCCCAATACAAAACCTAGTTGATTATTAGGTTGAAAAACTTGCTGGCCCATGGAATAAGCATTGGGCCCAACAGAAATCTGCTGGCCCAAATTAGGTGAAAATGGAGGCCTCTGGTTAAACAAGGAAACAGAGAGAGGAGAAGGGGAGAAAGCTAAAGTCGTCGTTCTCTTCGAGAAGTCTCCATTCAATGAGGTTGAGGCGATAAGGGTGACGCTTGTCTGCTCCATTGATGCCTGTTGCTCGAGCCGTTGTTGATGGCCTAAGAGAAAACCATGAAGCTGGTTAAGTGTGAGAGGTTCTGTGCGAGTTGTTATCGTCGAGACAAACCCTTTGAAGTCCGCTCCAAGACCTCCAAGCATGAACAAGACGAGGAGAGTTTCATCGATTCTCTGACCAATTAGAGCTAACTGGCTGGAGTAGCTCTTCATCTCTCTGAAATATTCTCCACACGATTGACCCAGTTTCTTGTTCGTACTGAGTTTTAGAAAAAGCTCAACTAGTTTCGCCATTATTGTTGAGTTATAGAGTTGGTCGAGGTTTTTTCAGATCTTAGTCGATGTGTTGAAATGAACAAGCTGGCTCAGGACTGTATCCATCATGGTGGTTCTGAGCCAGCCAAGAACCATGCAATCCTGTTGGCACCACATAGTGAATCTAGGGTTTACAATTATTTGAGCTTCGTCATTTTCTGTTTCAGCTGGAATTGTGACTTTGAGCGGTGGAGGTTTAAATTTGGGATCTATGTGAGAAGCTAAGCCGTATCCAATCAGGATTGGCTTGACTTGAGATTTCCAAACTAGAAAATTAGTACCATCAAGCTTGGTTGAGATTTGATTGTTAAAAGTGATGATTTTGGGAAGAGTTTCAGTTGCCATTCGAGCTCGATTGAGTAAAAAGGAAAAGAATTGAAGAAAGAAAAGACCTGATGATGATGAATTTTTGTGAATCAGGTATGTAAGATTGATTTTGGTTTGATTTTAATTCTTTAGCTCGCCTGTGATGAAAAGGTTGCTGAATCGACAATGTAGAGGAGAAATCTGAGGTGAGAAACCCTGACAAAAGGAGATAGCTCCTTCAGATTTGCTTCAGTTGTCGGTCAGAGCCAAATCTGAGGCTCTTGAGTTAATTTCTTGATTTGAATTGGGTTTAGGAAGGATGGATTGACTTGAATTAGGTTTGATTTGGTTGTGGACAGAATAATTCTTGACTGGTTGTGAAGAATTTAGTCAAGATTTCTCAAGATTTCCTTACTATAATTCAAGAATCAGAAATCTTTGACTGATTCTTGATGAATTCAGTCAAGATTCGAAAGAACAGATTAAAGAAGAAGATAAGAATCTTAGAAATTAGAATGAATTGGAAAATTGGGAAATGATTAGAGAGGGCATTGAGAATATTTGAAAAGTGGAAGCATGATTAGTGCTCTTGATACCTTGATAGATTTAGTAGAGAGAGAGAGAGAGAGAGAGAGAGAGAAGTAGGAAAAGAGAGAGAGATTTGAATAATTATGTTAGACTCTTTTGAGTTAATTACTTGATTAGCTTTACAGGGGATTACTCTATTTAAAGAGTTAGTTAGCTATCTAATCTTATCATTAAGCTACATAACATTATCATTAAGCTATCTAACCTTATCATTAATCCACCATCTTCTACTCTACAATCTAAGCCTACAATCCAATCCTACTATACAAGGTACACATGAACTCACTACTCTAACAAAATCCTTAGTTACTTTCTTATTAGAATAGTAGTATATGTATAGGAGTACCTTATATAGCGTAGCATTCTAGGGATTGAATTGTAGATGTATAGCTTGGATTGTAGAGTAGACTAGATTAGGTAGGATCTTAACTCTATAAATAGAGTCATTTGTACAGCCTAATTATTGAATTAATCTTTAATCAATTTAATACAAATATTCAAATATCTCTCTTCCCTCCTTTCAATCCTACATCTATCATGGTATCAGAGCAATCTGTTTTTGCTTCCGCTTTTCAATTCTCCAAATTCTCTTTTTTCTCTTCTAATTCTCCTTCAGCTAGAGAGCGGCAATTTGTGCCTCTTCCTTCAAGAACTGTCGAAGAACTGATTTCTTGAACAGTTCTCATCGATCTTTGACTCAATTCTTCTCAAATCAGTCAAAGAGAGGGTCATTCGAAATGTTTATGGTAATCTGAGTAGGAGTAGGGAAGTGTGACGTGGTGTGAGGTATTTCTTGACTGAATTTGTCACAATCAGTCAAGAATTGGATCTGATCATTACAACTTCAGGCAATTCAAGATCAAGATCCACTCTTTTCCAAATAATTCGGGACTGATCCAACTCGAATTGAAGTCAATAAGCAAAATTCAACCTTTTTCTCAACTCAAATTCAACACCTCAGTATCAGTCACTCGACAATTGGGGCAAATCAGAGGAGCGAGCACCTGTTTCAGGGTTCCTCTACTCTGATTTCACCTCACAGTCTCGATTCAATACTGTATCATCACAGGCAGACAAGAAAAAGACGACAGAAAAGTAACAAGAGCTCAAGAAAAGTCAAGAAATTTTGTTTTCTAACCTGATTCAGAAACTTTCTCATCATCACCAGGTCTTCTTCTCTCTTATTCTTCTTCAATGGCTTCTGAATCCCCCAAAATCATCACTTTCAACAACCAAATATCAACCAAACTCGATGGTACAAATTTTCTGGTATGGAAATCACAAGTCAAACCGATCATTCTCAGATACGGTTTGGCTAACCACATCAATCCCCAATTCTCACCTCCTTCCCTCGAAATTACGATTCCAGCCACCTCTGAAACAACCCAACCTCGCACCATAGTAAACCCTAAATTTACAGCATGGTGTCATCAAGATTGCATGGTCCTTGAATGGGTCCGAATGACCATGACAGACAACGTTCTCAGTCAGCTAGTGCACTGCACAACCGCTGCCGATGTTTGGAAAAACCTCAACCAGCTGTATAATTCGACAACCATGGCCAAACTACTTGAGCTTTTTCTGAAATTAAGCACCACAAAGAAGCAAGGGAAATCGTACAATAAGTACTTCAGTCAGATGAAGAGCTACTCTGATCAACTCGCTCTAATTGGTCAGAAAATTGATGAGACACTATTGGTGTTGTTTATGTTCGGAGGTCTTGGATCAGAGTATAACGGTTTTGTGACTGCCATCACTAACCGAACTGAGCCCCCCTCTCTCTCTCAACTCCATGGTTTCTTGCTTGGACACGAGCAACGAATCGAGCAACAGATCGCCATAGAAGGATCGAGCTCAGCTCTCGTTGTTTCGAGAAGCTTTACTGGAGGCAATTTCTCCAAAGGATTCACACCCCCCTTCTCTCCATCTCTCTCCAGTCCGCACTCTTATCTACCCTCTCCAGTTCCGTCCATGGGTCAGCATGAGCTTATTCATTTTCCAACGGGCCAGCCATCCTCATCTCACCTAATGGGTCCAAACATGGGCCACAACTAATTCCCTCTCCCCATTCTCATTTGGGCTCAATTTTGGGTCCCACTCCTGGCCCAGAAAATCTTCTTCAACCAATGTGTGAGGATTTCACGGCCCAATTCATCAAATCGAGCGGTTTTCGTGGGCGTGGAAAAAGAGACTGAGGAGGTAATAATAATAATAATAATAATAATAATAATAATAATAATAATAATAATAATAATAATAATAATAATAATAATAATAATAATCATCATCATCATCATCATCATCATCATCATCATCATCATCATCATCATCATAATAATAATAATAATAATAATAATAATAATAATAATAATAATAATAATAATAATAATAATAATAATAATAATAATAATAATAATAATAATAATAATCATCATCATCATCATCATCATCACAACTACAATAATAATTACAACAATCATAACAACTATAACAATAATAACAACCATAAAAACAAAGGAGGACGGTGTCAAATTTGCTCTCAACCCGGTCATGACGCTCTAACTTGCCCCGAACGCTTCACCCGTAATCCTCCAATGGCTCTTCTCACCGAACCATTCGGTGGGCCATCGGATGATTGGTTCTTGGACTCTGGCGCGTCCAACCACATGACAGCCAACCTCAACTCTCTCACCTCATACCATCCTTATTCAGGTACTGATCTTATACGAGTCGAAAATGGTGCGGGAATTTCGATTCAAAATATTTGTGAAACACTTTTTAAATGTCCAAATGGCTCTTTAACCCTCAAGAATGTACTTCATGTGCCCAAAATTACGAAAAACCTTATAAGCATCTCCCAACTTACGCACGATAATAATGTTACTCTTGAATTTAATCCTTTTGATTATTTCATAAAGGATCAGACTTCTAACAAGATCTTACATCGCGCGGTGCTTGACAACGGTCTCTATCGCTTCTCCAAAAGACCGATGAAATACATCGACCTTCCGCATTTCTCGGCGAACGCGCTTCCGCTGACTTGTGGCATAGGCGACTTTGTCACGCATCTTTTCCAATCATTGAGAGTTTAATTATGAAAAATAAAGTGTTATTTTCAAATAAACGAATGATGTTTTGTAATGCTTGTTGTGAGGGCAAAGCTCACAAATTATCATTTAATAAAAGTGTTTCCCGTTCTTCTTTACAACTTGAAGTTGTTCACTCTGATGTTTGGGGACTGGCTCCGGTCGTCTCTCATTCGGGGACCCGTTATTTTGTATACTTTACCGATGATTACTCGCGTTACACGTGGATTTATTTCCTCTCCTCCAAAGACCAAGTGTCTCAAGCCTTTAACCTGTTTAAAGCACAAGCCGAAAATCTTCTCTCATGCTCTATAAAAATGCTTCAAACCAATGGCGGGACGGAATATAAACCCATTGTACACCTTCATCCCTCCATTACTCATGTGACCACATGCGCCTATACCCCTGAGCAAAATGGACTTGCCAAGAGAAAACATCGCCACATCGTTGAACTCGCTCTCTCCACCATGGCACAAGCTTCTATTCCCCTTCGGTTTTGGGATGCAATGTTCTATAACATTGTCTACCTCACTAACCGATTACCAAATACCGCCAACCCGCTCAAATCTCCGTTCGAAATACTCTTCCACAAAGAACCTGATTACAACTTCATGCGCATTATAGGCTGCTTGTGTTTTCCATATACACGACCTACAATTCGCATAAGTTACAAAATCGGTCTCTCCCGTGTGTGCTTCTTGGATATGCCCTGAATCAAAAAGGGTACAAATGTCTTCATATCCCTTCAAACAAAATCTATGTAAGTCGCCATGTAATGTTTAACGAAACCTACTTCCCTTTCATGCATGAACAAACTCCCGTCTCATCTCCAACCTCTCCACCTCCAACTCAAACAACTCTCACACTTTTCCCTTCCAACCTTTCTCCTGAGAGTCCTCCCCTCTCTAATGAAACCTTCCTTGACGGTTCTCAACCCTCGAGTGAGAATCCTAATCCTCCTTCTACCTCTTCTGCACCACCGCTACCCTCTCACTCAATGGTAACTCGCACGCGTGACAACACAAGAAGAGCGTGACAATTTCCCGATTATGTCACGTATACAACTACCAAACACTCTATTCCTATCACTCTTTCTGAACAAGAAAGTGAACCAACATGCTTTACCCATGCTAACAAAGATCTCAAGTGGCGTGCCGCCATGCAAACCGAGTTCAATGCGCTTCTTGAAAACAGAACATGGGATCTCGTTCCCTCTCATTCTTCTCAAAATTTAGTCGGGTATAAATGGGTGTTCAATGTGAAGAAAAATGCGGATGGATCAGTAGAGTGTTATAAGGCACGACTAGTCGCAAAAGGCTATCACCAAGAGGAAGGGATTGACTACACCGAAACATTCAGCCCAGTAGTTAAGCCAACTATTATTCGTGTAGTTCTTACCCTCGCCTTATCAAAAGGTTGGCCAGTATGACAACTCGACGTAAACTATGCCTTTCTCAACGGGGATCTTGTAGAAATGGTGTTCATGCAACAACCCCCTGGATTTGTGGATGACTATAGACCAAACCATATTTGTCTCCTCAAAAAAGCTCTTTATGGCCTCAAACAAGCTCCTCATGCCTGGTTCACAAAGCTTAAGGGTGCTCTATTCAGTCTTGGTTTTGTTGGCTCTTGAACCGATACTTCTCTCTTTATTCGGTTTCAAGACAATGAAATTCTTGCCCTCATAGTCTATGTGGACGATATTCTCATAACCGGAAGTAATCCAGCTTCCGTCAAGCAACTTTTCCTGGATCTCAACGCAATTCTCTCTGAAGGACCTTGGCTCACTTCACTACTTTCTCGGCATTGAGGCACAATGGGTGCAAGAAGGCGTTCTTTTATCTCAACCCTAATGCATCTTGAATCTTCTTAAGAAGGCCAAGATGGACGGTGCGAAGCCGTGCTCCTCTCCCATAGCTGCTGGAGAACAACTCTCCAAACTTAAAGGAAACCTAATGGAGGATCCCAAACTCTATCGAAGCACGGTTGGCGCGCTTCAGTATGCGACAATCACACGACAAGAAATTGCCTTTGGGGTAAACAAAGTATCTCAATTCATGCATTCACCAACCGACATCCATTGGGGAGCGGTCAAACGCATCTTGAGATATCTTAAAGGCACATTAACCCATGGTCTCCTCCTTCGCTCTTCCCCATCTCTTCGACTCCAAGCCTTCTCCGATGCGGATTGGGCTGATTGTCCAGACGATAGACGGCCTACTACCGAATATTGTATTTTTCTTGGCCCTAACTTAGTTTCGTGGAGTGCAAAGAAGCAGGCAACAGTTGCTCGATCTAGCACCGAAGCGGAACATCGCAGCCTTGCAATGGCTACCGCGGAACTTGCCTGGATCAAATTCCTACTATGTAAACTCCACATCCTTCATAAAGCAGTCCCCATCCTATGGTGTGATAATATTAGTGCAACATTTCTCGCTATCAACCCCATGTTTCATGCTCGCACAAAGGACATCGAGATCGATTATCATTTCGTACGCGAATTGATTGAGTTTAAAACTCTTCAAGTGCACTTCATCAGCACCAGGGATCAAATTGCAGATATTCTTACGAAGGGGCTCACAGCACCTCATTTTACTCGAGTATGCGACAAGCTCACCATGTTTAGACCCGGCTAGTCTTGAGGGGGGGGGGGGGGTGATAGAATAGTAGTATATGTATAGGAGTACCTTATATAGCGTAGCATTCTAGGGATTGGATTGTAGATGTATAGCTTGGATTGTAAAGTAGACTAGATTAGATAGGATCTTAACTCTATAAATAGAGTCCTTTGTACAGCCTAATCATTGAATTAATCTCTAATCAATTTAATACAAATATTCAAATACCTCTCTTCCCTCTTTTCAATGCTACATCCATCAAATTATTAGAAAGGGAATTGAGAATATTTGAAAAGTGGAAGCATGATTAGTGCTCTTGATACCATGATAGATTTAGTAGAGAGAGAGAGAGAGAGAGAGTAGGAAAAGAATTATGATAGACTCTTTTTTGAGTTAATTACTTGATTAGCTTTACAAGGAATTACTCTATTTATAAAATTAGTTAGCTATCTAATTTTATCATTAAGCTATTTAATCTTATCATTAAGCTACCTAAGCTTATCATTAATCCACCATCTTCTACTCTACAATCCAAGCCTACAATCCAATCCTACTATACAAGGTGTAGAGTAGAGAGACGAGATTTGAATAAAACTTCTTTATTATTCTCTCAATAATATTATAATACACTTCACTACTCAATTACTAAGCCTCCAAAATTACAACCCTACTACTTCTATATTTAGACCTCCAACTAAACCACTACAACTCTCACAACACTCTTTATTCGAGAGAGGAATTTGTTTTGTGGCTTGATTCAAATGGTGAGAATGAGACTCCTATTTATACTAGAGGATGGAGACATCTAGACCTAAGATATTTTTATAGAATTTTCTAGAGACTAACCTACCTACAACAAAGATATTTTAATAGATGATTCTAGAGTCAAGATATTTTGGTAGGCTTGACTTGATTCTAGATTCTTCATATTTTAGGGCTAAAGTTGGATTGGGCTTAGTGTTGCATATTTAACACTCCCCCTCAACACTAAGTCCTCTGAATCACTGATCGACTGAGCACTCCAAGTTGAGTGCGCATCTCCTCAAACTTCTTTGTGTTGAGACCTTTTGTGAAAATGTCGGCGATTTGCTCTTCCGTCGGTGTCAGTTTCATTTGAATCTCTCCTTGTAGAACCTTTTCTCGTATGAAGTGATAATGCACTTCAATATGTTTAGTTCTTGCATGAAATACCGGATTCTCTGCTAAGCATATCGCTGACCTATTGTCGCAGTGAAGGCTTACTTTATCGATTGGTTGGTGAAGCTCTTTAGTAGACGGACCAGCCACGTGCTTTCTTGTGCAGCAGTAACTGCTGCTCTGTACTCCGCTTCCGTTGTAGAGAGGGATACGGTAGGCTGTCTTTTGCTACACCAAGACACCGCTCCGGATCCCAAACTGAAGACATAACCGGTTGTTGATCTCCTTGTATCACAATCTCCAGCATAGTCAGCATCACAATAACCGTCTAGTCCCCATTCTTCGCCTCTACAGTACATAATACCGTAGTCTAATGTACCCTTTATGTATCGAAGTATCCACCTAACTGCCTTCAAATGTGGCTTCTTGGGGTTCTGCATATGACGGCTTACTACTCCAACATTGAAGCCTATATCGGATCTGGTAAGAGTCAGATAGATGAGACTTCTTACCAGATGTCGATACATTCGAGTATCTTGTAGATCTTTCCCTTCTCCAGCACAAAGCTTTGCATTTGGTTCCATCGGCGTAGACAACGGCTTGCTCTCCAACATTCCATAAGCCTCTAGAAGATCCTTTGCATATTTTTGTTGGCAAAGAAATACACCTTTACTCGTCTTCTCAACCTCAAGCCCCAGGAAATGCTTTAATTCTCCGAGTTCCCTCATCTGAAATCGGATAGACAGGTTCTCCTTCGTTTGCCGAATCTCTTCTACGAGATCACCGGTTAAGATTAGATCATCCACATACGCCAAGACTATAGCGAGTTTGCCTCTAATGTTCTTGGTGAATAGGCTCGAGTCTGTTGTCACCACTGTATAGCCACTTTGTACGAGAAACTCTGCTATTTTCCCTTACCAAGCTCTCGGGGCCTGTTTTAGTCTGTACAACGCCTTCTTGAGCTTGCACACATACTCTAGATTGGTTATACTCACGAATCCTTGTGGTTGATCCATGTAAATTTCTCGATCGAGCTCACCATGCAGGAAAGCGTTCTTCACGTCCATCTGCCAAATCTTCCATCCTTTACTTGCCGCAAGTGCTAGGAGGACTCGTACCGTTGTCATCTTTGCCACCGGACTGAATGTCTCATCATAGTCCAGCCCGTATTGCTGTGAGAACCCTCGTGCAACTAGTCGAGCCTTGTATCTTTCGATTGACCCATCTGCTTTGGTTCTCACTTTGTACACCCACTTGCACGAAATCGGTTTTACTCCATTCGGTTGTGGGACTAACTCTCACGTTTGGTTTTGCCTTAGAGCCATCATCTCCTCCTCCATTTCCTCTTTCCACTTATTGTTCTTTACTGCTTCTTCATAAGTTGTCGGCTCTTCAACCGAGTTATCTTCACCAACCGCGGCGTTTGCGTACTTCGGGTTTGGACGCCTTGCTCTTGATGACTTTCTTATTGGCGGGGGTATTTCTTCCACCACTTCTTGTAGGTCTGGAGTCATACCTTCACCATCTTTGAGTACTCCGGTTTTCCATGGGCTCTTGGTTTTTGTGGCGATTGGACTTTGTCCCTTTTCTATTGTGGACGTCGGTGTCTCGACACTTTCTTGGGCTTGGCCGCAAGTTCTTTCCTCATATTGTGACTCGAGATCCTCTGAATTTACTTGTATTGCACCTTCGGTTGGCCACCATGATGAGGCTTCGTCGAAAATTACGTTTCTTGAGGTGTGGACGCGCCCTGTCGTTGGATCACAACACCTCCATCCTTTCCTTTCATCATCGTACCCGACAAAGATACATCGAATCGCCTTTTTGTCAAATTTGGTCCGAAGATGATCAGGCACAAACACATAGCACACACATCTGAAGTACACCTTGAAGTGGCTAATTTGGGGTTTAAGTTTCCAGAGTTTCTGGAATGGCGAGACATAACCCATCTTCTCTTGTGGAAGTCGGTTGATGATGTGTGCGGCTGTCTTCATGCACTCGGCCCAAAATCTCGCTGGCACATTTTTAGCATGCAACATGCTCAGGCAAATCTCTGCAATATGTCGGTTCTTCCTCTCGGCTACTCCATTCTGTTGTGGGGTGTTGGGGCAGGTTAACTGCCTTCGGATCTTATGCTCCTTCAGGTAGGCATCGAATTCTCGGTTTACGTATTTTCTTCCATTATCTGTACGGAGACACTGAACTTTCTTGATGAGTTCACTTTTCGCCTTCTCCTTAAACTCCTTGAACTTGGATAACGCCTCCGATTTTTCTTTCATGAAAAACACCCACACATATCTCGAGAAATCATCAATGAAGATCACCATATACTTTGAACCACTTAGTGAAGCTTGCTTAATCGGACCGAAGACATCCGAGTGTATCAGCTCCAAAGGTTCCTTAGCTTTGTACTTGGATTATTGGAAAAGAAGCTGATGAGCTTTACCGAATTGGCAACCGGCACATACTGTGTCGGTCCGCAGCTCTACTCTAGGAAGACCTTTGACCATCGACCTCTCGACCATCAACTTAAGCTTGTGGTAGCTTACGTGCCCCAGTCGTGCATGCCAGAGATCCGCCGTATCATTCCTCCGAGTTTTGTCTACGTAAGCTGATTATGCTGACATTACGTAGATTGACTCCATTTTTCGGCCCTCCATTATTGGTGTGCCCAAAGCTTTGAGGTTGCGGTACACCTTCACCTCCTGTGGCCCAAAGACTGTTGGGTTTCGGACATGCATAACGCAGTGGAAAACAAAAATTTCGTCCAAAACCAATCCGAGGATCCGTGCGTATCGGTTAAATCAAAGAAGTAAATCTTAAAGATACCTTTTGGATTACGCTTAATCCGTGACGCTCAAACCATGCGTGATGTCCATGCGTCTCTAAACCGGTTACCGTCCTAACCAATTTTACGTCCGTCTAGGCCGTCTAGGTCGGATCGTGCGGAAGTCATCTACCGCACACACAATCGGTCTCCGCCAAAACTCTCAACAAACCGTTCTCATCTTCTTAGACCGAATAGATCACAAGCACCGAAAGTACGAACGCCTCTACCGGTGTCCACACGAACAAACTTCTTAAAATGGGAAGAAGAACAATATATATGCTAGTAGCTTGTTCTCCTCTTGCATAAGAAAACTCTTCTTATTTTATCTCACAAAAGATGTATATAATTCCTCTCATTTAATCGCACTTTTTCATTTTGTCATACAAAAGAAGGCATCCTTTCGTAATTTTGTCACACAAATGAGAAAGGATATTTTTCTCTCTTTTGTCTCACAAAAGAGAATGAGAAATAATGAGAGAAAGAATGATGTGTTGTCTATTGAATTTGGAGCCCTCTATGTCCTTATATAGAGGTGAAGAGTCATGTATATTCACACTAAAAGATGTGTATGACATCACTCATCATTATCCATATACCATCATCTAGACTCTTCTAGATTACATGATCTTTTGTACTCATAGTCTTTTTATACATATATATCACATCTTATCACATAAGATGACAATATATTTTGTGACATTCTTATGCAACTCATCATATAAGTCGCTAGGATTTTCTGCGCCCGTTTCAGTTTGTTCTTTGTGTGTGACCCTGTAAGTTCACTTAATGTTGGCAATAGACTTGACAGTCTATAAATCATGAGCGGACTCTAGCAAGCCATCATGACTACCCAATTTAAGTGAATATCGGTGATCCGATTTACCTAATCAACAATCACGTATTTAGTCCCTTTGTCACACGATATCTATATCGATCATAAGGCATGTAATACGTCATCCTTATATTAATCAAATAATATTTCTTGATCCCAAATTAAACTGAACAAAAACAAATGACATTAATAACTCTTATTAATTCATTTGAGTATTGCCATACATTTCTTCAGTTTAATTCATCAAGAGGCCTAAAGATATTTCTCTCATTTATGAGAGGAACAAATCCCGTCTTGATTGTACTCATCCCTCTACATGATTCATTGTATACCTAATCATAACCGTTATGACTACCCGGTTAAAGGTAGTGTTAGATTATATTAAAGTATAAAACTACTCATGTTGAGAACCGAGACAATCTCAGGTCAAAGGACTATAAATACTTTATGTTACAAGAATCGCTAATGACGTAAAACATGTAGCATTCTTATGGCGGGTCAGTCCGTATATGGTCTCTAACATATACCTATGTTAATGACTTGATAACTATTTATCCATGATTAGTAAAACATAATCATCAGTCAACTAATATACTGGTGTACATTTATAGCTTGTATATAAATATATACATTTATATGTATCTGCAAGTATATTTGTCTCCACAAATATCCTATAAATGACCAGGGACGATTTAGAATAACATTCATAACACTTTATAGTTTTACTATCAAAGTCACGCACTTTGATGACATAAAGCTGAATTGCATATTCATGGTCTATTTTAATTATATTAAAATAACCTATACTCACATATTATATGAAATATCTTAGAATAAATATTATGTTTGTTATTACAATCCATCATCTAGGTCACAAACACTTTGGCCTAGGGCATAACACCATCAAAGACTACGTAATTCCCTTGTGCTGTCAGTTGCGATACTGACAATAGATTCTTCTTCATGCCTGGAACATGATAGACTCCTTGCAGCTGTAATTCCTTCGGACCGATGTGAGGAGATATTACCGTTCTACCGACGTAGCTAATTGGCAGCTTGGAGTTATTAGCTGTCACAATCACTTGGTTTCCCTTATACTCATGTAAGCATTCTAGCTTCTTGATATCGCCGGCCATGTGATTTGAGCAACCGGAGTCAACGATCCAATCACTCTCATAGTCGATTCTTCCTGATTTGATTACTGCCGTCAGTGAAACCTCTTCCTTCTCCTCCTTCTCTTCAATCATGGTGACCGCATTTGCGAATGCGGCATCAATATCCCATTCTTCTTCACTACAATCAATCTCCTGACTCTTGGCACCTTGGTGGTCTCTTAGGGTTGCTGCATTTCCTTGTCCCTTCTTCTTAGACCAACAGCCATTTTCGTAGAGCCTCATTCTCTGCGGATGGAGTCTTCTTCTCCTTGGTTAGTTTTGGGTCATCGATAGTTTCGGATACTGTCGCTTTTTCAGTAGCGACCTCTGGCGGAGTCGTCTCATATCCATCTACCACCTCCCAAAGATCATGTCCTTGCAGGTAGGATTCTATGCAGGCCTTCCAGTAGATGTAGTTGTTGCCGTTCAGCTTCTTCAACCCGGCAGTTGAACCTCCAAAATCCATGAATGCGACTTAGTCTATTGGCTTCAGCTAAGCCTTTTCTCTTCCGGCAACTCCTCCGACAGAATGCCGACACACGGCTATTTGGACTACTGTACTACTCGCAAACTCTCGGAACTTAACTCTAACCCTCACTGTCTATTCCGACAACACCGACCCGTCTTCATCGCTTTGATACCAGTTTGTAGAGTAGAGAGACCAAATTTGAATAAAACTTCTTTATTATTCTCTCAATAATATTACAATACACTTCACTACTCAATTACTAAACCTCCAAAATTACAACCCTACTATTTCTATATTTAGACCATTAACTAAACCACTACAACTCTCACAACACTCTTTATTAGAGAGAGGAATTTGTTTTGTGGCTTGATACAAATTGTGAGAATGAGACTCCTATTTATACTAGAATATGGAGATATCTAGACCCAAGATATTTTTATAGAATTTTCTAGAAACTAACTTACCTACAACAAAAATATTTTAATAGATGATTCTAGAGTCAAGATATTTTGGTAGCCTTGACTTGATTCTAGATTTTTCATAGTTTAGGGCTAAAGTTGGATTAGACTTAGTGTTGCATATTTAACACAAGGTACACATGAACTCACTACTCTAACAAAATCCTTAGTTACTTTCTTCAAATTCTTGCTAACTTTTTTCAAATCTCTGTTCAGTTTCTTCAAATCCTCCTTCTTCTTCCTTTCCAATTCCTTCCTCTTTTCTTCTCTATCTCTCTCTCTCTTTTCAATCCTTCCCCTGATTTTTCCCCTCTTGATCCTTCTTTCTTCTTCGTCCTGATCCATCAGGCGCTTCACTTCCTTGGCACGCTCAAGTGCTTCAACTTTTTGCACTTTCGTTCACTTCATAAAGAAAAATCAAGACTGTCAAGAACAGCCATTCATAAATCAAAACTAACAGAAACTTCAAAAACCATTGGTCAAGAATGAAAAAGCTTAAATTGCGCAAGAAAATTAAGACTGAAAAGGAATCAGAGATTGGAAAAGAACGAAAAAGACTAAAGAATTCAATCTTGATGGAAAGGAATGAAAAACATAGACTGAACAGGCCTGAAAAATCAAGAATTCAAATCAAGACTTCATTTTCTGTTCAGTCTTGATTAGAAAAGAATGAACAAGACTCAAAAAAAAAAAGAAGTAATGGATTAAAGTAATGAATACCTGACGCTGCTCCGTTTGGAATGAAGGGACCTCCACTCGAACTGAAACCGGAGCATCATCCCACATCCCTTCGCCTTCTTAACAAATCTCGACGCCATTGCAGTAACTTGAATCCAGAAAACAACAACAATGAGCGCAAAGAGAAATCGTATGAGAGAATGTGCTTAGAGGAAGTTTGTATGGAGAGAAAGAGAGGGTTTATATAGGCGGGTCGGCACCAAATTTGGGCCCATTTCTTGCTGCCCAACTTCTGTTGATCTGTACATTGGAGTGAGGTTTATTTAGGGTTTTGGAATGGAAATGGAAGCTGAGCTGAGCCTCAGTCGATTTGGGGGGAGAAGTTGAATGGAAGGGTTATTTGCTAAAATGCTCAATAAGTTTATTATTACTCAAACTAGGTTGGCAACCTGCACTGTGAGTTACATATTTATGTTTGCGACACCACATTTTTTAGATGTAAATAAAAAAGAAGCATCCATGGTTAATTTTTTTTATTTTTTATTTTGAAAGGTAAGCGTTTATTTACGTTGTGTTAATACGAAATTGAAGCGTTATATGGAATATTTACAATAAAGAAGCTAAAAAATTTCTTCTACGAAAGATAATGGAAAGAAATCAATCTAAAATAGGTCCATTCCTTGGCCGTAATAATAGGACGTTGTCTGTTGCATATATATTTTATTTGTTTGTTTGTTGAGGATGACTAAACAACTTGTACAAGCAAAGTCCGGATTTTGCTTGTGACCAAAATTCATTAAAAATTCAAATTTCAACCATACGGATGGAATATATATATGTTTTGAATATGATGTAGATTAATTTTCAAAAAAATCGGAAAATTATATCATTGTCATCATGTATCATCAAAATTCATCAATATATATATATAATATGTATGATATATATTTTCAAAAAATATATACTATGTATTATATATTTTTTGATAATATATGATAGTAATGATATAATATTCCGATTCTTGTGAAAATTAATCTACAACATATTCAAAACATATATATTCCATCTGTACGGTTGAAATTTGAAATTTTTAATGATATATGTAATATTTTGGTTACAAGCAAAATCCAAATTTTGCTTGTACTAGTTATTTAGTCATCCTCTTGTTTGTTTGTTTTATTTATGGGCTAACAAAACAATCCAATTGCAATTTAGATTAAAGGCTTTTAGGCCCAGCAGCTCAAAGTATGGAAAAAGGGTCATAAACCAGTGTTACATTTCTTCATGGAAATTTCAAGTGACGAAAAGTCTGTCCAATTCGGTCAGTATGGACCAAGTAACATTGCCTCGTTCAACAATGCTACTGTTTTATAGAGTTAGTATTGAGTTTAATTAACTACATCATACCCAACAGTTCAGACTTTTATTCTTTTGAGTGAGTGAGACTATTGAAGGTGAAAATACTGATACTATTTTTTTTTCTAATTACTTTTGAACACCAAAATGGCAAAATCAAAATGACACTTTCTATACAATAAAAAATCACATTTCTTACAAGAACAATAAGTTTTTTACACACTTTTCAATTGTTACTGTCAGTGTTGCATTTCACTTTGTGAAGCTATGATAAAAAAAATATGATGATGAATATCACTCTGGCTCCACAGCTGAAGGAAGAATATTCCATTTGTTAGATTCTTATCCTGAATTTTTTTTTTTTACGAAAAAATCAAAATATTTAGAACACTGTGAAATTAAGAAAATGAGAAAAAAAAAACTGTGCAATGGTTCTTTCATGCGCCAGTTTCCTCCATATGTAATTACGCCACATTGTGCAGTTGAATCTCAGTTCAACCAAATTGTATCCTAATTAAACATCAATATATAATGCAAATTTAGCCCAAATTATCCTCAATTTACCGTCAATTTGCAAATTTTACCTTCTATTTGATATTGAATTTTATCAACTGCATCAAATACAATGGAAAATAACATAATTAAAAAAATGTATCACATCAGACAATTAACTTTTAAAGGAAGTATCAAGAAATAGGTTGGTCATGCCACTGATTTTTATCTCCCTTGTAGCAATTGGTGCTGCACGTGGTCTGGCGTATCTACACTCCGGTTACCAACCAAAAATCGTGAATTGTGATGTTAAACCTGAGAATATTTTATTAAATGATGGGGGTCAGGTCAAAATTGCAGATTTGGGTCTTGCGAAGTTGATAACACCAGATCAATCCGGCATGTTTACCACCATGCACAGGACTCACGGGTATTTAGCCGCTGAGTGGCTAACTAGCACAACAATTTCTAACTGAACTGATGCGTATAGCTTTGGAATGGTATTGCTTGAGCTTATACATGGTAGAAAGAACATAAGAGCACATGAGCCATGATGAATCGTTATTGTCCGAGACATCAACTGACTTAGCAAGTAAAGGCAATGAGTATTTTCCGTTTGTTGCACTGGAAAAGCATGAGCAAAAGTGTTATTGCTGATTTGGCAGAGGCCAGGTTGGAGGTCATTGAAGTCGAATGAATGGTCAAGACCTTGTTATGTTGTTTACATGAAGATCCCCCGTACCAGCCTATCATGACTTCAATCGTGGCAATACTTTTGCCATCTTATATGTCATCACAATATCTCTCTGGACCAAGATAGTGATGCATGAAAAGACGTCCAAACAAGTCAAGTCATGCATATTTAATCTCGTATCACACAAATAATGCTAGGCAGAAAACACGACCTATTGAAAAATGTCTCAAGTCGTTTCAAATTTCATTAGGCTCTGCGTGTAGCATTATTTTTGTGACTGAACAAACAGAGACTAAATAAATATGCATGAGTTACCTAAGTATAAATCTTAATTTGAGCAAATATGTATGAGCTAACTCGTTATAAATCTAAATTTAACAAGTAGTCCCATTATTCACAACTTTGTAGGTTCTTTACTCCACAAGAGGTATTTCTAATTCTTGCTACTCAATGGAATTAGATTCATATGATTTGTTGGCATCGAAACATATAAAATATGATTCATCACGTATGAAATATTGGAGAAAATTGAACAAAGATGTAATAATTAAGGCATGCAAATGTTAGAAAATCAATATTTTCATTGAATGTGAGAACTGTAGCATTCGTCACTTTATTAAGCACATAACAACCTTGTTCTTACGAATAATATGCAAGGAAAAAAAAGTCTCGAGACAAGTTGTAGTTACATTCTTACTAGCCTTTAATTCTGGACGGGTTTTTTTCCTGGTGACAAGTGGCAAATTTTTGAATTTTCTGTGGCAAGTTTATGCTCCTATACGTAAAGCGGGTTGTTCTCAAATAACGATAATACCCATCACACAATTAGCCATATGATAAGTTATATTTCTGATTTTTTGTGACCATATTATCGTTTTAAATAATACCCTCAAATTTAAAAAATATTACTATTATTTCATTATATGTTATACTCATGTTTAGCAAAGTGTCATTGATGTAATTTTGATAATCATTGAGGGTATTTATTTATTTATTCATTGATTCAACATATGAATTAACAACGGCATGTTCTTTCATCTAAATAATACCCTCAAAATTTCAATATTAACACTAATGCCACTATATTTTGTATTTTAAAAATGAGTAATATTTTTGTTATTTTTATTAACATTAAGGTTCTTTTTTTGCCTTAATTCTAAAAGAGATTTGTTATCTAAACCCAAATTGTACTCCACAAAATGAAATTGCATAAGAGATTTACATGTAAACCCAAATTATACCTCACATAATCCTTAAGTAATCAATTTTTTTGAATATAATTTCAGATATATCTCTCCAAAAATTTTACGCATAAAAATTTATCTTTATTAAAAAATATATATTTCCGAAGCGAAGCAAGAGTTGCATCTAGTCATATTTATTTTCAGTTACTCATTACAATTGAAAACAAAATAGCAATTTTAATACTTTCAAATTATATATTTCTACATCTAATTCTTTTAAATTTGTAGCTATGAAAATGTAACATTGTTCTAAATTTATTTGGTAAAAATATCTTAACATTAGATATTAGATGTAACTGTCTACTGGTTTTATTAAGGAAAATAAAATATTATATATATGAAGACATTCCAACTAATATTGTGGAAGTTTTTCCAAAAACTTTCTTCTGTTATTTTCTTCGCGAAAATAACCTATGTACCGTCCACTTCATACAAACATACTATTTTCATCCATACTCACAAAGCTCAAAGAACGCGTCAAATCAAATGTTCGTTCATTCAGAAACAAAAATCAAAGGAACCTCAAAGAAATAAAACAAACCAATAACACGTCGTATTGTCCCACATTTTAGCCCTAAAATGGTAGGATAACAAGAAATTAACTCTTTTCACTCCCCACCTTCTTCCTCTAATTAGTAATTACAAATACCAAAAACTTAAAGAAAAAAACAACCATGTAACCAACAACGCTACTCGATTTTACTCAATTCAGGTCAGACTCATCTACATCAATGGCAATGATGAAGGAGGAGGCGCCGTATGGTTACGCACCTGCAACAAAAACTACTTTGGTCATTTTTAGTACGATTCGGCCGTAATAAATGACTTAATTTGATGTGTTTTTACGGTGGTTGAGGAAGTTTTATTAGTTTGTTGGTAAATTTAATTTAATTTAATTTGGTGATTGGTATAATTTTTGTATGACATCAGGGGAGTAATGTTGTATTGACACTTAGGACTTCAGATTTTTATTATTTTAGACTGTATTTTGATTTTCTAATATATGTATATATTTTTTTGTTGGGAGTAATCATTATGTAATTGAGAGTATTGCCAATCAAAGTAAATCACTAGACAATAATACATCAAATTAAACAATATAGGAAAACATAGTACCTTAATGAGACCACCTTTTTCAAACATAACTAGTATAATCTATGAGTGAACTGAAAGGGGATTTCCCTTGAGCGATATTCGCACAAAGAAGCACGCACCTCTTTATTAGACCCAGTCTCAATGCACGTCATTTTAATTTCAAAACTAGAACTATTTTCCATACGATTACTCTCATAAAAGCAAATGTGGTTCTTTTCTATTCCATTCAACTGAAAATTGTCAAGAGATAGGATTCCGCATTTTTCATCTAAAAGCATCACCGCATTTCCAATGTTTTTAATCCGCCTCCATCTATGTTTTCTATTCAATTCATCATAAATACACTTGTAAACCTCAAATCTACCATTTTCCGTAATGTAATCAATTTCTTTTACTGCAAGAGGTGTTCCTTTAAGTTCTCCCTCAATTCCTAGCACCAAATGTAAATCGTACCGACTTGAACAATTAAGATTTGCAGTCATGACATTTTGCGAAAGATTTTGAAGGTCGTAAATTGTAACATGGCCCACGTTATTTATCGCATAAACCAAATTCTTTTTGCATGTGAAATCTGAAATAGCGGCTGCCACGGAAATATTCTGTCAGTTTCAGAACGGTCCATTATTGTTGAAAAAATTGGTACATAAAAAAAAAGGTCAACATTTAAACATGAGTTACATGATCCAAACTCAATCTTTTCGACTTGCAAAAATCCAGTGGGAGTGAGACTCAACAATTTGTGTTGTGGATCCGACCATCGACCCATACCGGCAGAGAGAGTCAGTACTAGCACCAGTGCTGATGCTACAGATCTTTCATCTTCTAGTTCTACCCATGATGATTGGTACTGGTACGCATTGGCGGATCTTGACCCAAATCATTGGGAGAGCTATAACCTATAGTGGAACTATATACCAAAATTCTTAGGGCCGGGATATATATAACTCATAAATTGATTATAAAATATAATAGAATTACCATATATATACTAAAACTTCAAAATCCGCTGCTGCTGGTACAGTTGGACTATACCGGTCGACGGAGAATAGTCTGTGCTAGACTCCTTGAGTTCAGATAAACTCTCACTACACATACTGATGCTTTTCAATTCTTTTCCCTATACACACAAAATTTCAGTAAACTAAAATGGTGGAAGAAGAACAGAAGCACTAAATTGATTACCCAAATTTCTTCAATTAATCAGATAACAAAATTTCTAATACAGCTTGTGTATATTTGAATTGCTGTACTGACTTTTCACTCTTCTTGATACCATCTTCTAATAATAGTCTAAATCTAAATATTAAATATTAAATATTAAATAATAGTAACTAATGTTAGCCTAAATATTAAATATTAAATAATAGTAACTAATGTTAGCCTAAATATTAAATATTTGTCTTTAGGCCCAGCCCAAACAATTTCACAGTCTTGTTTATATTACCCAAATGCATTAATTGTATATTAACTAAGTTTCGTCTGAATAATAACATTCCAAATCCAAACTAGACACTGACATGTGGGCCCTCGATATAAAACCCTTCATTTTGGAAAAAAAGAACTTAAAACGCTTCCGAAGAAAAAAAGAAGAAAAAGCTCCTCCTCATTTTGGAAAAAAAATGAAAAGGAAGAA